>OZ024743.1:87103509-87121009 GCA_964016885.1 Eledone cirrhosa
CTCGCCCCATCTCTCTCACTCATTTCCCATCATGTTTCTCTCTTTCTCTTTCTCTTTCGCTCTCACTCGCCCTCCTCCTCTCTCTCGTTCCCCCCTCTCTCTTCCACACCTCCACCCTCTCCCTCTGAATAAACTACCGGAAATGACAGCGCCAATACGTTAACAAGTTGTAATACTTCATGTAGGGACGACTGCTATAGTTCAAGAGAGTAACGTTGTCCATAACAACGCTGCAAGCCATGAACAATGTCTAACTTCCCAGCTATCAGCAGTTGTTAAGTTTCACATCATATATGTGCTGTGGTAAATAAAATTGTTTTGTTTTTGTATAAACAGCTTTGTAAAATAAAATGGAGACTATTCACTATTCATATATGAAACTAAGAAAGTTTGTTGGTTGGTCCCGTTTCAGATGTCATCATTTAAATCGTGGAGCGGGAAGAGGATATAGATACGGAAAGAATTAACACATGGGTTGAAGTAGGAGTAAATATATACATATATATGGAGGAAACATGAAATCCTTAACAAAACAATGCCCATATATGTATGTTGAAGGATTGTAATGATAGAAAAATGAATGATCACCCATGAACTTAAGAATAAATTAGAAAAATAAATAACTTCATTTTCTCAGTGTGTCTGTGAAACATATACAGGTCCGGACACAAAGGAACCAAACTCCCACTGTCACTACCTCCTATGTCTGAACACAATGGAACCAAACTCCCACTGTCTCTGCCTCCATCTATCTCGCTCTCCCCATCTCTCACTATTATAAGCAAATGGGCGTCCCGGCGGACAGAACACAGAAGGCGTTTCCCCGGAGGATGGTGATGGAGACACGCTGGAAAAGTCATTCCAGCTCGCGAGGGTCACACCTGAGGGTGGCCAACTCAGTGCCGATGATGGTGAGTATGGAGGTGGTCCTAGGGCCAAGGACACCAGAAGTCCCCATTGCTACGGTATAAACAGCCTCTAACTTCTCACCTATCAGCAATTGTTTACATCATATTATTATTCTGACTAATTTCTGAGTAATTTTGTTTTTTAAACAATAATTGTTTCTACAAGGCCATCAATTATCCCAGTACATTACTGGTACTTTATTTTATCGACCCCGTAAGGATGAAGGCAAAGTTAACGTCGGCGGGATTTGAACTCAGAATGAAAAGGGCCGTAACTCTTTGCTGCAAAGCATGGCGTCCGACCCTCTACCGATACTGCCAATCCACCGCCACCGTTTTTTAAACAATAATGGTTTCTGATTTAGGCACAAGGCCAACAATTTGGGGGGAGGGAGGAGAAAGTCGATTAAATCAACCCCCCAGTGCGTTACTGGTACTTTATTTTATCGACTCCGTAAGGATGAAAGGCAAAGCTAACCTCGGCGGGATTTGAATTCAGAACGTAAGCGGCCGCAACTCTATGCTGCTAAGCATGTTGTCTGACGCTATACAGAATCGGCCAATACACCGCCTCTTAAATAATAATAACTCGTAGACCCGTGCAGTCAATAATGACCGTAATAGCATTGAATGTGTTAATTCTTGGATCCCATGATTGGATATATGACTAATCAACCATACAAACTGGGAAATTTGCATTTTGATAAATTTACGGTTTGCATAAGAGAAACCCTAGAGTTTATGTTGATTACTGACACGTGGAAATGACTATATATAAAAACGATATTTTGATTAATTTATTTCTAGAATTTAATTACATAAATGTCGAGTATGTATATAATATACAAATGACAAACCGGATTAAATGTTTGAGTAATTTTGGAGAAATAACTATTTACAGGGACAAAGGTAGGGACCAACGCTAGCCCCTGTGACTGAAAAGTGAATTTTTCTATTGCAACAATATGACTGATATAAGAAATACATTGGGTGTATGAGTGTTTGTGTGTGTGAATTTTAAAGGGTTATAGACGAAAGGTATATATAAATATAGAAATATACGTGGTGTAGTATCTACTAATATAATAGCCTTGTGTATTTGTCCGACACACACTAGAGATGACTGAGAAAGGAATGAGTGATTATGTCGACTGAGGAAGGAAGGGGTGATAATGTCGACTGAGAAAGGAAGGGGTGATTATGTCGACTGAGGAAGGAAGGGGTGTTTATATCGACTGAGGAAGGAAGTGGTGATTATGTCGACTGAGGAAGGAAGGGGTGTCTAATATACACACATCTATGTGATGACTGAGGAACACACCCATCATTTACTTCCTCCCCAAGATACATAAACCCAATAATCCCGGTCGTCCTATCGTTTCCACTTGCAACTGCCCTACTGATATAATCTCACAATACCTTGACACCTCCTCGCTCCCATAGTCACCGACCTCCCCTCCTATACCCACGACACTAATCATGCTTTTTGACTGTTCAACTCCTTCTCCTTCTCTCCTGGACACTCTTGCATTTTCTTCATCCTGGACATCACCTCTCTCTACACCGTCATTCTTCTCGTTGACAGCCTCCACGCTCTCCGACACTTCTTGGACTTACGCTCTACACCCCACCCTAGCACTTCCACTCTTCTCCGCCTTGCTGAGCTCCTCACTCTCAATGATTTTTCCTTTTCCGGAAAGTTTTACCAGCAGGTCTCTGGGGAAGCCATGGGAACCAGAATGGGTCCGAACTACGCCAACCTCTGCGTTGGCTACGTTGAGGCCCAGATCTTCTCTCAGCACACTGGACCCAGCCCTGAACGATACGGTCATTATATTCACGAGTATATCGGCACTACCTATCTCTTCCGTAAACAGCTTGATTCCTTTCTTTCCTTCGTCCAGCCTTTTCATCCTGCCATCACCTTCACCCCTACGTCTCCGATTCTTCCGTCCAATATCTCGACATCTCTGTCTCTCTGTCTATCAACCACATTCCCAACACCCTCACTACCTCTATCTTCTATAAATACACTGATTCACACTACTATTTCGACTTCACCTTCTCCCACTCCACCCAGACAAACCTCTCCATACCCTACTCCTAATTCCTCTGCAGCTAGGACCATGACTTTGAGATCCAGTCTCAACGCATGGCTTCTCGCTTCATCCAGTGTGGATATCCCACCACCGTCATTCAAGCTTCCCTTACCCGCACCCGTGATACTGACCGCACAGCAGTCCTCTTACACACCGACCACCCCGCCTTTCTTTTCTCCCGCCTTTCTTTCCTCCCTCACCTATCACCCCTCTACCTACTCCTACGGGACTGTAACCTTCATTGCTTCCGAACCCTCATTTCTGACACCGTTACTTCTCGCATCCTTCCTACCTTTCCATCACAACCTTTAAACGCGCCTGTAATCTCTGTGACCTTCGTGGGCACAGTTCTTTTTCCCCTTTCCCTATAACTTCACCTGAATCCTGCTACTGCTCCTGTCCCCGCTCTAATACATGTTCCTACATAACAAACCTCACCACCCTCACAGGTACGAAGCATTCTTTTCGCATTCGCCACTCCTTCCCCCCGCACCTCTACCAACGTCGTCTATGCCCTCCAGTTTTTCCTTTGCGGGCTCATATACATCAGACAAACATACCGCCGTCTGGCGGACACCTGAGGGACATACGACTGGGAAAAGACATCCATGTCGCTCGCACAAACAAACGGAAAACCTACCAACGCACACACACACATATACACACACACACTAACTCACACACGCACACATCCACATAAAATATACAATTACCTCCCTTTCTAAACCTCTTTAGTACTTAAAATACCCACTGACCGGCACTTCTCCCACATGGTCACTCAATACACACGTGTTTTTCATCAAAAGAGGTGTTTCTGTTCCTGCCTCTTCCCACTCTATCTTTCTAGTTCATCTTTTATTTCTCATTCGATGTTCTGATGAAGGACTAGCGTCCAAAACGTTAATACTTGTTTCTAGTATATCAAGTGTCAAACTAATATAATATACTAAACGTCTATATATATATAATGCGTGTGTGTGTTTCTCTCTCTCTCTCTTTCTCTCTCTCTCTCTCTCTCTCTCTCTCTCTCTCTCTCTCTCTCTCTCTCTCTCTCTCTCTCTGTATGTAACAAACGGCACAGTACATGGAAGAAATATATTAGTTTAACGCTTGAAATATCAAGTAGAGAGGCTTAACGTTTCAGACACTAGTCCTTCATCAGAAGATAGGGTTTGAAATAGAAGATAAATAGAAAGTAAAGAGTGGTGAGAGGAAGAAACAGGAAATATGATGAGAAAAATAGGGGAGAAAAAAAACACACGTGCGTTTTCAGTCGGCCATCACATACACACTAAGAATGTGTGTGTGTGTGTGTGTGTGTGTGTGTGTGTGTGTGTGTGTGTGTGTGTGTGTGTGTGTGTGTGTGTGTGTGTGTGTGTGTGTATACAGGTAAAATTCCATTATAACGAATTTTTCAGTATAACGAAATTTTTTCAATCCCCAATATAATAACAAATCAACGCTCGGTTTGTTTCGGTCGATCTCGTTATAAAGAATTTTTTGTTATAAAGAATTTTTTATTACAAAGAATTTTTTATACCCCGTGAAATTCGTTATAACGGAATTTCACTATATATATATATATATATATATATATATATATATATATATATATATATATTTAGAAACACACAGATACATGCGGACACACACATATATACATGAATGCATCCGCACCCAACTGTGAGTTAAGGGTGCCAACTTCACCGATGTTGCTCAATGAATGACCGGGACAGACCAATTCAAATTGGTCTGTCCCGGTCATTCATTGAGCAACATCGGTGAAGTTGGCACCCTTAACTCACAGTTGGGTGCGGATGCATTCATGTATATATGTGTGTGTCCGCATGTATCTGTGTGTTTCTAAATATATTGTTAACAACTCCCTCTGGTCGAGCAATCTTTGAAGTGTGGGGACAACTGGAAAGCTTCCATTACTCATACTTCTAGCCTTCTTCACCACCTCTTCTGCGGCCTCGATATGAATACCTCCTCCGCCTCCGTGGTATTTTCTTCGTGGTTATAGGAGGCTTAGCTCTGTTTCTCGACCGTTATATCGCGTGACTATCTCCCCCTCCGCCTTTTGGGATTCTTTCTCACGTCGTGTAGACGCGTTCTTGAGACTAGTAAAATGAGGTACCCACCTGATAAGTCGGCAGACCTCGCAGGGACTCTATATCTTTATGATATATTGTTTTTGTTTATGCCACGAAACTACGTAGTCGAGGAATTTAGGAACAGTTTAGGTATGATACATTTTATTACTAATTATATCTAAATGTTTCTTCTCTCTTCATAATGTATATATATATATATATATATATATATATATATATATATATATATATGTATATATATATATATATTTATTTATTAAAATAACAGATTAAAGTTTAAGCAAAGAATCGCTGCTTTAACTCTTAACGGGATCTTTGGATTTTAGTCTTCAAATTTATTATTATTACTATATATATATATATATATATATATATATATATATATATATATATATATATATGTATGTAAGTATGTATGTATATATATATATATATATATATATATATATATATATATATATATATATATATATATATATATATATATATATATATATATATATACATGTATATATATATATATGAATATATATATATATGTGTGTATATATATTGTTATACTTGGGGAGGGTCATACTTGTTTAATAATATTGCCAGAATTAATAACAGAACACACTCACTGTTTGGTTGGTTTTCGCTTCTGTGTCCTTTATATCGGTTAATTTAATCTATTCGGTCCTCAATGTTACCATTGACTGACCAACGGTCAAAAATACAGATACAATATAGACACAAACACATATATATATATAGTCTAACAAAGTTCTTTCGTTGCACATCTGCAACATCGTCAGTGGTGCTATTATGTTTCCTCCCGTTGCATTGTATGCCTACGCCATCTTTATTTAGTCTGTTTATTTATTTATTTATTTGTTTATTTTTTTATCTTCTCTGCGCATGCGTTTGCGTGTGTGTATAGTGTTTTGTTTGGTGTGTGTTCGTGTTTGGGTGACTGTGTATTGGTTATTGTATTCCATCTTAGTTTACTAGTGTGTGTTTATATGTGTTTGTTGTTATTGTGCTTGTGTATGTATTTATTTATTTATTTATTTATTTATTTATACTTCTCTTGGGTCAGTGTTGTTTGTTTGGGTGTTGTTGTTATTCCATTCATTTTTTCTGATTAGCCTTGGCCTTCTAAGTTCTATTTCGCTGGCCTCTCTGATTTGCCTATCTGCTGGGTTATTTCTATGTTTATATATTATTCTAATTTCTATGTTGTCTATGTTACCGTCGTGTTGTTGTCTGGCATGTTCGTATAGTACTGAACCGCTTTTTCGTCCTTTTAGTTCCCCGCTGTGTTGGTCTATCCTTTCACCTATGCTACGAGCTGTTTCGCCTATGTATGTTGTGGTCATGTTTCTGTAAGTACCCTCTGTACATCTTATGCTATAGACTACGTTTCTAGTTTTACAGTTTATCCGGGGGTTTACTTTACATATGATACATTTCCTATTAGTAGAATGGGTTTTCTTAAAGGGGTAGGTTTTGCTGATCAGGGATTTTATGGTGCTTCCTGGCTTTTCTACCACCTTAATCTTTAAGTGGGTCTTTCTCAGGGCCTTTCTACACTGGTTAGCTAAGTTCCCTCTAGGGGTAGCGTCCACAAACATGACACTCTGGTATCTCTGGTTGTCGTACCATGAGGTGGCTTTACCTATCTTATGTCTAGTCCTATCTAAGCTATTCCATGATTTGCTCCTGTATAATGGGCAAATTCCTTTCATGTCCAGTTCTATGAGGGTCTTATACTTCTCCGTCGCTCCTTTGTATACTCTGAATCTGTCTCTTTGGTTGTAACCAGAGAACTGCATGCGGTTGATGAAGTATTGGATGTGTATTTCCATTTCTGTTGGGTCGCACATGCGAGACACGTTCTTCATCACTCGTACCAAGTCTGCGATCAGAATATTAAACTTAGCACTACTGGACATTGCTGAGTTTTTGAGTATCAGGTATTTGGAGGCCATGGGTTTAGCATAGTGTGAGTGGAGAATTTGGGCTCTCTCGTCTATAGTGTTAATCCAGAGTTCCGTGTCTAATATAGGTAGTCTATTGTTAGGGTGTTTGGAAAGGTAGTCGATAGTTACAGTTATACTCTGGTGCATGGAATTAGCTATCTGCTGGATGCTTTCCATTGTGCTACGTTCTAAATCAAACTTGTTAGTGCTCTCTTGTGGCGATGTCCTTATTACTATATTGATGTCGTCTACGTAACGAGAGTACATGATGAGGTCTATGGAGCTCTCATCAAGGAGATCTTTGAGTCTCCTTTCCCACCATACTATAAAAAGGTTGGCAACGTCACCAGCTATGCTGACGCCAATGGCTGCTCCCTCGTTTTGGGTGTAGATCTTCTCGTTGAACTTGAATATGTGGCCCTTTAGGGTAGTTTTGATACTAGCCCCTATTGCATGTGCGACCATTTTTCTTACCTGATCATTGTTTTGGGGGTCCGTATAGCTTTGGTCCACCAAATCCACCTTCCCATGGGGGTCCTTTTTGCCATTGAGGTTATGGTGGGGGTTCTACCTCTTATGGGTCTACTGGGGCAGAAACGTCTAAGGACATGGCTGTCTAGGTAGTCAATGTCGTAGGTAAGTCTAAGTAGGAGGCCCAGTTCGTCTGTGTCGACGTCGCAGAACTCCACCTCACTCTCAATGATCATCTTCACACATTTTTCCACAGCAAAATCAATGTTAATGGATAGGTACAGTGATACCACATCCATACTGCCTATTATGCAGTTGGATAGGTTCCTGTTTTTGTTGCACTCACTGATTCTGCTGAGGAGGTCCTCTGTACTGTCACATACATATGGGGACATCTTGATTATGGGGCGTATAACCATTGAGAGGAAGTAGGAGATCCTGTAGTTGCTAGCGATATTTGCTCCGCATACAGGTCTTGTTCGTGGTCCTGTTATCGGGGCGTTATCCTGTCTTGTCGAAGGTGGTAGAAAAGCCAGGAACCACCATAAAATCCCTGATCAGCAACACCTACCCTTTTAAAGTAAAGGCAAAACCGACTCTTGTAAATTAAAACCCCGGATAAACTGTAAAACTAGAAACGTAGTCTATAGCATAAGATGTACAGAGGGTAGTTGCAGAAACATGACAACAACAAACATAGGCGAGACAGCTCGTAGCATAGGTGAAAGGATAGACCAACACTGAGGTGAACTAAAAGGACAAAAAAACGGTTCAGTACTATACAAACATGCCAGACAACAACACGACGGAACATAGACAACATAGAAATTAGAATAATATCTAAACATAGAAATGACCCAGCAGATAGGCAAATCAGAGAGGCCAGCGAAATAGAACTTAGAAGGCCAAGGCTAATCAGAAAAAATGAATGGAATAACAACAACACCCAAACAAACAACACTGACCTAAGAGAAGTATAAATAAATAAATAAATAAATACATACACAAGCACAATAACAACAAATACATATTAACACACAGTAGTAAACTAAGATAGAATACAATAACCAATACACAGTCACCCAAACACGAACACACATCAAACAAAACACTATACACACACGCAAAAGCATGCGCAGAGAAGACAAAAATATAAACAAATAAATAAATAAATAAACAGACTAAATAAAGATGGCGTAGGCATACAATGCAACGGGAGGAAACATAATAGCACCACTGACGATGTTGCAGATGTGCAACGAAAGAACTTTGTTAGACTATATATATATGTGTTTGTGTCTATATTGTATCTGTATTTTTGACCGTTGGTCAGTCAATGGTAACATTGAGGACCGAATAGATTAAATTAACCGATATAAAGGACACAGAAGCGAAAACCAACCAAACAGTGAGTGTTTTCTGTTATTAATTCTGGCAATATTATTACACAAATATGACCCTCCCCCAGTATAACAATATTTGTTTCGACACACGATTTCATATAAAAAACCTCGCAAAACTAATTCATCGCCATTATGTATATATATATATGTATATATCTATATCTATATGCATATATATATATATATACGTGAAATATATGTACGTTATAACGGAATTTCACTGTATATATATATATATACATAGACTATGAATAGTAAAGCCGTTTTATCTACCATCCTACACCTCACAGTCCGCTCCACTCCACATATCCACATTGTTCTGCTAGCCAACAATTTTTCAATGCCATCACTTCTTGCGTTTCTTAACTAAATTCTTCCACTGCACATGAAAGAAATCAATCAATATGTTTAGACAGTATGTTTATCGATGTAATTTCTATTAGATTTCGCTGAGATCCATCGCTTAGCAATCACTTGGTTTGTAGATTTTCTGATCTCTCTCTTTCTCTTAGATTTAACCAACACACATACACACAATCACATACACAACACACACCCACACATGGATATATATATATACACACACGCACATATATATATATATATAAATATATATATATATATATATATATATATATATATATATATATATATGCATGTATATATTCATACACGCACATTATATATATATAATATCTATATATAATATACATATGTATATATATATATATATGTATATATATATATATATATATATATATATATATATATATATATATATATATATATATATATATATATATATATATATATATGTATATATATATATATACATATATATATATTTATGTATGTATGTGTGTGTATATATATATATGTATATATATATATCCATATATATATATATATATAAATATATGTATATATATATATACATATATATATATATATATGTATATATATGTATGTATATATATAAATATGTAAATATGTATATATATATATATGTGTGTGTGTATGTATAGGTGTGCATGTGTGTGTATGTGTGTATGTATATGCGTGCATGCGTCTATATGGAACAGATGTAGACAGCAGCCTCTAACAAAAGATAGCATATTTCCATAAAATAATAAATAATATTTGGTTACGGGTGTTACCTAGCTACAACACCAGTTTCTTTTATGAGAAAAAACATATTATCGATTACATTGATTTCAGTATAATACATCGTAGCGATTCTTTCTGCAGCAGTAAGTTGGTGAATTGAGCCACAGACCCAGGCTTTCTTGTCCAACAGGCTCAAGACTGAGAACTGTTTCGAAGCTCGTCAAATGGACTGTAACTGTTATCTCCTTGAGAATTATGTTAAAACTACGCGTGTCTGTGGAATTCTCAGTTGAATCTCCCTGAGAATTCCGTTAAAGGTACATGTGTCTGTGGAATGATCAGTCACTGTCACGATAATTGTTTCTACTTTTAGTACAAGGCCAGCAATTATCCCAGTGTATTACTGGTACTTTATTTTATCGACCCCGTAAGGACGAAAGGCATAGTTAACCTCGACGGGATTTGAACTCAGACCATAAAGGGCCGTAACTCTTTGCTGAAAAGCATGGCGTCCTACCCTTTACCGATACTGCCAATCCACCTCCCTATTGCCAATCCACCGCCTTATTCACTATCACTATAATACAAGATGAACTGTACCTGTTTTCTACCCGTTAAGTCTGCAGGCCCAGCTTGTCCCACACTGTGTTATGCTAAATCTCCCCGAGAATTACGTAAGACTAGACGTGTCTGTTGAATGCTCAGCTGAATCTCCCTGAGAATTACCTTAAAGGTACACGTCTGTAGAATGCACAGCCACTGACACTATAATACAAGATGGACTGTACCTGTATTTCAAAGGCCAGCTTTGTCACACACAATACCACGCTAAATCTCCCTGAGACCTGGGTTAAGTGTACTCGTGCCTGTGGAATTCTTAGCCACTCACTCTCGAGTCTCGAATAATTACCAACACCTCCTCCCCCACTTATTCATTCTTCAGATTTCCCAATACGCCCGCTTTATTCTACGCCCCCCCCCCCCCCTTCCCGCTTATTAAATTTTGCTAATCTATCTCCGGCGAAATTTTATTTTAAGTAGTAGCATTCCAGCGACAATTAATTTTTGACAGTACATAGAATATTTATTTATAGTAGTTTATAACTTTGCCTATTAATCTGTATGGTGAGCAAATGGGGCCCCACGTGCTGGTCTCCCCACAGCCCTAGCGGACAGGATGGAGAAGGGGTTTCCCCGGAGAAAGGTAAGGGAGATGCGTTGGAAGAGCCATTCCAACTCGCGGGGCTCACACCTACGGCTGGCTACCTCAGCGCCTATGGTGGTGAGTAAGGAGGTAGCCCTAGGGCCAAGGACACCAGAAGTCTCCACTGCCAAGGGCACGACCGCGAACCTGTCGGAGAGCGACCGGTACTTGAAGAGTTTACCCTCCTCAGCCCGACGTGCAGCAGTACCTGGGTTAGTCGCAGACTGCACTAGGTTGCGACTGGGGAAAGTGTCGCTGCAAGTGGCATCCCAGACGAGGGGTTTGCCACCGCGGAACATTAAAAAACATTATACATGACAAAAAGAATCTACATTACTAGAAATCCCATACGTTATAAATTAAATAGGATGGGTTGGGCTCTCAATATGTAAACTAAACGACTAATTCTGGTTTTTAAAAGAATCAAAGGATACAACCTAGAAAAATTACCAATTTTCCAACCCCCCACTTATTCCAACCCCCTATTATTTGGGACCCGAGAACGAACACACGAACACACTATAATAATTGTTTCTATTTTTACCCGTGAGGATGAAAGGCAAAGTTAATCTTGGGTGGATTAATAATGGGTTCTGATTTAGGCACAAGGCCAACATTCTTTTTTTTTGGGGGGGGGGGGGCTGTCGATTAATTCGACCCAGTACGATACTGGTATTTTATTTTATCGTCCCCGTAAGGATGAAAGGCAAAACTAACCTCGGCAGGATTTGAACTCGGAACGTAAAGAACAGTAACTCTATGTCACAACGCTCTACCGATACTGCCAATCCACATACACTATAATACAAAGTGAACTATACCTGTAATTCAGGCGGCAAGCTTTGTCACTCACAATGTCACGCTGAATCTTTCTGAGAATTACATTAAGGATACACATGTCTGTAGTATGTCCAGCCACTTATTTGTCAATTTTTTCGAGTATGCTGTTCCGTTGATCGATTAATTAAATCATTAAACCTCGAAACCGACGAGGGTCCATTCGTCATCCTGGGGTGGAAGAATTCTACTGAGAAGTTCGTTTCGTCCTTTATTCCTTTTATTGGTTTCAATCATTAGACTGAGGCTATGCTGGGGCACCACCTTCACGGCATTTTAGTTGATCATAACCACTCTAGTACTTAGGGTCTTTTTTCCAAAGCTGGTACTTATTTTATCGATCCCTATTTGTCGAACCACTAGGTTAAAGGACTTAAGCAAACAACAATTGTAAACACAGGCAAGACGGATGCGCGTGTGCATACATATACACACGTATACATATACACAAACACAAAAATATACACGTACACACACACACAGTATATATATATATATATATATATATATATATATATATATATATTTGGAATTAAAACCGCCAGTTGCCTAAGTTAAACGTAAAAAACATCAATGTCTGTTGGCCGTTACGTAATGTATTTCGTGCAGACATGCCTTTATCAGACGGCTGACTAAAGACAAATATAAGAATTAAACAATGTTGATGATATATTGGACAGAATATGGTCTGGTACACTACGATGGGAGTTGATACATTGTGTGGTATAGTAGTCTTAGTAAGCAACTATCTGTCAGTATCTTATATTTCATGATTAGTTCATAATCATCCTTGAATGTATGGTGGATGTTTCTTTGAATTCTTCAACTTTTTACTTTGATCTCTGAGCATTTTGTTGTCTCAACTTGTCGGCTCGAGTTGTGTTGTCAGTCATCATATATCTAATGGATATCACGTGTATTTTCTATTGTTTTCTTATCAATCTATTTATTGAGTCTTTTGTTGTTCCTTAATAAAAATGTTCTCTACTTTGTACAGATCAAAAGGTCAGTCTCTAATCAGATCTAGATCTAGATGCTGGCTTGTACAGATCTCCCAGGCAGATGTAGTACAGAACAACAGTAACAACAACAGTACAAATGTGATTAGAAGAATAGATAACTATAGATATGAGGAAATAAATAAATCTATCTTTATCATTAAAATCAATACTTTTGTATGTATTGACCCGTAACTCCCGAGGGAGTCTTAGGGATACCACATTAAGGTACGGCGTTTCTAGGGCAATTTTCTTTTTAACCTGATGGAGCCCATCTCTTCTCCATGTTCACCTCTATATATTACTTTTGTAGCATTGGTTAAACCGAGGCTATATTAGAAGACACGATAGAAGACACTTCCCCAAAGTAATGGGACTGAACCCAATTCCTTAACCACACAGCCATGTCTTTTTATTATCCAACGTACATTGTGGCAAAAGAGTCGATAAATGAAACAGTAGCCGTATGTTTTTGGAATCGATTCAGCGGACGATATATTCCACTTAACACATTTTTGGCTTCATTATATTGAAAGAAAGCAGTAATTGTAGTGCTTTATTACATCTTACTTTAGAGGAGTTTACTGTAACATCTGTCTGTGAAGATACGTTACAATATATTATGAATTCCTACAGAATTTGATGCCACAGATAATGGTTGACATAGCGGTAGTCTGGCGGAATGGTTACTGCAATGGTTTCCCAAACTGTGTTCAACGGCTCAGAGTTGGCTACCCGCAGGTGTGAGCCTCGCGAGCTGAAATGGCTCTTCCAGCGGGTCTCCCTCGCCATCCCCGGATAAACGCCTTCTCTATTCTATCCACCAGAGCCGCGGGGCGACCAGCGCGTGGGTCCCCATTTGCTCATAATAGTGAGAGATGGGGAGAGCGGGAGAGACGGTGGCAGTGACAGTGGGAGTTTGGTTCCTTTATGTTTGGACCTTGTGTATATGTATATATTTATTTGCCGCATCACATGTTACATACAAATACAAAGCAGCTGAGTTCAGCCATTATAATTTTCACCGACTTTAATCATATGCTCTATCATTATGATCTGAGTTCAAATCCCGCCGAGGTTGACTTTGCCTTTCATCCTTACGGGGTCGATAAAATAAAGTACCAGTAATGTACTGGGTAATTGCTGGCCTTGTGCTTAACGTAGAAACAATTATTAAGTGCTTCGCGAAAGAGCAAGACACCATTTCGAAATGTGAAAAAATATAAATTGAAGTAGTTAATATAGTTCAAACCAGAGGAACCAATTGAAGTTAGCAAACAAAATTTTCTGACATTTGAAAATTATATTTGGTTGTAGTTGTAAGTTTAATATTTTGCATGTTCCTAATATCTTCCAATTTATAGTACAAAGTTCAAAACATCAAAATCAGGAGAGGATATGATAAAAATTATATATATATATATATATATATATATATATCATTTTTATCAATATATATATATATATATATTTTTATCAATATATATATATATATATATATATATATATATATATATATATATATATATATATATATATATAAGAAAATGAGTTGTTGTTTTTACTTTACCGGTTTCACAGTTCTTATGATTTTCAAAAGTAAAATTGAGATGGAGGGTTTGTGTTTCTGTTGTGGTTTGTCTCGGACAAACTACAACAGTCAACAGGTTAGAATTTATTTCATCTATTCATTATACAATCGCTGTTATATATATTTCGATGATAACTGTTAAACAACAGTTATGACCTCGTCAGACAGCTAATAGTTGAACAGAAAAAAAACATGAAGAAAAAAATGTAATTTTTATTTCTTCATGTTTATAACAATTATCATCGAAATATATATAACAGTGATTGTATAATGAACAAATGAGGTAAATTCTCACCTCTTGACTTGTACTTCATTATTATAATTATGCTCCGGAATACGCAGGCTTGTATACTTGTATACGACGTGCCCCCTCAACAACAGATGCCGAGAAAGTAACGTGATTTACCAGTGCAACGTGAGGACGGACACCTCCAACAAAGCTTATATAGGATTAACTGCTTGTGACTTTAAGACTCGGCTCTACCAACACCGACATACGTTCCGAAACCCGGCTGTTTTAGACTCTATAGTTTACGTTTTATTTCACTTCTCACTTTCCATTTTTATATATTTATATATCTCTCTCTTACTTTTTTATTATTTGTTTATTGTCTCCTAATCTCAATTGATTTACCCTTTCTAAAATGTCCTTCCTCCATTTTCTCCAAAAACCTTTTTTCGCCTACCTCCTCTGGCCTACTTTCATACACATTCCTTAGAATTTGCCGTATAGATTTCAGCTTCAACTCTTGACCGGCTCTACCCACTCGCTCATCGTTCTACATGCAAGTTCAGCCACCCCACCTCCCACCATGATACACTTATTTGTGTTTATAACAACTTTTGACCAATCCTCTTGACAACTACAATCTTCCCATATAAGGAAGTACTCCTTGAAAAGTTCGGCTATTTATTTACCAGACTAAAAATTCTAATTTAGTTCAGAAATAGCCGTCGGGGCCATACTTTCTCCTTATTACCCACTCTGCTACCTAAGTATTGAGTACTCTGGTGCGTTATGGTCCATCTGGTTCCTTACCTCAACTACTTCGCTATCTAGCTCCTACCTCCGCGGTAGAACACTTTCCGACCCTACCATGCAATATCCTGACTTTTCCACCCAGCTCAAGTTTCATTACCCGCACGATGCGAAAATACAACATCGACTTCTCCACCAAGAACATCCCAATTCCACCGAGAAAACTTTACCTTCGGATGCTCACGCAAAAAATCGACCTGTTTGCAAAAAGACTAAGATAGAGAACATTTTTCTATGATAGATACCGCGACAACCAGAACTTCGACACCAAGGAGAGATTCGGATTCAATACCTACAAATCTCCCCCACCGAACCCTATGCTCTCACCCTTCGAGAACGACCTTTTCCAACTAGTCAAAGGTATTAAATTCAAACCCAGACACAACAGATTCCTACAACAACTCCGTAGCAAAATAACGGAGTATGAAAGCACCAACGACATCCTGGTGCACTCGGACAAAACTGGAAACCTCTATTTCGTCAACCCGGACAGATACCACACACTGATCAGGAGCTGCCTAAACTCTACCTATAAAGATGCTAACCATTCAATTATCGAGGACATAAATCTAGATGGACAACAAATTACCTCCAGCCCCGGGGTTGCAGACCGCACTGAACCCACGGACTCCCTACTTCACACTGAAGGACCACAAATCCGACTTCGACCGCAAACCATCCATCAGGCTTATAAACCCGACGATATCGGACATAGGGAGAATCAGTAAAAAGATCCTAGACCGCGTTATACCAAAAGTTAAGCAAAACGCGAGACTTAGCCTATGGGTCAGCACCCAGGAAGTAATCTCATGGTTCAGGAATATTGAGGACAAACGGGATACAAAATTCATCCAGTTTGACATAGAGAGTTACTATGCATCTATTACCTTACTGCTCCTTACGGCCGCCTTGGACTTTGCCAAAGCAATCACACCCATCACCGACCAGGAAAGAAATATCATTCTCCACGCCAGGAAGACAGTCCTACTTTTCGACAACTCCAAGTGGATAAAGAGAGCTCCTGACTCCCCCTTCGACGTCAGTATGGGTGCGACCGATTCGGCCGAGGTCACCGACCTTATAGGATTATTCCTACTATTTAAACTCACCGAAATGTTTCCTGCATTCAGCGGTAGATTGTACCGGGATGATGGGCTCCTTGCCCTCAAAGGGTACAACCCCAGTAGTACAGACTGGGTCCGTAAACAACTAATCAACTTTTTCCGGGACTGGGGATTTAAAATCACCCTACAAACGTCCCTAACCCGAGTCAATTTCCTGGACGTTACCCTCAACCTCGAAAATTATCTGTACTACCCATACAGGAAACCAAATGACAACCTGCACTACATCCACCGCCGCCCTAACCATCCTAGAAACATCACCAATAATCTGGTTAAAAACATCTCCCTCCGCATATCTCGTTTGTCCGCTAATGAGCAGATATTCGACGAACATGCGCCTAATTAAAACCAGGCCCTCAAGCGGAGTGGCTTCCGGGCGGAAATATCCCTTTATCCAGCTTCCCTTAGCGGAAGCAGCAGGCGACGCCGCCGCTCACGCAACGTAACGTGGTTCAATCCTCCCCACAATGCCGAGGTGGCAACACCTATCGGAAAAACTTCTTTAGGCTCCTCGAAAAACACTTTCCTACAACACCGCTACCACAACATGATCAACAAAAACACTATCAAGCTCTCCTACAGCACCACACCTAACTTCGCACAAAACATCGTCTCCTCAAACAACAAAAAAATCAACCCCC
>OZ024743.1:87126009-87146009 GCA_964016885.1 Eledone cirrhosa
ATGCAACACATGCAGCCTAGTCTGTAAAGTCTCTCAAAAAGACATGTAATACACTCAAGAGGTACTATCACAGTCACGGTTCTATTTTATTGTCAGCGATGGGATTCCCCGGATACCAGTGGACACTCATCTTATATATAACATTTTACAAGTTTTAACGATATATAAGAATATATGCTGATGATATGAATTGAGAAACTGCTAGTGTTTTGTGAAAACTGAGAGACTTGTCCTCCCACTGAAGCCTGTGCATTGCACTCTACATGTAAATTGAGTTCCACTGAAGCAAGTAGAGAAGTTCAAGTATCTCGGGGCCGTGTTCATGAGTGATGGAAGGCAGGGGGCTGAATTAAGTGCAAGAATTCTAGGAGCTGGTGAGGTAGGTGTAAAAGACAAACTCATTATCTTCACTTCAGTTTTCGTGCCAACCCTTACCTATGGTCATGGATCTTGGGTAATGACTGAAAAAATACGATCGGGAATACTAGCGGCCGAAATGGGGTTCCTCCGAAGGGTCTTTGGAGTAACGTTACTCGATAGAGTGCGTAGCTCGGAGATCAGAGAGTCACTCCAGGTAGAGCCAAGAAGAAGAAGAAGAAGAAGAAAAAGAAGAAGAAGAAGAAGAAGAAGAAGAAGAAGAAGAAGAAGAAGAAGAAGAAGAAGAAAAAGAAGAAGAAGAAGAAGAAGAAGAAGAAGAAGAAGAAGAAGAAGAAGAAGAAGAAGAAGAAGAAGAAGAAGAAGAAGAAGAAGAAGAAGAAGAAGAAGAAGAGATACTCACTTTAAGATGGTAAATTTGAAATTCCTAGACAGACAGACCTGTTTCGAAATATCTGAGAAAACACGCAAACCATCAATCTATCACCAATTACCAATTTTGGTAATTAACAAGGACACAATTTTAACCCTTCTGTGGGAATTGGTCTTCTATATCACACTATACAAACTAAAAGTTATTTTCCCAGGGCACAAAGTGTGCTCCACATAAAATAACCATAAACACGGATATGACAGGACGTGCCATAAACAATGCTTAAGGCAACTTAACTAATTGAACATTTTCTATTATCGGTATATATTTCTTTGCCTTTCGTTTAAACTTGTTATATATATATGTGTGTGTGTACAAAAATCCATCTCTCCATTCATCCACACAGCCATACATCCATCCATACATCCATCCATCCATCCATCCATCCATCCATGCATACATACATATTCATCCGCACATATACTCACAGGGGAAAATATCCAAATACTATATCATAAAAAAAACAACGTATACAACTTTGGAAAATATAGAGTTACACAGCGAGGATTTTCTTGTATGAAAATATTAGAAATTATCTTTAAAAAATTATCTTATTTAAAAGAATGTAACGAAAATTATTAGATGAGCGTACCAGATAAACTGAGAATTTCATCGAAGCCGAAGAGAAGATACGAGATGTTTGGTGGATGTAAAAAATGAAAGAAAGAATGAAAGAAAACAGATGTTTTACGGACTAAGTTATAAATATTTTTTTTAAAATAATAATAAATAAAAGGTGGTATTCGGAGATGTACATGACTCGTAAGTAGGGTTAGATTTAGACATTAGGGGGGCCCTCATAAGCAAAAAAAAAATAGAATACACAGCAAACCCCCCAATTTTACATATCAAAGTTAGTTTGATGCAAGTAATTGGAATTGAAAAGTTATACATACAGGTATTAAATAAAAAATATTCTAACCATCCTAAAACTAAAAAGCCAAGCTGAAGGCACAAATAAATTGCTACAGCTGTCGCTTGTGCCTCCCTTCCCCCAACACACACTGCAGGGACACCGGGGCAATTGCCCCCTTTGCTCTCCCATTAAATCCGACCCTGCTCGTAAGTGGCTTAAGCTGAGACTGTGTTGAAACTAAAACAATTACATCATGAAAGAATCATTTTAGCCACTCGGTATCACATTGAAATGAATATGACGGCACTGCTCCTCCCCTCCTCCACAATCATTTTAATTTCTTTCGGAAATACTCAAACTATTAAAGACACTTTAAATTTAGCCGTTATTTCTTGGTGACAAAATTTTCATCGCACTGTTTGCGACCTGGTCATTGACACAATTCCAATGATCAGATTGCAATCAGTGCCACGTTTATTTTGACAACGTCAAGAAATAAATAATAAGTGAAACACTTAAGTGTTTTTAATGTTTAAAATGACTCCTCCACGATGTAAGTGGTAGTAGCTTTCCGAAAGAATACAAGAAGATGGGAAAAAAGCTGGTCGTTGTGACGAAAACCTAACATAAAAGGTTTGTCTAGTCTTGTTATTAAAACAATAGTCAGAGAGTAGGTAATGCAAGTAAAGAAATGTTCAAAGTTTCTATAAATTTCCACAGGCCAGTTCAATAAAACAGTTCAGAATATGTCAACGATTAGACAGTAATAATGGTTTCTACTATAGGCACAAGGCCAAACATTTTAGGGCGAAGGGAAAGTCGATTAAATCAACCCGAGTGAATTACTGGTGTTTTATTTTATCGACCCCGTAAGGATGAAAAACAGAGCTAACCGCGGCGGAATTTGAACTTAGGACGCAAAGGGCCATAACTCTATGCTGCAAAGCATGGTGTCTGACGCTCTATCGATACTGTCAATCTACCATTCTCGATTAGACAGTAATAATACCTTAAAAAGCCAGAATTTCAATTTGTGTCTGTAAGAATACAGCAATTCAGTTGTTTGGTTCACAGAACGAAGAAGAATTTGTCACTAAAAATTTAAAAAAAACACGGAGATGTTACTGACGCACGGCAGGAGTTGTTTGTATAGACTCATGAAGTCTAACATAAACCAATGTATCTTAAAGGGAGTTGAACTGGGGTGAACTATTAGGGGGACAGAGTGGACACCAAAGGCGGCGGAGTTGAACCAGAGGGCGGCTAAAGGCCAGATGACACAATGATTTGACCCGATGTCTTTCGAGGTCGATAAAAAAAAAGTATCAGTCCAATACTGGGATTGATGCTTCCTCTATATTTCTTCCCTTCCTCTCTATCACACACTCTCCTTCTCTGAAAGAAATCGATTGTGCTCAGTGTTGAGAGGGACGGACGCCAACAGGTTTTTAAATGGCTGAGACATGCCGTATGTGACTACACGTTCATGCAGAAATAAGAATACCTATCAATGTACTTGTGTTGAACATTGTTTTTTTCACTGACGTTTCCATCAATGAAGATTTCTTATATAAGAGCAAGGCTTGAATTCTGTGTTGAAGGAACAATCGATTATATAAACCAGTTCATACCTGTCAACCTGTATGGAGAAGAAACATCAACAATGCCACAAGACACAACTACAGTGTTCTCTCTGACGTTGCCACTTCAACTTAACTTCAATGTCTCATATTAATCTATTCATTTTCATTTCTCTTAATGTCACTCTCTCACTGGTACTATTAATACCTCTTACTTTCCCTCATCTGATTCTCTCTTTCTCATTCATTGTCTTTCCCCCCTCTCTCTCTCTCTCTCTCTCTCTCTCTCTCTCTCTCTCTCTCTCTCTCTCTCTCTCTCTCTCTCTCTCTTTCTATCTATCCCTCTCTTATATTCATTAAATCTCCCTGAACTATAGATCCCTAGTCTTTGTATCTGGATTTATATTTAAAGTGGCATTCTTTCTAAATTTCTTTACAGCTACTAAGCAGCATGGGTAAAGCCGAGTACTCTGCTTATATATTATATATATATATATATATATATATATATATATATATATATATATATATATATATATATATATATATATATATATATGTGTGTGTGTGTGTATGTATGTATGTTCTTCTGGTTTTATAATTTCACAAATTTTTTTCCCAATAGAGAGAGAGTCGGTTTCTAACTTAGACACAAGACTCTCTCATTGGAATTTACTCATCAACTAGGTAGATATGTATGTATGCATGCATGTGTAGATATGGATGTTATTGTATGTGTGGATGTGGATGTTTTGAGTTGTATGTGTGCATGTGTATATGCTTTGTATCTGTACATGTGTATATGCAGTTATTAGATGCAACATTTTTGGAATGTTTTACATATTTTTACTGTTGCATTAATGGATTGTACTTGTAATTTCCTAACTAGTTGTGTTCTTTCTGTTCCTGTGAAGCCTAGCTTCTCAAGATTTGTATTGAGGCAGTTACTGACATACCCCAGCGCCCCAATAATCACAGGCATAAATCTGAAGGTGTAATCAGGGTGGAGTATCTGCAGATTTCTCATCAGTTCTGCATAAATATTTTCCTTTTCGCTAATCTTTGATATTATATTGGCATCTGCTGGGTAGCTAATTTCCACTACTGTGCATGCTTTCTTCTCCCTGTCCCTTATCATAATATCTGGTCTGTTATGCCTGCATTTTATTGCGGGTTTTTACTGGAACATTCCACAAGTAATTTTTCATATTATGTACGTGGATGTCTTCCACATTGCTGTAGCATTTAATGTGTTTATTATCGAGGCTATCTTTTTTACGAACTGCATTGTACAGTGTTTTGGCCACTACATCATGCCTCATAGGTAGATAGTACCGCGATGACATCTTTGGACAGCTGATGATGACATGGGTGATATCCTCGATGTTAGTTTTGCAGAGTCTGCACTTGTTATCACATCTAGGTGTTTTGCCTGCATCCCTATCTCTTTTGGGAATCAGGTATTTCGTGCTAATCTCCTGTTCCTGGATTGCAAAAGCGTATCCTTCAAAGTGGGAGCCAATATAGCGGTTGTTGGTCCAAGATAGACTACTTTCGTTATCTATATTACTCTCACTCTGGAGCTTCCTGGCAACATATCCATGCATGATTTTTTGCTGATAAGCATGATGATAGACGTGCTCGAGAAGCGGGCTCCTACGCTTCGAGGTTCGTAGATGTTGTCGAAGGGATATGATGCGATATTCAAATGGTGTCTGGACTGATGTTAGGCCTCTGCCTCCCTGCTTACGTTTCAAGTAAAGGCGGTCTATGTCGCTATTGATGTGGTGTTAGGACAGGCACAGCAAACACATTGTGAGCCACTGTTTTGTTTTGCGCAGAGAGTTCCGATGACCAAATCTTACTTAATTGGGTGTAGTATTCCCTGGTTACGCGTTCCTTATTACAGATACTATTATAGGATATGTTCTCATCTATCCCCAGGTATCTGTAGCAGTCCTCATCAGATATCGGTGAAACAGTTATGCCATTGATGACAATGTTGCTAGATTGGGTTGTTCTTTTTCCCCCGCTTTACAGTCATGTATGAGCATTTATCTTGGCCAAACTCCATTCCTATATCCTTTGAGAACGTTGTAACCAGGTCACGATTTTTCTTCATCCCATCCATGTTCTTGGCATAGAGTTTCAGATCGTCCACAAATTAATTATGGGTTAGGTTCGTATTTCTGTCCTCCTGTGAGCCAATGATGTATCCCTAACATTTCTTGAGCAGAAAGGACAAGGGGTTTAATCACAAGATGAATAATATCACAGAGAGACTGTCCCCCTGAAATATACCACTGCGATATTTTATTTTAGTATGTATGTATGTATGTATGTATGTATGTATGTATGTATGTATGTATGTATGTATGTATGTATGTTCTTCTGGTTTTATAATTTCACAAATTGTTTCCCAATAGAGAGAGAGTCGGTTTCTAACATAGATACAAGACTCTCTCATTGGAATTTACACAACATCAACTAGGTAGATATGTATGTCTCCATGCATGCATGTGTAGATATGGATATTATTGTATGTGTGGATGTGTATGTTTTGAGTTGTATGTGCGCATGTGTATATGCTTTGTACATGTGTATATGCAGTTATTAGATGCAACATTTTTGGAATGTTTTACATATTTTTACTGTTTGTACTTGTAATTTCCTAACTAGTTGTGTTCTTTCTGTTCCTGTGAAGCGTATGTATGTATGTATGTATGTATGTATGTATGTATGTATGCATGTATGTATGTATGTATGTATGTATGTTCTCTTTCTCTTAATTTCGAGTATAATTTTTTGACCGGCCACCTTCCTGGTGGCAAGGTTGTAAAAGAAAAAAAATTGTTATCCATTGAATCGCAAGAATGTTTTGCAAATTTTGAAGGTGCCAGCTATCGCAGCCATTTGTAGACTATTAATTAGGGAGCTGCGCTTTTTGTCCGCAAATCCAAGTTCAGTCATACTTTGGTCCAAGCGGGTTGGTATATAACCCGTAGCTCCAATAATGATGGGTATGAAGCTAAAGGTGTATCTTGGATACTAGATTTGTAAACTCCTCATCAGTGGTCCGTAGATGTCCTCCTTCTCCTGTATTTTTCTGACAACGTTTACATCAAGTGGGCAGCTGATCTCCACAACAGAACACGTTTTCAATGTGTGGTCCCAAACAACAATATCAGGCCGGTTGTGCTTTAATTTGGTGGCAGTTTTTATTTTCAGGTTCCACCAGTATTTCTTAGTGCCATCTGTCTCAATATATTCTTCCTCGTTTGTTGTTAATTTTGTTTACCGAAGTGCGTTCCAGATGGTTCTAGCTATCCCATCGTGTCTCATGGGGAGGTAGTAGCGAGATGACATTCTTTCGCAGCTGGTAACAATGTGGCTTACATCCTCGATCTTTGTTTTACATAGCCTACATTTATTGTCAGCTGCTGCCCGCCCCCCTCTTTTGTGCAGCAGATATTTGGTAGGGATTTCTTGTTCCTGTATTGCATAGAGATATCCCTCAAGGTGTGATGTCATAAACTTGTCGGAACTCCATGCCAGGCTTTTTGAGTGGTTTATCCCCTCTGTGGTCTGTGTTTTTACGTCTCAAGTATCCATGCACAACTTTTTCTGTAAATTGGTCAATTTTTTAATCTTGTTTGAACATTGAATAGGATCTTCCGATTTCTCTGGGTGAGAGATATATATCAGGCTTTATTCCATATCTCTCTTCCAGATCAGTCGCTATTCTAATGATATTTTTTTTCATGCTCATAAACCTGGGCAAGATGGTTGCCAACCTTTTTCCTCTCTTGAAGGTGTTGCTTCAGTGTTACTATCCGGGTCTCATATGTTGTTAATATTGATTTTAGACCCCGGCCACCTTCCTTGCGTGAGAAGTATAGCCTATTCACATCACCATTGATGTTAAAGTTCCCAGTAACACTGAGAAGTTTTCGAGTTCTAACATCCATCTCACTTAGTTCTTGCAATGACCAGTTCAGTAGGCCAAATGTTGGCGTTAGAATTGGCACAACATAAGTATTGTGGGCAATGTATTTGTTGTACGCTGACAGTTCTGATGACCATATTTTCTTTACTCTTCTGGGGTATTCAGTTCTGGTTCTCTCCTTATTTATGGGTCCATCATATCTGACATTCTCATCCTGTCCAAGATATCTGTAGTTGTCACCTGACTGTAGAGGTTGTATTGTCAGGCCGTTCATCTTTAGATTTCTAGAGGAGGGCACAGCTCTTCCACGTTTTACTGCCAAATATGCACACTTGGACTCACCAAATTTCATTTTGATGTCGGTTGAAAATTGTGTAATGAGGTCCAATTGTTTCTTGATGTCATTGATATTTGGCCCATACAACTTCAGGTCATCAACAAAGAAAAGATGGGAGATACTTCTGGGCCCACTTCTTTGTCCACCTTGTTTCCTGAGTAGGTAAGATAGTGGATTCAGTGAGAGAACGAAGAGTAGCACTGACAAGCTATCACCCTGAAAGATGCCCTTCTGGTAATGTATCTTATCAGTCTTAACTTGCTCCCTCTCACCTCTAAGGATCAAATTGGTGTACCAGTTCTTGGTCAGGCGTTCAACAGCAGCTACCAATGGTTGTGGGACTTTGGCTAACTGTAAAGCCTTAATAATCCACCCATGAGGTACACTATCAAATGCTTTTTGATAGTCCAGCCACACGACAGTCATGTTTCTGCGATTCTTTGTTGTTTTTTCCTGAATCATTTTATTAGTTAGTAGGTGATCTATGCAACCCCACACCTCCATCTTTCCACCAGCTTCCTCAGGTGTTATGATGTTGTTGGTAGCACAGTGATCCTGTAAGAACAGGTTAAGGCACCCAGTATATAATTTATACATGATGTTTTGGCAGGCTATTGGGCGGTAATTTTTAGCAAGGGTGGTTTGGCTATTTTGGGGAATGAGGAGAGTAGTGGCAGTTGATAACCATCTGGGCAGTTCTTGTGTGCCTTTAATGGTCTCTGTAAACGGCCGTATGAGATCTTGTCGATAGAAAGTGAAATTCTTCAACCAGTATCCTGTAATGAGGTGTGGGCCTGGCGATTTCGTATTCGACATTTTCTGTAGAGCTGTTTCCAGTATTGACCCATCTATGCCATATTGTTTTGTCTGGACATGTTGGCAGTAGTCCTGTTCCAGTTCTTTTAGCCAATTAGTTTGTCTGTTGAATCCGTCATCCGTTTCCCATACAGATCTCCAGTAGCTCTCAACCTGTTCTTTTGAAGGGGTGACATTTACAGGGATTGAGCTTTTGCCACCTAAGCTGCGATAAACTGATTTAAGATCCCTGGCAATGTATGTATGTATGTATGTATGTATGTATGTATGTATGTATGTATGTATGTTTTCTCTTTCTCTTAATTTCGAGTATATTTTTTTGACCGGCCACCTTCCTGGTGGCAAGGTTGTAAAAGAAAAGAAATTGTCATCCCTTGAATCGCAAGAATGTTTTGCATATTTTGAAGGTGCCAGCTATCGCAGCCATTTGTAGACTATGAATTAGGGAGCTGCGCTTTTTGTCCGCAAATCCAAGTTCGGTCATACTTTGGTCCAAGCGGGTTGGTATATAACCCGTAGCACCAATAATGATGGGTATGAAGCTAAAGGTGTATCTTGGATACTGGATTTGTAAGCTCCTCATCAATGGTCCGTAGATGTCCTCCTTCTCCTGTATTTTTCTGACAACGTTTACATCAAGTGGGCAGCTGATCTCCACAACAGAACACGTTTTCAATGTGTGGTCCCAAACTACAATATCAGGCCGGTTGTGCTTTAATTTGGTGGCAGTTTTTATTTTCAGGTTCCACCAGTATTCCTTAGTGCCATCTGTCTCAATATATTCTTCCTCGTTTGTTGTTAATTTTGTTTTCCGAAGTGCGTTCCAGATAGTTCTAGCTATCCCATCGTGTCTCATGGGGAGGTAGTAGCGAGATGACATTCTTTCGCAGCTGGCAACAATGTGGCTTACATCCTCGATCTTTGTTTTACATAGCCTACATTTATTGTCAGCTGCTGGCCCTCCTCTTTTGTGCAGCAGATATTTGGTAGGGAGTTCTTGTTCCTGTATTGCATAGAGATATCCCTCAAGGTGTGATGTCATAAACTTGTCGGAACTCCATGCCAGGCTTTTTGAGTGGTTTATCCCCTCTATGGTCTGTGTTTTACGCCTCAAGTATCCATGCACAACTTTTTCTGTAAATTGGTCAATTTTTTTTTCTTGTTTGAACATTGAATAGGATCTTCCGATTTCTCTGGGTGAGAGATTTATATCAGGCTTTATTCCATATCTCTCCTCCAGATCAGTCGCTATTCTAATGATATTTCTTTTTTCATGCTCATAAACCTGAGCAAGATGGTCGCCAACCTTTTTCCTCTGTTGAAGGTGTTGCTTCAGTGTTACTATCCGGGTCTCATATGTTGTTAATATTGATTTTAGACCCCGGCCACCTTCCTTGCGTGAGAAGTATAGCCTATCCACATCACCATTGATGTTAAAGTTCCCAGTAACACTGAGAAGTTTACGAGTTCTAACATCCATCTCACTTAGTTCTTGCAATGACCAGTTCAGTAGGCCAAATGGTGGCGTTATAATTGGCACAGCATAGGTATTGTGGGCAATGTATTTGTTGTATGCTGACAGTTCTGATGACCATATTTTTTTTACTCTTCTGAGGTATTCAGTTCTGGTTCTCTCCTTATTTATGGGTCCATCATATCTGACATTCTCATCCTGTCCAAGATATCTGTAGTTGTCACCTGACTGCAGAGGTTGTATTGTCAGGCCGTTCATATCTAGATTTCTAGAGGAGGGCACAGCTCTTCCACGTTTTACTGCCAAATATGCACACTTGGACTCACCAAATTTCATTTTGATGTCGGTTGAAAATTGTGTAATGAGGTCCAATTGTTTCTTGATGTCATTGATATTTGGCCCATACAACTTCAGGTCATCAACAAAGAAAAGATGG
Organism: Eledone cirrhosa; assembly: GCA_964016885.1. Classification (NCBI taxonomy): domain Eukaryota; kingdom Metazoa; phylum Mollusca; class Cephalopoda; order Octopoda; family Eledonidae; genus Eledone; species Eledone cirrhosa. The sequence continues at coordinate 87,136,263 of OZ024743.1, forward strand.
GAGATACTTCTGGGCCCACTTCTTTGTCCACCTTGTTTCCTGAGTAGGTAAGATAGTGGATTCAGTGAGAGAACGAAGAGTAGTACTGACAAGCTATCACCCTGAAAGATGCCCTTCTGGTAATGTATCCTATCAGTCTTAACCTGCTCCTTCTCACCTCTAAGGATCAAATTGGTGTACCAGTTCTTGGTCAGGCGTTCAACAGCAGCTACTAATGGTTGTGGGACTTTAGCTAACTGTAAAGCCTTAATAATCCACCCATGAGGTACACTATCAAATGCTTTTTGATAGTCCAGCCACACGACAGTCATGTTTCTGCGATTCTTTGTTGTTTTTTCCTGAATCATTTTGTTAGTTAGTAGGTGATCTATGCAACCCCACACCTCCCTCTTTCCACCAGCTTGCTCAGGTGTTATGATGTTGTTGGTAGCACAGTGATCCTGTAAGAACAGGTTAAGGCACCCAGTATATAATTTATACATGATGTTTTGGCAGGCAATTGGGCGGTAATTTTTAGCAAGGGTGGTTTGGCTATTTTGGGGAATGAGGAGAGTAGTGGCAGTTGATAACCATCTGGGCAGTTCTTGTGTGCCCTTAATGGTTTCTGTAAACAGCCGTATGAGATCTTGCCGATAGAAAGTGATGTATGTATGTATGTATGTATGTATGTATGTATGTATGTATGTATGTATGTACGTATGTATGTATGTATGTTTTCTCTTTCTCTTAATTTCGAGTATATTTTTTTGACCGGCCACCTTCCTGGTGGCAAGGTTGTAAAAGAAAAGAAATTGTCATCCCTTGAATCGCAAGAATGTTTTGCAAATTTTGAAGGTGCCAGCTATCGCAGCCATTTGTAGACTATGAATTAGGGAGCTGCGCTTTTTGTCCGCAAATCCAAGTTCAGTCATACTTTGGTCCAAGCGGGTTGGTATATAACCCGTAGTACCAATAATGATGGGTATGAAGCTAAAGGTGTATCTTGGATACTGGATTTGTAAACTCCTCATCAATGGTCCGTAGATGTCCTCCTTCTCCTGTATTTTTCTGACAACGTTTACATCAAGTGGGCAGCTGATCTCCACAACAGAACACGTTTTCAATGTGTGGTCCCAAACCACAATATCAGGCCGGTTGTGCTTTAATTTGGTGGCAGTTTTTATTTTCAGGTTCCACCAGTATTCCTTAGTGCCATCTGTCTCAATATATTCTTCCTCGTTTGTTGTTAATTTTGTTTTCCGAAGTGCGTTCCAGATGGTTCTAGCTATCCCATCGTGTCTCATGGGGAGGTAGTAGCGAGATGACATTCTTTCACAGCTGGCAACAATGTGGCTTACATCCTCGATCTTTGTTTTACATAGCCTACATTTATTGTCAGCTGCTGGCTCTCCTCTTTTGTGCAGCAGATATTTGGTAGGGAGTTCTTGTTCCTGTATTGCATAGAGATATCCCTCTAGGTGTGATGTCATAAACTTGTCGGAACTCCATGCTAGGCTTTTTGAGTGGTTTATCCCCTCTATGGTCTGTGTTTTACGCCTCAAGTATCCATGCACAACTTTTTCTGTAAATTGGTCAATTTTTTTATCTTGTTTGAACATTGAATAGGATCTTCCGATTTCTCTGGGTGAGAGATTTATATCAGGCTTTATTCCATATCTCTCCTCCTGATCAGTCGCTATTCTAATGATATTTCTTTTTTCATGCTCATAAACCTGGGCAAGATGGTTGCCAACCTTTTTCCTCTGTTGAAGGTGTTGCTTCAGTGTTACTATCCGGGTCTCATATGTTGTTAATATTGATTTTAGACCCCGGCCACCTTCCTTGCGTGAGAAGTATAGCCTATCCACATCACCATTGATGTTAAAGTTCCCAGTAACACTGAGAAGTTTTCGAGTTCTAACATCCATCTCACTTAGTTCTTGCAATGACCAGTTCAGTAGGCCAAATGTTGGCGTTAGAATTGGCACAGCATAAGTATTGTGGGCAATGTATTTGTTGTATGCTGACAGTTCTGATGACCATATTTTCTTTACTCTTCTGAGGTATTCAGTTCTGGTTCTCTCCTTATTTATGGGTCCATCATATCTGACATTCTCATCCTGTCCAAGATATCTGTAGTTGTCACCTGACTGCAGAGGTTGTATTGTCAGGCCGTTCATCTCTAGATTTCTAGAGGAGGGCACAGCTCTTCCACGTTTTACTGCCAAATATGCACACTTGGACTCACCAAATTTCATTTTGATGTCGGTTGAAAATTGTGTAATGAGGTCCAATTGTTTCTTGATGTCATTGATATTTGGCCCATACAACTTCAGGTCATCAACAAAGAAAAGATGGGAGATACTTCTGGGCCCACTTCTTTGTCCACCTTGTTTCCTGAGTAGGTAAGATAGTGGATTCAGTGAGAGAACGAAGAGTAGCACTGACAAGCTATCACCCTGAAAGATGCCCTTCTGGTAATGTATCTTATCAGTCTTAACCTGCTCCTTCTCACCTCTAAGGATCAAATTGGTGTACCAGTTCTTGGTCAGGCGTTCAACAGCAGCTACCAGTGGTTGTGGGACTTTAGCTAACTGTAAAGCCTTAATAATCCACCCATGAGGTACACTATCAAATGCTTTTTGATAGTCCAGCCACACGACAGTCATGTTTCTGCGATTCTTTGTTGTTTTTTCCTGAATCATTTTGTTAGTTAGTAGGTGATCTATGCAACCCAACACCCCCTCTTTCCACCAGCTTGCTCAGGTGTTATGATGTTGTTGGTAGCACAGTGATCCTGTAAGAACAGGTTAAGGCACCCAGTATATAATTTATACATGATGTTTTAGCAGGCAATTGGGCGGTAATTTTTAGCAAGGGTGGTTTGGCTATTTTGGGGAATGGGGAGAGTAGTGGCAGTTGATAACCATCTGGGCAGTTCTTGTGTGCCCTTAATGGTTTCTGTAAACAGCCGTATGAGATCTTGCCGATAGAAAGTGAAATTCTTCAACCAGTATCCTGTAATGAGGTTGGGCCTGGCGATTTCCTATTCGACATTTTCTGTAGAGCTGTTTCCAGTATTGACCCATCTATATCATTGTTTTGTCTGGACATGTTGGCAGTAGTCCTGTTCCACTTCTTTTAGCCAATTAGCTTGTCTGTTGAATCCGTCATCGTTTCCCATACAGATCTCCAGTAGCTCTCAACCTGTTCTTTTGAAGGGGTGACATTTACAGGGATTGAGCTTTTGCCACCTAAGCTGCGATAAACTGATTTAGGATCTCAGGCAAACAATCTATTTAGCACTTGTTTATGTGCTGTTGACTTATATTTTAGTCTTTCTGTTGTAGCTGTGAGTTGTTGTTTCAACTGGTGTAATTTGGAGTTCAAAGTTTTAAATTTTGTATCTCCAAATCGTCTCTCTAACTTTTTCTTTAGGTCTTCCTGGTGTCGTGTGAAGTTGCTCTCTATGTTGCATTTCATAACGATTGCGATGTGTGAGATACTTCGTCTCAGGGACAAAGTTTTGGTTTTTAAATTTAGCATCCACGCTGGTTCAGGCTTTCTGTTTGTATCTTGATTGCGTGGTTTTAGATGTATGTGTCTTGATTGCGTCGTTTTGTATGTATGTATGTGTGTATGCATGTTTCTTTGTATGTATGTATCTTTTCGGGTTATAGCTACTGTCGCTCAGAGAGTGGGATGTGCTCAGTGCAAAGTCTTTCCTCACTTTAAAAAATATCTTCACGCACAGGCTTTGCAGGATAGAATTAATTAATAATTATTAATAATGGTATATCGTGCAATGGCCATACTCGATAACGAGGGGGCAGCCATCATGTATGTATGTATGTATTTATGTATGTATGTAAGTATGTAATGTATGTATGTATGTATGTATGTATGTATGTATGTATGTATGTATGTATGTATGTATGTATGTATTGTACATACCCAAGCACAACAATATGTCTGAATCTGCACGTGTGTGTGAATGTGACCGCATGTATATATATATATATATATATATATATATATATATATATATATATATGAGCGGAATTAATTTTCCTTTGTTAACACTTTGAATTTACCCGCCAAAAACCGGGGTTGCTTCCCTTGTTGGAAATAACACGTGACAACGAAATGATTGAAGGCTGTCTATTGTAACGGTCGCATGGAGTTTAAATTCACACCCGTTTGAGGCAAAATAACGGAATGCCTATCGATGAAGTGAGTCCCCGGTTCGATCATGGAATACCGCAAGCTTGTGCGTTACGTAAGTGGGATTGAGGATTTCAAATTCATAGAAACATATCGGACGTATTGCAGAATATAGTTCGATCTGTCCAGGTCTGTTGTTTTAACCTGATTAGTTCTTTCGTTGTTTTGGTATTGTGTGGTTGGGTTTTGCCTACCGCAATTTTCAATTTGTCAAACTATTTAAACGTAATGTTATTACTCTAAGGGCCTACCCTTATTGAGTGCTTTGCTACTCATTCCTTATTGCTTGGCCACAGCCAAAGCTTCGATTTTACTAAGCTTCTACTTATATATATATATATATATATATATATATATATATATATATATATATATATAAATATATCTTTCTTTAGCCGTTGCTCGCACCAACCGGAGGTATATGGTCTTCAAAGCGATGAAATACCAATGAAGGTTGGCAGATCACTGATGAAGAACTAAATTTATTCATATGTAACCCATTTGCAACCACGCAGCACGCCATGTTTTCATATTCATATATATATATTTTCCTCCGCTGTGACCCGTCTGTTTCTTTCTTACTGCTTCCTCTTTTCTCTGTATCTCTCACTTCCCTTTACCCCCTCTAACAGTCACTCTCTCTGTTAGCCTCTTCCTCATCTTTCACTCACTCACTCTCTGCTACTCCCTCTCCTTCTTCCTCCCGTTTGACCTGTGCGAAATTCTTTCCTCGCTCACATTTCGACCAGGTTTGATGGTCTTTACTCTCTCTCGTCCACGATTTTCACAGAACTTATGTTCATCAATTTCAGGGACTTGACTCCTTCTTCCTCACTTTTCGTTGCATTACCATCTTTGATTGTTTACTGTCTCGCTAGTTCCCCTTATTTACGTGTCCCAACGACTTTCTTTAGCCGTTGCTCGCACCAACCAGAGGTATATGGTCTTTAAAGCGATGAAATACCAATGAAGGCTGGAAGATCACTGATGAAGGACTAAATTTATTCATATATATATATATATATATATATATATATATATATATATATGTATGTATATATATATATATATATATATATATATATATATATATATATATATATATATATATACATAGGAAAATGTTAACCCCCGACGGCAGAGCTCAAGCCGTTTCCGCGGCTAAATAGCCGCCGAAGCGGCTTGAGCTCTGCCGTCGGGGTCTAACATTTTCCTATTGCCCACTCTACTACCATAATTATTGAGTACTCTGGTGCGTTATGGTCCATCTGGTTCCTTACCACACCTCTTTCGTTATATATACATATATATATATATATATATATATATATATATATATTGGACGGATAGGTGTCCTCATCTTCTTTTGTTGTTAACACAACGTTTCGGCTGATGTACTCTCAGCTGATGTGCATCAGCCGAAACGTTGTGTTAACAACAAAACAAGATGAGGACACCTATCCGTCCAATAAATATAATGTAAATAATTCCTCGTCTCAAAAATATAGAACAGTAATATATATATATATATATATATATATATATATATATATATATATATACAAATATAATTCAGTGAGAATCGTATTTCGGCTGGTAGAAAAAGCGAAACGAAACGCAAAACCGTAGAAATGCTGCAAGCGCTCAATAGTTAAAAAACTAGAGCTAAACAATATGTTAAAACGCCATACAAACTGAAAAAGTGGTTAAGAAGACATTAACCACCTAAGCCAAAAAACAAATCAAGCTAAACAGGTCAAACAAAATAAATGATAAAAACTTGGACCCAAATGGAATTGGTGGCAAAATCCAAATGCAGGGTTTCTATGACACCTAAATCAATAATACTGTCTGCTTAAAACTATAAGCTTTCAGCATAAAGATCGGACAAGGAATATCACGTTATCAACAGGTAATTTTGCTCTGTAACCAACTTTGCGAGTGACGCAGAGCATAGTAAACGCATATGCGTAAGTCAGAAGGGGAAATTCCCCATATTTTGGCAAATGAATTCAGCATGTGTATATCATACAACAAATTGCATAGATAGCACAAATCGAATAAGCACTCAACCAGGTAGTTTTTAAAATAAACTTATGCAATTAATATGTCAATAGAATTATTAACAGGTTAATTGTAAGACTCGGGAGATTAATACAAATATAATTCAGCGAGAATCGTATTTCAGCTGGTAGAAAAAGCGAAACGAAACGCAAAAATATATATATATATATATATATATATACAGTATTTTCCGTTGTGTTGTAATATAAATATTACACACAGTAGATTATCAGCTCACGTAGAGTTTGCTCGACGGTTCCAGTTGTAGTTCCAAAAGTAATCCGGAGAAAAATAGAAAGATTTGAATGGATACAGTTTAGTTGAAAGGAATTTATTGACACGTGTTTCTATAACAGTTACATAACCTAAAACAGCTATCTACAAACTTTTAGTTATGCAGACATTCAATATTTCAATGTTATTATTTACTGTCATTTCATCAGAATAATATTACTGAGGACCTATTTAGTTTTTATAGAGAATATTAGGAGGGAGGGGTGAAGTTGTTAGAAGAATAGTTGAAGGAGTGGTTTTTCGATAGCAGTGAGAATTCTTGGTGGCAGTGAGTAATTAGATTCCCATCTGTTGTTTTGACATTTTTTATAGAATATATTATTGGTTATTTTTCATATCTTCACTATCTCTAATCCTTCTATAGATTTAGAAAAATAACCAATAATATATTCTATAAAAAATGTCAAAACAACAGATGGGAATCTAATTACTCACTGCCACCAAGAATTCTCACTGCTATCGAAAAACCACTCCTTCAACTATTCTTCTAACAACTTCACCCCTCCCTCCTAATATTCTCTATAAAAACTAAATAGGTCCTCAGTAATATTATTCTGATGAAATGACAGTAAATAATAACATTGAAATATTGAATGTCTGCATAACTAAAAGTTTGTAGATAGCTGTTTTAGGTTATGTAACTGTTATAGAAACACGTGTCAATAAATTCCTTTCAACTAAACTGTATCCATTCAAATCTTTCTATATATATATATATATATATATATATATATATTTCAACCAGGTTGGATGGTCTTTATCTCCCGTCTACGATTTCACAGAACTTATGTTCACCGATTTCAGGGATTTGACTCCTTCTTCCTCACTTTTCGTTGCATTACCATCTTTGTTTGTTTACTGTCTCGCTCGTTCCCCTTATTTACATGTCCCAACGACTTTCTTTAGTCGTTGCTCGCACCAACCAGAGTTATATGATCTTTAAAGCGATGAAATACCAATGAAGGCTGGAAGATCACTGATGAAGGACTAATTTTATTCATATGTAACCCATTTGCAACCACGCAGCACCCCATTTTTTCATATATTAATATATATATATATATATATATATATATATATATATATATATATATATATATATATATATATATATATAAAGAAAAAGGGATGAAATCGAAAATGCAACTGAAGTCTTATTTTTTTTTTAAATATATATATTTATTTGGTTCCTTTACCGGTTTCGCAGTTCTTCTGCTTTTCAAAAGGTGAGTTGAGATGGAGGGTCTGTGGTTTTTCTCACATCTGGTTGGTCTCTAAATGTTACTTGTTTTATATGGAAAAACTGGCTCGAAAACCAGGTTTTTCGAGAAGTAATTTGATTGGTTTGTCAATAATTATAATAAATTTCGCGCGCACTGGCAATACAACAGCAAACACGAAAAAGTCAGGAAAATATGTTCATTCAAAAATATTCCTACTAAAGGAATCATTTTCCTACACACACACATACACACACACAATATATATATATATATATATATTCTCTTCATCTTAACATGCTAACCATACTCCCACACACATAACACCCATACACACACATAAAAACCCCCACACCTACAACACCCTCCCCATTTCTACTAATAGAACCACTTTCCTACACACATATATATATACACACAAAAAAAAAAAAAAAAAAAAATATATATATATATTCTCTCTATCTAACATACTCGCACACACACACATAACACCCATAAACACACACACACAACTCCCTCCCCCATCTCTACTAATAGAATCATCTTCCAATACACACATACACACACACACACACACATATACACACACACAAGCACACAAATAAACACATATCTTCAGTCTCAATAGAAAATCTGAACTCTGACACCTGAACTCTGACAGCTGGCCATATTCACTGAACCAGAACATTTCTCCCAATCCCTTTTCCCTTGACCACTATCTCTCCATTGTCATAACATTCACTATAGACTACAGAATATTTTTCCAAATAAGGGCGCAAAAATGTAGTGAAAACTTGTTCACGTGACAGCCAAATTTCATTTATAACCAACCCCAAAAAAGCCTTCGTGAGCCTCATTTCTTCAAGTAAAAAGAAATTCAAACACTCATATATGAAAAAACAACCTGTGACCCCCCCCCCCCTCTCTTATTTGAAGAACTGTTGTAACGCGAACTGGCGCGAAATTTATTATAATTATTGACAAACCAATCAAATTACTTCTCGAAAAACCTGGTTTTCGAGCCAGTTTTTCCATATAAAACAAGTAACATTTAGAGACCAACCAGATGTGAGAAAAACCACAGACCCTCCATCTCAACTCACCTTTTGAAAAGCAGAAGAACTGCGAAACCGGTAAAGGAACCAAATAAATATATATATTTTTTAAAAAAATAAGACTTCAGTTGCATTTTCGATTTCATCCCTTTTTCTTTATACTTCCACTCGTGTAGGACACCTCGGTTATTTTTCATTTTGTAAAAAAAACCTCACTTTCTAATATATATATATATATATATATATATATATATATATATATATATATATAAATTGGAATAAATGCTCTGAAATAGCGATATATATGTGAATATAGACATAGAATATTCGAAAATATTCTGTATGTTTATAATAAACATTTTGAAGACCTAATCGCTATAGAATAGAATACGTCACGTATTACAATTAGATTCTCGATAAAAGCAAGGGAAGTAATCTACGCGTTTCATTCTTGTTAGAATTCATCAGGACTACATATCCAGTGCTTTTATCGAGAATGACACAGCTAGAGACTTATAGAATACTTAGCTGTGTACAGGAACTGGTTTGAAAGAGCGGTTGCCGGTCCGGCAGAAATTAGAAATTGGAATAAATGCTCTGAAATAGCGATATATATGTGAATATAGACATAGAATATTCGAAAATATTCTGTATGTTTATAATAAACATTTTGAAGACCTAATCGCTATAGAATAGAATACGTCACGTATTACAATTAGATTCTCGATAAAAGCATTTATTCCAATTTCTAATTTCTGCCGGACCGGCAACCGCTCTTTCAAACCAGTTCCTGTACACAGCTAAGTATTCTATAAGTCTCTAGCTGTGTCATTCTCGATAAAAGCACTGGATATGTAGTCCTGATGAATTCTAACAAGAATGAAACGCGTAGATTACTTCCCTTGCTTTTA
>OZ024743.1:87148509-87156009 GCA_964016885.1 Eledone cirrhosa
TAACGGAGGAAATGTGGTAAGGAACCAGGTGGACCATAACGCACCAAAGTACTCAATACTTAGGGTAGTAGAGTGGGTAATAGGAACGAGTAGGACCCCGACGGCTGAGCTCAAGCCGTTTCGACGGCTAACTCTTTTTAGTCCAGAATTAGCCGTCGAAACGGCTTGAGCTCAGCCGTCGGGGTCCTACTCGTTCCTATATATATAAATGTATTCTATTTTCTCCTAGTTTATTTTAAACCTAATTCTGCTTAGTTGACTGTATCTAGGTGATTACGCTGTTGAAATATTCGATAAATATTCCACTACGGCCGACGCGAAGCGCTAGTTTTGGTTATTTGTTGGAGATTCCTTCATAGAAGCCTCATTCGTATAGCCTGGTCTATTCGATTTTTTATATAGTTAATTATGCTAATTGGGAGAGGAAATAGTATATATTTTATCTTGTGATTCTATAGACATGTTTTATGATATATATATATATATATATATATATATATATATATATATATATATATATATATATATTACACAAAGAGAAGTGTGTTACACAGTGAGATGTGTGTAAAGAATTATTACAAGTGAGTTTCAGCAAAATATAGTTATAAGGTTCGTAATTTAAAACTCTAATCCAGAGATTTGATTCTGAATTAGTTTTTTTCTATTTAATTGCTAACCTGTAGATATTGTTCTCTATACAGTAACGGTAAACTCACTTGTAATAATTCTTTACACACATCTCACTGTGTAACACACTTCTCTTTGTGTAATATATATTTGCATTTGAGCTCAGAAGGAAACTCTCTATTCTTCTTTGAGCTAATACTATTATTATTATTACAGTGAACTGCGGAATACTCTTAATTCCGATCTTTGTATATATATATATATATATATATATATATATATATATATATATATATATATATATATATATATATATATATATATATCATATGTATATTAGAAAGTGAGGTTTTTTCAGAAAATGAAAAAAACCAGGTGTCCTACACGAGTGAAAGTATAAGGAAAAAAGATGAAATCGAAAATGCAACTGGAGTCTTTTTTTTTTTTATATATTTATTTGGTTCCTTTACCGGTTTCGCAGTTCTTGTGCTTTTCAAAAGTAGAATGGAGGGTTGTGGTTTGTATATACATATAACGAAGGAAGTGTGGTAAGGAACCAGGTGGACCATAACGCACCAGAGTACTCGATACTTTGGGTAGTAGAGTGGGTTATAGGAAAATAGTCAGGACCCCGACCGCAGAGCTCAAGCCGTTTCGACAGCTATTTCTGGACTGAAATAGCCGTCGAAATGGCTTGAGCTCTGCCGTCGAGGTCCTGATTATTTTCCTATTATATATATCTATCACATAAGAAACGGAGAATCAGTGGTGCGACGAATTAGAATTTATTAGACATATTACAATCGTATATATATATAAATGAAAGGCATAGAAAACATTGTAGCAAAAAGCCAACAGTATTCCATAATATATATATATATATAAGTATTGAGTACTTTGGTGCGTTATGGTCCACCTGGTTCCTTAGCACATTTCCTTCGTTATATATATATATATATATATATATATATATATAACGAAGGAAATGTGGTAAGGAACCAGGTGGACCATAACGCACCAAAGTACTCAATACTTGAGGTAGTAGAGTGGGTAATAGGAACCAGTAAGATATATGATATATATATATATATCATAAATCATGTCTTTAGAATTATTAGATAAAATATATACCATTTCCTCTCCCAATCAGCATAATTAACCATATAAAAAATCAATTAGACCAAGCTATAAGAATAAAGGCTCTTATGAAGAAATCTCCGACAAATAACCGAAAGTGGCCTCTTCGCGGTGGCCCCAATAGAGTATTTATCCAACATTTCGACAGCATGTAGAAACTGACTAAATATACCATCAACCATACACAATTAGGTGTAAATTGAGTTTGTCTCCTGATGAATCCGAACTCTGGGCATTTCCTATTAATTGGATGTCTAAAAATACGGATGAAACCATGGTAGAGATATAATTACAGTATGTACACATTTCTTCTAAGTCTGAATTTACACCTAATTGTGTATGGTTGATGGTATATTTAGTCAGTTTCTACATGCTGTCGAAATGTTGGATAAATACTCTATTGGGGCCACCGCGAAGAGGCCACTTTCGGTTATTTGTCGGAGATTTCTTCATAAGAGCCTTTATTCTTATAGCTTGGTCTAATTGATTTTTTATATGGTTAATTATGCTGATTGGGAGAGGAAATGGTATATATTTTGTCTAATAATTCTAAAGACATGATTTATGATATATTGCTCTGATTATTTAATTTATTAATTCTTCATAGAGCCACAAAGTGACCGGTTGCAACATATATATCGATAACTTTATGTATATGTAAACCTTTATATTTATATATATATATATGTGTGTGTGTGTGTGTATACATACATACATATATATATATATATATATATATATATATATATATATATATATATATATATATATATATATATATATATATATATATATATATGGTGGCTGCCAACTCGTTTTCGAGTACGGCCACTACTTTATATCCATGTAGGAGAACCCCTACCGATGCGCTGAACGAGTGACTTTTTAGTCCAGCCAGCGACTTGAAAACTCTGGTACAAACACTACACTTGTGACAATTATTGACACATAGTGCTGGGCCCATGGTACCATGTGACGACAAGTGCAGAGAGATCTCCAGATATAAAGCAATGCCTGTGCCGTGAAGCTTTTATAGTGAGCAAAGGCACTGCACAAAGCCAGTCCTACTCTCTTAACCAAGATGATATTTATCAAAAAGAAGAACATCATTGGATACCATCAGGGTTGCAGGTGTTATATCAGAGTTTTTCTTCTCCTAGAATTCTGCCTTGACAAAGGCTAAGGGGTCATCTCTCCCGGTGATTTTGGATGGCCATTGACTCTTAAGAGCTCCTTTGCCCTTTGACTGGTTTTGTTTTTAGTCCTGCAGGATGTCCAAAGTCACCCTCCTCACCAAGAAACTTTGGTGGGGTTGCCAGTTTAGTCGCCAACGACCCGACCATGGGACAGGTTGTGCTGGGATACATGTTACCAGTAGCACCAACTGGGGACCTGACATATATATATATATATATATATATATATATATATATATATATATATATATATATATATATACATATATATATATATGTGTGTGTATGTTTACATACATATATATATATATGTGTGTGTGTGTGTGTGAACACACTGATAGAATAAGAAATGCAAAGAGGAAGACAAGGATTAAGAGTGGAAGAGAGGAGGAGGTGGATGGCGGATGAGTAGGAGGAGAAGAAGGAAGGAGGGGTTGGATGGAGGATACACATGAGAAGTCATAATGACTGACAATGAATGAGATTAGAGTGTAATAAAGAAGGTGGTTGTTTGAAGATGTGGTGGTGGGGATGGGGGAAATGTTATTTTTTTAAATACTACATTCTTTTTGGTCTTTGTTTTTATTTGACGTTTTCCTTTTAATATATGTATATATATATATATATATATATATATATATATATATATAGATAGATATAGATATATATATATACATATATATATATATATATATGGAAAAAAAGGAAATTTCATTTCTCACTCTTAGTACGGCTGATACTTAAATGTAAGTATGTATGTATACGTACATACATATATCTATAAAGACGTACAGCAGTATGTATATACATACATACATGCACACACATATATATATATGTACGTATGGGTTTACCGAATATTTGTTATAATGATCGGTTTGTTTGTAAACAAACAGCCGGAATTAAGCCATACAGTGTTCGGCAACCATCGTTGCCATTTTGTTCAACACTGGCAAAGGAACGATGAACTAATTTCTAGCTTCTTAGCTGTCATCAGCACCGTATACCTTCCTGCCAGATGATTGAACGTCTGAAAGTATATACTTTCCTTATGTATATTAACGGCTGAGCAGCCTAATTTGCATATCGAGTGAGTTAGTCGGCCGGGCGTACTGAAAACGATAGATGGAAAAATGAAATTTCATTTCTCACTCTTAGTACGGCTGATACTTAAATGTAAGTATGTATACGTACATACATATATGTATACAGACGTACAGCAGTATGTATATACATACATACATGCACACATATATATATGTACGTATGGGGTTCATTTGTCAGTGTTGAACAAAATGGCAACGATGGTTGCCGAACACTGTACGGCTTAATTCGGGCTGTTTGTTTACAAACAAACCGAGCATTATAACAAATGTTCGGTAAACCCATACGTACATATATATATATATGTGTGTGTGTGCATGTATGTATGTATATACATACTGCTGTACGTCTGTATACATATATGTATGTACGTATACATACATACATACTTACATTTAAGTAAGTGCCGTACTAAGAGTGAGAAATGAAATTTCGTTTCATTCTATTCCGTTAATATGCATAAGGAAAGTATATACTTTCAGACGTTCAACCATCTGGCAGGAAGGTATACGATGCTGACGATAGCTAATAAGCTTGAAACTAGTAATCGTTCCTGTGTCAGTGTTGAACAAAAAGGTGACGCGGTTGCCTAAACACTGTACGGCGTAATTCGAGCTGTTTGTTTACAAACAAACAAACAGAGCATTATAATAAATGTTCGGTAAACCGATACGTGCATATATATATGTGTGCATGTATGTATTCATATATGTATGTACGTATACATACATACATTTAAGTAAGTGCCGTACTATGAGTGAGAAATGAAATTTCGTTTCATTCTATTCCATTTATATATAAATGTATATATACGTAAATGTATATATATGTAATTTGTTTAATGTCTTTCCGCCACTCCTCACACACCCTCGGAAATCTCTTCCTGCCCACTTTTCTCCTGATGAAGGGCTTATGCCCGAAACGTCCCCGCCCCGCCCCCACTTTTTGGTTTTCCGTTTACTTTCGCAACTTTTAAAAAAAGATTTATATATATTTATATGTATGTATATATACATACGTATATATATATATATATATATATATATATATATATATATATATATATATATGTGATGTTCACGGACGCTCTATCTCAAAATTATTTTTGAAAAGAATTTAGAAATGCGCAACCGGTAAAACTTAAAACCAAAACTGAATACCAACCAATACAATTACTAATTCTCATTTATTCCTAATTAAACTATTTTTAACTGTGAACAATTTGTCAGCATTTTCTATTCCGTTTACCAATATATACATATATATATATATATATATATATATATATATATATATATATATATATATATATATATATATATATATACTTGAGTATAATGGTAGCTATGGTGCTTCCATAGGCGGTATGCCAAAATTAGCACTCAATATTCAACAGAGTAGAGTGTGTATAGTATACAAAAACGAAAAATCAGTGATGGATCTGGACTCAATTTATTGCGTGTTACAATTGTTTCGCCGGCAGGTAGCTCGAGACATGGTCCCTGTATGGATCTGGCTGATTCTACGGCTGCAGATTCCTTCAGACACGGGTAGTTCGTTCGGAGTAAATTTTATCACTGGGGTGTTATCATAAGAATAAACACCTTCAAAAAACCTCTTCCACTCTTGTCATGCCATTGGCTGTTGTTACTCCACGTCATCTTGAGTTCTGGTCACTATTTACTGCTACACGGGTCATCAGCCATTTTCCGTCCGACACACTTCAATGGAGTCATGCTGGGTTCGGTATCTCACACGTCTGTTCACACCCCAGAGTATGTACCCACACATACATATACACACACACATATACACACACAGGCAGACACAGACACCTGCGTGCATACACATATGTACGCATACATGCGTAGACACCCACACACCCACACACACATATATATATACACACGCACACACTCTCCCTCTCTTCCACAGACCCAGGCACACCCACTTTTAGATACCAACCGCCACAAGCCTATTAGCGCCTGCTTAAGTCGTGCCATATATCCGGTCCGACAGGCACGACCCACGCAAACATACACATATACACACACATACGCGCGCACAACCTTATATACATATATCTACACACATATATACATACATATATATATATATATATATATATATATATATATATATGTATACACACATGCACACACATACATACAAAATACACATACGTACACAAAATTACATACACACACATATATGAATATATATATATATACAAAAACACTACATGCATACGCACACCCACAAATATACATACATATATATATGCAGACATATATACATCTACATATACATACGCACACGGATTGCCACATGCGGACACCTGCACATATGCATATTTGCTTATACATATATAAACAAAACCGTAAATTAAAAATACATTATATAATAAAAAACACAATATACCATAAAATAACGGTAAAATAACATAACATAAAATATCAATATAGTATACAATATAATATATATATCTATATATACATGCACATACATTCATACATACATATACGGATATATGATAAAATAATTAAAATAATAGTAATAAAATGTATATATAATCCATATATAATCATCCGTACACATTCCTGTGAGATGCATATACGTACACATGCACATATACACACCCCCATACACACCCACGTATATATATATATCTACATACACACCTACATACATATACCTACGCTCAGGTCTACACATAAAAACACACATATATAAACACAATAGGATAATAAAATAAAATAAATAAATTTACAATATTTTAGAATACGTTAAAATCTGTATGTAACTTCACAAATAGATACATAAAAAAGGGGTAAATAAAAACAGGGGGGGGGGGGGTAAAGGAGAAGGTGCGTGTATCCATGTGATATACTACACACAGGTAGTATGAGGTGCAAACTTGGGTCCGTATATAGAACAAGTAACAATAACAGAACAATAATGACAGTAATAATCATTGTTCCAAAGTGGAACATGTGGAGAGTATATAGTCACGATTGACGGGGTACACATTCAAGGAGACGCCCGGCCCGGGCGCCATGGGGCATGGCACCGCGGCTGGGGTGTGCTGTTCTATATGTTTGGGGTATCGGACCGGGCCACCGTGGGCCCCGTATTAGCCAGTCCCGGCCTAGGCGATGTATCTGCCCAATGTTGCGTGCTCGGTCAGGTGCGCCCCTTGTTTACATATGTTTGCCTCACGGGTCGCACAATGTCATCGGGGCATAGCTTCAGGTCCCCTAATCCCGTTGGGCCGTTCGGGTCTGTGCGTACCCGTTCCCATGCCCCCGGCCTGCGCCACCCGGAGGATTCCACGCTGCAAATGTGCATCTTCTCTGGTGTCTGCAGGTCATGATAATTTCAGACTTCAGGTTGACCGCGTCATCTTTCAGTCTGACTATCTCCATGGCCTCGTGTA
>OZ024743.1:87158509-87196009 GCA_964016885.1 Eledone cirrhosa
TATTGGTATTAACACTACCCCTTCTTGTGGAAGGGACGCGTTCCGATGGTCAGGCGGTCCATCTGCTGTCAACATCCTCTGCGTGGAGGACTGGGGATGCCGTGGTTGATGATGTGCAGACTTGCGCTGAGGCTATGACATCTCCATCTTTTCCTTAACGGCCAATAAGTGTGGTCACCATTCACCAGAAGCATGTTCCCCCAGCTCGTATCCTTAATGGAGCTACAGTCCTGGGTCAAGCAGAGGCCGAGGGGTAGCGCTTGGAAACTGGAATGTCTTCAGGTGCTTACAGTCCTCCGCCAATCGGGCAATATGATCGGTGAAAACGTCACCTTGGCGTTCTATAGAGGGTTAGTGACGGGTGAAAGCGACGACATTTTGGGGAAAACTCTAGACATCGACGAAAATTAACTAGCTACTCTTTTGGGGAGGATTTTCAGTCCGGGACCCATGAATAATCTCCATAAATCCCTGGCCTGGCAGAGCTCCCGAGGAGCTTTGCAAGTTCGAGAAAAACTCTACAAGTATGGAAGTGGCCGAGCATTGCTGACTTGTAGGATTATGTCAAACACCTGCTGTCGCGTGTAGGATAAATACGGTTATCAACCGAGTCCATTGTGAAGATTGTCCCGCCGCCTTCTTTTCGTCAAGAAAGGCAGGCTGTTTTTATCTGTCTTGTGGTCATGCATGACGAAAGAGGTTGCATGGTGAACACACTCGAAAGGTTTGAAGACAAGCACTTTCCTGTTTGGCGAAGCCCTGATTAATTTCTTCTGGTTTCACTTGAAGAGGAAAATCAGGGCGGAGAGAGAAGTGCTGCCTTCGAAGCAATCTGTTCAAAGGTGGGTGAGAGAAGTGAGCATGGCCTAAGTGAACGGGTCCACTCTGAGTGTAAGCCTGTAGATTGAAGGAGTACAACTGGGACAGGGCACTTGCTCTAAAGATCAGAGCATCCGTAGTTTCATCCACGAGTGACCCACGAATGTCTATTGAGGAACCTTCTTTGTTTTAATTTTATTATCGTCCTTTTTTAACATTGTTAAAATTTGTTTACACGCAAAACCCACACAATAACACACACTATGTTTTCGTACAGTGCTGTCATAATGGTTTTCTTGAAGTGGACTCTTTGTGGAGGAAAATGAGGGTGGAGAGGGAAGTGCTGCCTTCCAACCAGTTTGTTGTAAGGTGGGTGAGAGTGGCGAGTATGGTCCGTGTGAATGAGAATCACTTGAGCTAGTAGTGGGCACTTTACCCTAGCGGACAGGGTGACCGTGGCTTTTGTGGGATTTCTACATGAGTGACCCTTAGAGTCTTCTCACCTTTGGGGAATTTGTTATGTTTATTTTCTTAGTTTCACTTGGAAAGGAAAGTGAGGGTGGAAAGCGAACTGCTGCCCCCCCCCCTCCCAGTACATTTGTTATCAGGTGAATGAATGTGGAGAAGAAGATGGCCCGTGTAAATGGGGATACTCTGAGCATACACCTGTAGGCTGGCTGATTTAGAAAGGAGAGGAACACCCTCCTAGGGTGCTCTTCGAGCGTCGGGTGGTTTAAGATTTCTGGGGTTCCTAAGTCACCCCTGTGTGGTCCTCCCCATCATTGGGGAATTTTCATTGTTGTAATTCTTTATTTCATTGTATTTTGTTTGTTAATTTCTTTCTACTTGATTTCAGTGTATCCCCCCCCCCCGTCCCTGTCTATTGTGTTGCTCCTTTTTGTTGACCCTTGTGGCAAATAAAAATAAATAGTATTATTATTTTGTCAGTATCAGTTGGGCGTTGGACAACATGCTTTGCGGCACAGAGCTACGTCTCTTTACATTCTGAGTTTAAATCCCGCCGAGGTTAGTTTTACCTTTCATCCTTACGACGTCGATAAAGTACCAGTCACCCACTGGGGTCGATTTAATTGACTTTCCCCTCCCCCCAAAATTGCTGGCCTTGTGCCTAAATCAGAAACCATTATTATTGTTATTAACTTCTGAATTATATCCTTGCTCGGACATTTTTGTTATTGATTCTCAAAGACTTTGTCCGTCTGGAGCCTTGTTATTGTTAAATCCAGGAGGTGTCCTACTTTGTATAGCGAAGAAGGCAGTCCATATTTGGAGCCCTTGAACTATCTTGTTTGAGGTTTTGCTTCAAATATGCAACATTACATATGATCTCACTTTCTCTCCCCAACAAAAATACCCCTCCCACTGCCGTCACCGCCACAGCATCGGCGGTAACAACAACAACAACAACAACAATAACAGCAATACATGTGAACTAAACATGTGGAAACAACAAAAGCAACGACACAAAAGAAATGAAATGATATCCACCGCCTTCACTCTCTCTGTCACCCCTTGAACAAAACGATGGTGATGGCCATCTATAAAACATAGCGTAATGAGGCCTGCAAACGAATCAAAATTATTAGTACTAGCACCCTTCGGGTGGTTTTCTGCTAGCATGTGTAGAGTGCATATTGATGTTATCCACAAATATATATACAGTATATATACATATAGATATGGTACATCAAATGAAATCGTAATTGACAATATGCACAGAAATTGAAGAGAGTCTATGTTACATTCTCTTCTGTAATCAGTAACGTAATCCATGATGCATTAAAAAAGACGATATTATATATAAACTGCATTGGGAGAAAATTAGCGACGGAAATATATGAATGTTTATATAAGCGATCTTATAAATGTTATAATATAACTGGCGCTAACCGGAAGTGTTGACATCTGAAAATTTTAAAGAAGTGAATCTTAAAATAAGCAATAAAATTATTTATATTTAATCAAGAGTTACGAAATTTAGTACATAAATTATGTAATATTTATTCATTATTCATTCAACGTAATCCAACTTATTTTATAAATGGGATAAAAAATATATATATTCTGGACGCAGTCCCGCGCTCCTCCCTTTATTATAGTTAAGATTCGATATAAAACTCACGAATGCTTTGAGGTGATAACATTAATGATAGTAAAGCACAACCAACATCACAATTTCAATAGGTAAAAAAATGTTGTTACCAACGAGGAAAGCTCCGACCTGTCAAAAATGTTTTAGAATATCTTTATTTTGTATTCATCGAACTCAAATATAAAACAAAAAGACGGCGACGAACACATGTTCTAAAACATCCTCTGCTAACGATATTGTCTTACTGTCTCCTTAGCTTGTTATCTATTTGTGTGTGTGTGAACTCTCATATCTGAAGAAGTGTCCATCCGATCACATGATCAAACCCGAACTGATCGATATGGAAACAAATTATAATATGAAATAAAGTTTACAAAAAGCTGCAATTCTTATTGTCACTACAGAGTACGAGAATAGACCTAGGAAAAATAGATCCCGACGCATTATATGGTATAACCCACCATATAATATGGAGGTGGCCACACCATTAGCTAAGATCTTTCTCTCCCTTATTATGTAGCATTTCCCCCAGCACATAAATATAGTAAAATTTTTAATAGAAATACCATTAAAATGTCTTACTCTACGACTCCTAACCTGGCACATAACATCACAGCTTCAAATTTAGCTAAATTACCTAGCTGTAGGAACACGTGCAACCCTGTAGCTAGTACTAACTGTAATTGTAGGAATCGGGTTGACTGCCCCCTATCCGGGAAATGCCTCTACACATGTAAGGTTGAAACACCCACGTCCCGTAGGGCCTACATAGGGTTAACCGCCAATAGATTCTAGCAGCGTCTTTACATGCATACCCATTCTTTTCTTAACCCTTTAAGAAGGAATATGACGTCACTTTCAGCTTATATCTGGAATCTAAAAGACAACCACACCCAATATAAGTTACACTGGGAGATCCTAGCTAGAGCTAGATCGTATAACGGAAATAAAAGACCATGTGACCTCTGCGCCGCTGAGGCCCTGGAAATATTCTACGCCAAGGTCCACATCTTAAACAAAAAATCTGAGGCAATTTCGGCTTGTAAACATAAATTGCACAAAACTTTCCTGTATTACATCCCCACATTATACCCTAACGGATAGTACGAACTATACGCGGATATTTTACGTCTTGATGTGGTAACTAAGTATATGTTATGTTTATACCATTACTTATTTGCATAGGTGAGTTTATATTACCTGTATGTTTATACCATTACTTATTTGTATAGGTAAGTATATTTTACCTGTATGTTTTGTGAAGGTACGTATACTTTCTCGTACGTATATTTGCTTGTTTATGTTATGGCGTATATATTATATATACTGGTACATGTGCATATGGTTATGCGTATACGTGAGTTTTTCGTCTGTGTGAGTATGCGGGTTCATACGTATGTAGGGTGTGTGTATATGTGTACTTTGTGTTTTGGCTGACGTAGTCTGCGTTCATATGTGTATTTACAGGTGGTATGTGTGTGAGCGCGTTTATACGTATTTATGTGTGTATATTTCTATACGTTTATATAATTATATGTATACTCACACACTCACACACACATATATATATTTTTTTATATATATTTTTATGTGTATTTGGTGTATACGTTCGTATGCGTGCGGGTACAGGCGTTGCGTGGGGTTTGTATGTGTGTGCGTGTATTTTTTGTTTTTTTGTTTTTTTACGTGCTTGTATTGGCATACCCATTTCGGGTGTTTTCACGTATGCTTGTGTATGTACGTATATGGTTGCGGGCATGTATATATTCAATTTCAATTACCTCTGTAATTTATTTACTTTATTCTTAACTCTGAAGCCGAGAATCATTCGGCTTCCTAATAGAATTTTAGTCTACGACTTCAGTTATGCCATAAACGTGGTCTTGTCTTTGCGTGTAATTGTTCTCACCGCTCCACATAATGACGTATTATCTTCGTTTTTTCCGTTCATTGCCAGAGAACGTCTCCACGAACCACCTAATAGATTATTAGTCTACGACTTCATGTATACCATAAACGTGGTTTTGTCTTTGCGTGTAATGGTTTTCACCCTTCCAAATTATGACGTATTCTCTTTGTCTTTATCCGTTCTTTGTCAGGGAACGTTTCCACGAACCAAAGTATCGTCTTCCTTCGGCTGCAACGTTTTTTGAAATATTTACTTCTGCGTTCACAGATTGATTTTTTTTTGTTCCAGAAGATCCCATTAAGGGTGAAAGCAGCGATTCTTTGCTTAAACTTTAATCTGTTATTTTAATAAATATTTGCTCTGCGGTTCTTATATATTTGATATATATTTATCCTTATCGAGCCCTCTTTGGATTTTAGTCTTCAAATTTATTATTATTACTATATATATATATATATATATATATGCTGACTGAATACGCACATGTATTTACACCCTGTTTTCTCAGTTTTTCCCCGTTTCTTCTTCTTTTCACTCTTTAAGTTTCTATTTTATCTCTATTTTAACTCTAACTTCTGATGAAGAGCTGGTGCCCGAAACGTTAAGACTCTTTTCCTGCTGTTTCAAGGGTTATACTAATGTATTTTTCAATTTACTATGTTGTTTGGTTTGTTGTTTTCGTTTACTTTTTGCATATATATATATATATATATGTGTGTGTGTGTGTGTGTGTGTGTGTGTGTGTGTGTGTGTGTGTGTGTGTGTATATATATATATGTGTGTGTGTGTGTGTGTGTGTGTGTATGTGTGTGTGTGCAAAAAGTAAACGAAAACAACAAACCAAACAACATAGTAAATTGAAAAATACGTTAGTATAACGCTTGAAACAGCAGGAAAAGAGTCTTAACGTTTCGGGCACCAGCTCTTATATATATATATATATATATATATATATATATATATATATATATATATATCCCTCCCCATCTACACACGCACACACACACTGACCTACACCCCACCCCACACACACCTCTTCCTGAACATGCAACCCCGGTCTTCCCCCAACTCTTACTTTCACATACACACACACATACACACACGTACACCTACCTTCAGCCCTCCCCGCTCGGACACCCCGCCTCCCTCTCTCCACTCCACCCGCCACCACCTCTACACGCCCCACACCCTTCCACCACCTGTTTTACTTCATGTTTATTTTTATTTTTATTATGCTTTTATATTTAATTTCATTTGTACCGTTTCCTCTCACCCCCTTTTTTTCTTTCTATATGTCTCTCCAACACTCCCCTACACACCCTTGGAACTCTCTTCCCACACACTTTTCACCTGAAGAAAGGCTTATGCCCGAAACGTCGTTCCCCACCACCACCCCACTCTCAAGAGCGTGAAACTAATAAACCTTTGTTCGTACTGTCTCTCTGTTTTGTTCCCGTTCAATTTTTTACTATATATATATATATATATATATATATATATATATATATATATATATAAGATCAAAAGATGGTTAAAGGAGTTCCATGTATTTTATTATGCGCATTTCAAAAACAAACATCATCATGCAATAATATTTGTGTTTTCATCAGATAAAACAAGAGAACATGATATGAAGGCTAAAAAAACACTTGTGGATAGTGCAGTTTTAAATCAACATATCATATGATATGTTGATTTAAAACTGCACTATCCACAAGTGTTTTTTTAGCCTTCATATCATGTTCTCTTGTTTTATCTGATGAAAACACAAATATTATTGCATGATGATGTTTGTTTTTGAAATGCGCATAATAAAATACATGGAACTCCTTTAACCATCTTTTGATCTTATATATTATGTATACTCCAGTCCTACAAACTGTAGAGTGCTTCTTATCCGATATCTGCATTGCTTTATTGTACTACAATAAAACTCACCTCCTACATATATATATATATATATATATATTTCCCTGAGAATTACTTCAAGTATACACGTATCTATGAAATTCTCAGCCACTTGCACTTGCACTATAATACAAGATGGTTTGTACCTTTAATTCGACGTGACATATGTGTCACGTCGAATCTCCCTGAGGACTGCGTTCAACCGAATATGGTAACCCACTTCCTTATGTAAAATAACATCTAATTCAGGCACAAGGCCAACAATTTGTGGGGAGGGGGAAATTGATTACATCGACTCCAGTACTTTAGTGGTACTTTATTGTATTGACCCTGAAAGAATGTAAAGGGATCTAACTTAATGCCGCCAAGCATTTCATCCAACGCTCTACCGAATCTGCCAACCCACCTCTTCCCAGCCCTAATAATGATTTCTAGTATAGACACAAGGGTCAGTAATTTGGGAGGAGGGGAAAGTCGATTAAATCGACCCCAGTACGTTACTGGTGCTTTATTTTATCAACCCCGTAAGGATGAAAGGCAGAGTTAAACTCGGCGGATTTGAACTCAGAACGTAAAGGGCCATAACTCTATGCTGCAAAGCATGGCGTCAGACCCGCTACCGATACTGCCAATCCACCGTCCTTAAGAATAATAATTATAATTGTTTCTACATTTGGCACAAGGCCAGCAATTACCCAGTGTATTACTGGTACTTTATTTTATCGACCCCGAAAGGATGAAAGGCAAAGTTAACCTCGGCGGGTTTTGAATTGAGAATGGCAAGAGCCGTAACTCTATGCTGCAGAGCATGGCGTCCGACCCTCTACCGATACTGCCAATCCACCGCAATAATAATTATAATGGTAATGGAATAGTACATATGACTGTCTCGTAGTAAAATATTCTGTGATAACCATCTCACTGACAGACGAGAGCCTAACATTTTGGTGTATGAGGCCGTTAGGGGGATCTTTTAATAATATACATTAGCGGAAGATTGCTGTCTAAAATATATTGTATGAGAGAGAGGTTTCTCTACTAAATGTCATTAACTGATGAATATATGTGTGTGTGTGTGTGTGTCTGTGTGTGCGCGCGCTCGCGTGAGTGTGTGTGTGTGTGTGTGTGTGTGTGTGTGTGTGTGTGTGTGTGTGTGTGTGTGTGTGTGTGTGTATGTGTGTGGGGGGAGTATATGTATGTATGTGTATGTATGTGTATGTATGTGTATGTATGTGTATGTATATAAAATCTTACATCATACATCAATACATACGAGCACATATTCACATATCCATCCATATAAACAGCCATACACGCCCTTGCGCAGCACATACGTACATACATACACATATATATATATATATACATATGCATACACATATATACATACATGGTGGCTGCCAACTCGTCTTCGAGTACGGCCACTACTTTATATCCATATAGGAGAACCCCTACCGATGCGCTGAACGAGTGTGACTTTTTAGTCCAGCCAGCGACTTGAAAACTCTGGTACAAACACTACACTTGTGACAATTATTGACACATAGTGCTGGGCCCATGGTACCATGTGACGACAAGTGCAGAGAGATCTCCAGATATAAAGTAATGCCTGTGCCGTGAAGCTTTTATAGTGAGCAAAGGCACTGCACAAAGCCAGTCCCACTCTCTTAACGAAGATGGTATTTACCAAAAAGAAGAACAAGTCAACATCATTGGATACCATCAGGGTTGCAGGTGTTATATCAGAGTTTTCCTTCTCCTAGAATTCTGCTTTGACAAAGGCTAAGGGGTCATCTCTCCCGGTGATTTTGGATGGCCATTGACTCTTAAGAGCTCCTTTGCCTTTTGACAGGTTTTGTTTATAGTCCTTCAGGATGTCCAAAGTCACCCTCCTCACCAAGAAACCTTGGTGGGGTTGCCAGTTTAGTCGCCAACGACTCGACCATGAGACAGGCTGTACTGGGATACATGTTACCAGTAGCACCAACTGGTGACCTGACATAAATACATACATACATACATACATACATACATACATACATACATACATACATACATACATACATGCATACATACACATGCATGCATCCATACATACCATACATGGTGGCTGCCAACTCGTTTTCGAGTACGGCCACTACTTTATATCCATGTAGGAGAACCCCTACTGATGCGCTGAACGAGTGTGACTTTTTAGTCCAGCCAGCGACTTGAAAACTCTGGTACAAACACTACACTTGTGACAATTATTGACACATAGTGCAGGGCCCATGGTACCATGTGACGACAAGTGCAGAGAGATCTCCAGATATAAAGTAATGCCTGTGCCGTGAAGCTTTTATAGTGAGCAAAGGCACTGCACAAAGCCAGACCCACTCTCTTAACCAAGATGATATTTACCAAAAAGAAGAACAAGTCAACATCATTGGATACCATCAGGGTTGCAGGTGTTATATCAGAGTTTTCCTTCTCCTAGAATTCTGCCTTGACAAAGGCTAAGGGGTCATCTCTCCCGGTGATTTTGGATGGTCATTGACTCCTAAGAGCTCTTTTGCCCTTTGACAGGTTTTGTTTTTGGTCCTGCAGGATGTCCAAAGTCACCCTCCTCACCAAGAAACCTTGGTGGGGTTGCCAGTTTAGTCGCCAACGACCCGACTATGGGACAGGTTGTACTGTAATACATGTTACCAGTAGCACCAACTGGTGACCTGACATTACAAACATACATATATACATACACACATACATACATAATACATACATACATTGCAAACATACATATATACATACACACATACATTACAAACATACATACATACACACATACATACAAGCATGCATACATACACACAAACATACATTCATACACACATACATACATACATACGTACATACATACGTACGTACATACATACATACATACATACATACATACATACATACATACATACATACATACATTCATACACACATACATACACACATACATACATACATACATACATACATACATACATACATACATACATACATACATACATACATACATACATGCAAACGAGAAACCAATACGACCAATACATTTATTTGTTGTCGGAGAATATCGATCATCATATTAAAATCCGTTCAAATTAGCCGATTTCGCTGCTATGGTAACCAGATGGAGATATTTATTCTGAGGAGTCATTTAACGTTTACAATCCATTGATGGGTAATTTACGTGGGTTCCACTCTCCCCACTCCCCTGAAACCGCCAGTTTTAACTATTTAAAATTATACTGCTTCTGTTAAACCAGGGGCGTGCAACAGGCGGCCCGCGGGCCACAACCCGGCCCACCAGACCAGTCAAAGTGGCCCGCGATGACCGTTTTTAATTTTTACCTTGTAGGCTTATTTAGAATTTTTTCGTAACCGTAATACAATTTTCTGTTAGTTGACCTCTACTAAAGGGCTTCACTGATAGGGTTATGTGTGTTATAATTCCCCAGTCCCATGTTATGGAAAGAAGTTCTGGGGGATCTTTGGAATATTGCTTAATAAATATTAATGGCCCTAATAGTTGTTCCAATGTTCAAAAGTGGCCCCCCAATGGAATATGTTGCACACCCCTGTCTTAAACTGTTCGTAGTTAAATAAGATCTTCCACTACATCAGAGGTGCTCAAACTTTTTGGACCACCACCCACTTACGGCCACATAATACCCTCACCACCCCACTCACGGCCACATAATACACTCACCACCCCACTCATGGCCACATAATACCCTCACCACCCCACTCACGGCCACATAATACCCTCACCACCCCACTCACGGCCACATAATACCCTCACCACCCCAATCACGGCCACATAATACCCTCACCACACCACTCACAGCCACATAATACCCTCACCACCCCACTCACGGCCACATAATACCCTCACCACCCCACTCACGGCCACATAATACCCTCACCACCCCACTCACGGCCACATAATACCCTCACCACCCCACACACGGCCATATAATACCCTCACCACCCCACTCACGGCCACATAATACCCTCAGCACCCCACTCACGGCCACATAATACCCTCACCACCCCACTCACGGCCACATAATACCCTCAGCGCCCCCAACCCTATTTCCAGAGACTTGCCTACACGCAAATTGTAAATAATATATAATTGTTTCTACTTTAGGCACAAGGCCAGCAATTAATCAGTACATTACTCGTACTTTATTTTATCGACCCCGTAAGGATGAAAGGCAAAGTTAACCTCGGCGGGATTTGAACTCATATAATAATAATATAATATATACTATGTATAGATAAATATTATATATTTTTTATTTTACTATATTTATATATAATATATATCATTTGATATTTAGTATACTATTATATTCTCTCCACCACCCCTTTAGGCCCCAGTGCCTCCTGGACCTTCTCAGCGCTCCCCGTGGTGGTAGCACCCATTTTGAGAATCTCTGCACTACATGAAGGCTACAAAAAGATTCAAGAGAAACATTTAGCTTCTTTATAGTTCTCCTTGCTCTAAATAGTTTTTCATATTTTTGCTTCTTTTGCCTCCATTTTATACTGCTATTTCTTTTCTTTTGACTCGGTGTGCGCATTCCCTCTCTCTCTCTCTCTCTCTCTCTCTCTCGCTCTCTTCCTCTCTCTCTCTCTTTTCTCTCTCTCTTTTCTCTCTCTCTCTCTCTCTCTCTCTCTCTCTCTTGTTTTTGTTTCTTATTTATTAGGGGTATTAGATAACCCTTCTAGTGTGCCATGGCTTACTAGCTCTACACGGACGTTAAATTGATCAAATAAATAAATAAATAAATAAACAAATGAATAAATATCTAAAAACCTCCCATCATAATGTTATGTAAGAGCTTCGTTAATTAGACACAATTTAATAAATGAGTAACTACAGGAATGAATGACTATAAAACAATTAGAAGAACACTACAAATATTTAAAAACGGAAACGGAAGGAAAGGGCAAGGGAACCAGGGCCACAGCAGAATGGGAGAGGGTAGGGGGGAGGTGATGGGCTCTGGGTCGAGGGCGCGGCAGTGTTGGGGCTATGTCCCGCGGACAAGACCGCAAAAGCATTTCCGCAGACAATGACCAGTGACATCCGCTGCAACAGCTACTCCACCTCGAGGGGCTCCTTCCTCAGGCGGGCTGCTGACGTTCCGATCTTGCGGAGAAGCTCAGTAGTACGGGGTCCGAGGACGCCTGAGGTCTCGACGGCGACCTGTTCGAAGAGGAGATTTAGGCACAAGGCCAACAATTTGGGCGAGGGGGAAAGTCGATTAAATCTACCCCTGTAACATACTGATACTGTATTTTATTGACCCCCAGAAGACTGAAAGGAAAAGGTGATCGAAATATATCTCACAAAGCATGTTCTCCGGCGCTCTACCGATTCTGCAAATCCACCGCCTTTCATCAGCTAAATAAAAACATTAGTAATTTTACAAAAATTCCTCCAAAATCTTGATTATTTTCAAAATCAATTGAAACAGACAATATATTTCATTAAAAATATGGTAACGAAAGGGTTATTATACGAAATTGGCAGAGTCGTTAGAACCTCGGTATTTATTTTGGTTCACTGCACACTGAGTTCAAATCACGTTGAGGCCAACGTGCCTTTAATAAGGTCAGTGTCGATAAATTGAGTACCAGTTCGGGGGTGGTAGATTGGCGGAATTTAAAAAAAAGAATTGGCCAGAATGAAAGGAAATATTGACAAATTGAAACGAAAAAGAAGAGCAAAAACATTATATATAATAATTGTTTCTACTTTTGGCACAAGGCAAGCAAATACCCAGTGTATTACTGGTACTATATTTTATCGACCCCGTAAGGATGAAAGTCAAAGTTAACCTCGGTGGGATTTGAACTCAGACCATAAAGGGCCGTAACTCTTTGCTGCAAAGCATGGCGCCCGACCCTCTACCGATACTGCCAATCCACTGCCGTATTATATAATAATGGCTTCTCATATAGGCACAAGGCCAACACATTTTTGGGGAGGGGAAAGTCGATTAAATCGACCCCAGTGCATTACTGATACTTTATTTTATCGACACCGTAAGGATGAAAGGAAAAGTTAACCTCAACGGAATTTAAACTCAGAACGTAAAAGGCCGTAACTCTATGCTGCGAAGCATGTTGGTCAGCGCTCTACTGCCAATAATAATGGTTTCTTATATAAGCACAAGGCTAGCAATTTGGGGGGAGGGGAAAGTCGATTAAATTGACCCCAGTGCATTACTGGTACTTCATTTTATCGACCCCATAAGGGTGAAAAACAAAGCTAAACTCAACGGGTTTTGAACTCAGAACGTAAAGGGCCATAACTCTATGCTGCAAAGCATCGTGTCTGACGCTCTACCGATACTGCCAATAATAATTGTTTCTAATTATCCCAGTGCATTACTGGTACTTTATTTTATCGACCCCGCAAGGATGAAAGGCAAAGTTAACCTTGGCTGGCGGAATTTGAACTCAGATCGTAAAGGCCCGTAACTCTATGCTGCAAAGCATGGTGTCTGACGCTCTACCGGTACTGCCAATCCACCGCTCTTAATAATAATAATGGTTCCTGATTTAGGCACAAGGCTAGCAATTTGGGGGGAGGGGAAAGTCGATTAAATCGACCCCAAATAATAATAATAAAACTAATAACAAATAAATAAAAATAATCATAATTAACTGTCCAAAACAATTAAGAATTTTTGGTAGTGCTGCTGTTGTTGTTGTTGTTGTTAGTGTTGGTGGTGGTGGTGTAGAAGTTGGAGCAGTTGTAGGTCCAGTTTCAGACAACTATATTCTTCTTTAGTAGTCAAAACGTCTGTTAGAATGTTTTGAGGCATTTCGGCTCTCTCTGCTCTGAATTCAAATCCCAGCAATTTCAACTCTTCTTCTTCTTCTTCTTCGTCTTCTTCTTCTTCTTCTTCTTCTTCTTCTTCTTCTTCTTCTTCTTTTTTTTCTTCTTCTTCTTCTTCTTCTTCTTCTTCTTCTTCTTCTTCTTCTTCTTCTTCTTCTTCTTCTTCTTCTTCTTCTTCTTCTTCTTCTTCTTCTTCTTCTTCTTCTTCTTCTTCTTCTTCTTCCTGAGAAGATCGTGTGTGCAGAGTCCTCAAACGTTCCTTCTAACAGGTCCTGTCAGAAACAACCACCACCAACTCATCCGGTTGGATCCATGGGTCTCCTGTCGGTTGCTTTTTGTCCATATGCAGGCCGTCTCGTGCCGTGGTCCCAGCAAAGAGAAAGGAGAAAATGTTGCCCCGGTGGATGGCGAAGGAGACATGTTAGAATAGCCATTTCAACTCACGACGGGTCTTACTCCTGCAGGTGGCCAATTCCAATTCGATAGTAGTGGGTAGGGATGTGGTCCGGGAGCCAAGACGCTGGAGTTTCCACTGCTACACATTCGAACACAAACCTGTGGGAGAGTGAACGATATTCCGATAAGTTTGCCCTCTTCTTTTATATTTCTGTTTTCCATCTTATTGTTCTACTTTCAACGTGACCATCTTCCCGTTCCGTGATAGTAAACCTCTCATCTGGGATGCCACATGCAGCGATACTTTCTCCAGCGGCAACTTGGTGCAGTCTGCGACTAACCCAGGCACGGCTGCACTTCAAATACCGGTCGCTCTCCGACGTTTTGCGGTCGAGCCCATAGCAGTGGAGTCTTCTGGTGTCCTTGGTGCCCTAGGACCACCTCCCTACCCACCACCATCGGCAAAGAGCTGGCTCCCCACATGTGTGAGCCTCGTGAACTGAAATGGCTCTTCCAATGCGTCTCCCTCACCATTCTTCTGTATTCTGTCCACCGGGACGGTGGGGTGGCCAATGCGTGGGCTCCCATTTGCATATAACAGTGAGACATGGGGAGAGCAAGAGAGATGGAGGCTGTGAGTGAAAGAGCGAGAACATCAACGTACACACTTGATAAGCCAAATATACATTACTAGGAATGGATATGAGTGAAATTGAATATTGAAAGTAACTTTTGACATTTGAATATTTTAACACTTACTTTCAACTGTGCAGTTACATAAGTTGAGAGAGAGGGGGATAGAAGAGAGTATATAATGAGGGAGGGGGAGAGAGGTACTATTAAATGTTTTCACTTTCTTACTAATCATGTTTATGGAAGTAAATCTAATCAACATGCCACCGCCATAAATGTAACTTAAGGGTAGTTCACCTCGTGGTCCTGGCCAACAGAATGTAGAAGACATTGTCCTGGAGGATGGCGGGGAGAGACGCGCTTGAACAGCTACTCCACCTCGCGGGGCTCGCACCTGCGGACACCCAACTCCGCTCCGATATCAGTGAACAGGCATGTGGTCTGGGGGACAAGGACGCCAGAAGTCTCCACTGCCACAGGTTCAACCACGAACCTATCAGAAAGCAGTCGATATTTTGACAGTTTGCATTCTTCAGATTGGTCGGCAGCAAGGCCGAGGGTGGTAGTCGAACGCTGGAGAAGGTATCACAATAAGTAGCATCCCAAATGAAGGGCCTACCCCCGTGGAACGGGTAGATTATCATGCCGTCAGGCCTTTTGCTATCCCCTGGTTCGAGCTGGGAAGGGAAGCCTGCGGTGTCCAGGCCATGTTTTATGATCTCGTTGAGAGCAGCATGGCGTGGGAGGCGGCCAGCACTATAACCACATGGTAGTGGGTGGTGACCGAAAGAATCCACAACGGAACTGCAGCAGCACTTGTGAGGTTCACAGATCCGAAGGCCGAACCTCAGGGAAACAACTATTCGCAATCAGTCGCTGTCCAGCCAGTCGAGAGTAATGGTACTGCGTTGAGCCCGGCGTCACAGTGGGGTTGAGAGGCAGAGTGAAACCATGCCTGGCTGTGCTGGATGAGTCGGCGCACAAGCCTGTCTGAGGTCATGTTGTACTGGACAGCGACCCATTTCTTGGGGGGGGGGGCTGGATTCATATGGAGGGGAAAGGGGAATGGACGTTCACAGGGTGGAGGCCGAGCTGGTCCCA
The DNA here is from genome assembly GCA_964016885.1 of Eledone cirrhosa. Lineage (NCBI taxonomy): Eukaryota > Metazoa > Mollusca > Cephalopoda > Octopoda > Eledonidae > Eledone > Eledone cirrhosa. The sequence goes on from OZ024743.1 coordinate 87,174,278, forward strand.
TCTCGCTTAGGCCGTCTCGCGTTCCTCGATCGCAGTAGGTTCAGTTGTGTTGTGGAGAACCCTGTTGATAAGGACACAAGAGGTCACAGACGAAAGAAAAAAACGGAAACTGAGACCACCATATTGCTGATCAATGCTCCAGTCCTCGATGCCTGCACCTCCCCCAGCCCCATCCCAGAACCACAGGGAGCTACCTGCAGCACATACGCCACCATCAACAGGTGGAAGAGAGGCAGAAACTATTCAGCGTGTGACGTTTCCATCATCTTTTTACGTCGGTCTGACACAACAGGCCTCGAATGTTCTCACAGCGTGGAAATGAAGCAGCTGCCACGACAGCAGTGGTGGTGGTGGTGGTGGTTGTGGTGGTGGTGGTGGTGGTGGTGGTTGTGGTGGTGGTGGTGGTTGTGGTGGTGGTGGTGGTGGTGGTGGTGGTGGTGGTGGTGGTGGTGGTGGTGGTGGTGGTGGTGGTGGTGGTTGTGGTGGTGGCGGTGGTTGTGGTGGTTGTGGTGGTGGTGGTGGCGGTGGTGGCGGTGGTGGTTGTGGTGGTGGTGGTGGTGGTGGTGGTGGTGGCGGTGGCGGTGGTGGTGGTGGTGGTGGTGGTGGTGGTGGTGGTGGTGGTGGTTGTGGTGGTGGTTGTGGTGGTGGTGGTGGTGGTGGTGGTGGTGGTGGTTGTGGTGGTGGTTGTGGTGGTGGTGGTGGTGGTGGTTGTGGTAGGGTTGGGTGGTATTACTACTACTACTACTACTACTACTACTACTACTACTACTACTACTACTGCTGCTGCTGTTGCTGCTACTGCTGCTGTTGCTACTGCTACTACTACTAATACTAATACTACCACCACCACCACCACCACCACCACTACTAGTACTACTTCTGCTGCTGCTGCTACTATTACACTACTATTACTACTACTACTACTACTGCTGCAGATGATGCTGCTGTTTTTGCTGTTGTTGCTGTTGATATTGCTGCTGCTGCTGCTTCCTTTATAGTATCATATAAATTGATTTTTTTCCCCTTCTCTTTCTAGATGTAATTTCAAAAAAGATTTCAACTGTATTTCTCAAAGAATTTTCCTTGATAATTCGGAATATCTTTGAATAATGGCGATGACGTCATATAAATATCAGCAATAAAAGGATTGCATTAATCACTATCGATACCTATAAAGTATTGATACTGAAGTCCACCCCAAGACTGATCACTACCGACATTATTTTAATATAATATATAAATTTCTCCATATATATAGCGTGGCTTAATGGTTAGAACGTTGAGCTCACAATCGTGAAGTTGTCAGTTCGAATCCCAGTCTTGGCGATGCGCTGTGTTCTTGAGCAAAACACTTTATTTCATGTTGCTCCAGTTCACTCAGCTGTAGAAGTGAGTTGTGACGTCACTGGTGCCAAGCTGTATCAGCCATTACCTTTCCCTTGGACAACATCGGTGGCGTGGAGAGGGGAGACTGGTATACATGGGCGACTGCTGGTTTTCCACAAACAAACCTTGCCCAGACTTGTGCTGGATGGAAACTTTCTATGTGCAAAACCAGTAATTCGCAGAGTTTCCCAACCTGAAATCCCTGAGCTATATATAACAAAGGTTCTCCTTTTCTCTGGAGGAAATCGGCAACGTCTGGCCCTGGAGAAGTATGAACGCCACCCCTACGACTTCATCAGGTGTGGGAAATATGTAATGCATGGGAAAATCAGTTTAAATAAATAGGGTTTTGGACTGAAACCCTTTTCTGTTCGGGTTATATGATTTCACAGGCTTTTTCTTTTCCTAGCAATGAGGTATTGTGTCTAAAATTTGTCTTCAACTTAACTAGAATCTCAATCAATGATGTGGTGGCCTTCATCTAAGTCTGACACTAAATACGTGTGTGGGTCAGTATGTTGAGCATCCCAATTCATATCTACTACAACTACTACTACTACTACTACTATTGCTGCTGCTGCTGCTGCTGTTCCTGCAGCTGCTGCAGTTCCTGCTGCCGCCGCTACTGCTACTGCTACTGCTACTACTCTGCTGCTGCTACTATTGCTACTGCCACTACCACTAATATCACTACTACTGCTACCACCACCACCTCCACTACTACTACTACTACTACTACTACTACTACTACTACTACTACTACTACTACTACTAATAATAATAATAATAATAATAATAATAATAATAATAATAATAATAATAATGTTTTCTTTATTAACCACAAGGGTTTACATAAAGTAGACATTAAGGACAGTACAGGACAATACAGGATGGTACAAATGGGCATTTCTGCGTGTAAAAAAAAAAAAACAGAGGATGTAACAAAAAATAACAAAGAAAAATTCCCCAATAGGGGGGAGACTTCGGAGGGACATTTGTGGAGAAAGCCCAGTAAAAGGCCACAGTGACCCTGACCACCAAGGCAAGTGCCCTTCTCCCAGTTTTCCACCTTTAATTTACAGATACGTACTCAGAGTAGGCCCATTCACTCGGGCCTTTCTTGCTTCTCTCACCCATCTTTCAACAAAATGCTGGGAGAGAGCACTTCCCTCTCTACTCTGATTTTCCTTTTCAAATGAAATTTGAAAAAGTCAATCAGGGCATCATCGTCTTCAGCCCTTTCAAACGTGTCCACCATACTATCTCTTTCGCCATGGCCACCAGACAGCTAAAAACTGCCTGCCCTTCCCGGCTAAAGGAAGAGGGCGGGGCAATCCTCACGATGGACTCAGATGATAGCCGGATCCGTCCTACACGCTACAGCAGGTGTTAGACATAAACCCACAAGTCAGCAATTTTCGGACACTGGACGAGTGCGTGCATGACGGTTTTGTCGCCCTGCGCGCATCTCGGACATGCCCCGTTGACGGCACCTCCATGCCTGTAGAGTTTATCCCGAACTGGCAAGGCTCCTCGGTAGCACTGCCAGGCCAGAGATTTCTGGAAGTTGTCCATAGGTCCCGGCCCGAAAGTTCTTCCGAAGAGATTGGCTAGTTGATTTTCGTCGACGCCTAAAGTTTCCCCAAGTACGTCGTCGCTCTTCCCCTCCACTAATCCTCTATAGAACGCCGATGTGGAGTTTCCACCGATCACATTGCCCGATTGGTCCAGTTTGTGCAGTAATGGCTCGAGAGCCAATACGTACAAGAGGGACGAGAGGAGACATCCTTGGCGGACCGAGCGCATGATGTTGAACGGTTCCGAAAGGTGACCGTTCACTCTCACCACAGAGCAGATGTCGCTGTGCATGGCAGCGATCCAGCCTCTGAAGACGGGCCCATAGCCAGCCGCCCTCAGGACTGCCGCTAGGTAACGATGGTCGACCCTATCGAAAGCTTTCGACTGATCTAAATTGATCAAAGAGCCACCTGTGCCAGGTTCCCTAGCTACCCTCTCTACGATGTATCGCATGAGGTGGAGGTTGTCGTGGATGGATCTGTCGGGAATGGTGCATGTCTGCGCCTCTCCCACCAGACCACCAACGACAAGCGCCAACCTCTTTGCTAGTACCTTGGCCAAAATCTTGAATTCTGTGTTTAGCAGAGTTATGGGCCTGAAATTATCTATGTTATCCTCCTTGTTCGGATCCTTTCTCAGCAGTGCCACCGCTCCTCGGCTCACAGAACTGGGAATTCTCCCGTTCTGTTGCCAGTTCCAGTAGACGTCCGCCAAGAGGCCTCCGAACAAGTCTGGCATCTGTACGTAAATTTGATAGGGCAGACCATGCAAACCAGGCGATTTACCCCTTGTGCAGCCAGTCATTGCCTCCCTTACTTCAGCGGCTGTTATCGGCTTTTCGCAACACTCCGCCTCAGTGGCCGAGAGCCGCGGCAGTCCGTCGAGGTAGACACTAAAGTCCATCCCTCGACTCGGCCCACCGCTGCCCCCGAACAGCTGAGCGAAGTGTCGCTGAAAAGCTTCACACATTTTCCTGGGATCGAATAGCATGCGCCCGTCGTGGTCCACCAAAGACTGGACCGCGGCTTTGTTGCCACGACGCGCCTCCGCCACTCGGGCCCATTGAACGGCTTTCGTCCCCTCGTGTCTGAGAACACGCACCCTAGCTCTGACAACGCAGCCTTCATGCTTTGCATTGAAGAATTGGTCAAGGGCCAATTTCGCCGCAAGCACGTCGGTCGCAATGCCTTTGCTAAGCGCCTCGTCTAATTTTCTAACTAGTTCTCCCTCTGCTCTATTTTTCTCTATTACTAAAGCCTTACTAAACCTAATGGATTCTATTCTAATCGCTCTTTTGAAGAGCAAACCACCACTTGTTGTTGACGATGGCCCCCGTCAACGCCCGCTTAACTAGTTCGCTAATCCGGTCTCTGTAGGCCTTGCGCGCTGGTAAGGGCGCGTTTAGCTTCCAGTAGCCGGGTCCTCGTCTATGAAGCCTATCTAAGTCAAGCACACAGATCACGAATTTGTGGTCCGTGTAGCTGACTATCTTGAATTGTGGACAGCCTATGCTAGACCTATCTATTTCCCTACAAAATACTCTATCTAGATATGATGTGGATGACCCTATGCGATTTGTCCAAGTCCACATTGGCACATTCAGGAAATCCAATCGGTACCTGTCAGACAGTTCAAAACGCCTGAGCAGGTTGGTGAGGCTCTTGCACCCTCCACCCCTATCCACTAATCCCACACAGTCCCAGCGTGCATCTAAGATCCCGTTCCAGTCGCCCACTAACACTAAAGAGCGGGACGTTCCAAGAAAGGTCTCCAGACGCCGGAAGAAATCAGGCTGCCCTGCTCCTGTCGGGGCATAGACGGCCACTAGCCTGAAAGCTTTCCCGTCTCCGCTGGTCACGTCCAGCACCACCAACTTACCCTCTGGGTCCAGGAAGATGGCCCGTATGGCGAGATCCAAACCTCTCCGAAAAAGCACAGCAACTCCTCCCCCCGATCCCGGACGTCTGGGAGATGCGTACACATCGTAGCCGCCGAAGATCGCTGATGGCCATTACATCTATGGCTAGTGACCTGAGGTCGTTGAGCAGGTGACCCTGCTTCCATGACGACCCCAAGCCACGCGCATTTATGCTGCCTATTCTGAGTGAGGTCATGTTTAAAATAGAGTGGAAAAGATGGGAAAGACAACTTACCGTACTTTTCGTAGAGGAAGGATGGTTTTTCCATCCCTTTTCACTTGATCGTCTGGTGAAGGGACCGTTGAATCGTCCCTTCGGCTGGTCGTCGGCTCTTCTATGAGTATGTCCGAATATACTCTTCGGTTGAGAGTCCCTCCTAGGTCTCTGAAATCACCAACTGCATTGGGGAATTTCGTTTTAATGTTTGTGTATTGTTTCTGTGCTATTTTTTGCAGTCTTATGTTAGTTGGCGTTTTGATTGGTACTGGTATTATGTAGTCGTGCTGTGAAATGTCTGTGTGTTCAATTATGTAAGACATTAGTTTTTTGTTGTGTGTATTTATTGCCGTGCATTTGTTTTTCTGGGGGTGGGGTGTGGTTCTGCTATTTTCTTGTCGTTGTTGCTGGGTGTGTGTGTTTTGTTGTTGTGTTTGCGATGTTGGTGCTTGTGGTGGTGGTGTTGAAGGTGTTGTTGTTGTTGGCGGTGGGGTTGTCGCCGGTGGTGATGGTGGTGCTAGTGTGGGTGGTGATGGTGTTGGTGGTGTTGCTGCTGTGAGTCTCTTTGCAGTAGCCTTTACCCTTTTTTCATTTCTTTCCTCCCTTTTCGAAGGTGACGATCGCTGCTTCTGCGTTTGTGCCTTCTTACGACCTTTTGCCATCCCTCTCCCACCTCATACACCATGTCTGATTCTGTGAGGTCGGGGAGGGGTACCAGCTCCACTCTTTCACTTGTTGTTGTTGGTGATGTTTGCACTGGAGTCTCTGTTGCAGCTGCATTTGGTATTGCTGTTGTTGCTGTTAATACTTCCACTGCTGCTGCTGTTTTTGACTTCCGTGGCGTGGGTATGGGTGCCACGGACCTATCGTTCCTGGTTGCCGCTTGTCCTGTTGCTGGTAGCCGTGGAGCCGGTTTCGGAAGGAGGGGGGTTTTCTCCTTTCTCAGGGTCTTCTCGTTGCAGGTGAGTCTTCGATCCACAGCGAAAGCATTTCGGGCGTTTGCCCTCAACACTTATGGGCAGTTGAGTGCCGTTATGGAAGTCTATCACATCCGGGATAGCTTCGATGCATTTCTAGTTGGTTTGGATTAACATCTCAATGGAGGTGCCGACCCAATCTTCTCTTACTTTTTTCTGTACTTGCAGTACAGTTGTTTTATCCTCGATTCCGACGAGGACAGACGCGGCCAGCCAAGAAGGGGCCATCCCGGGGGGGACGTGGGTCAGTTTGACCCTCATAATTCTTTGCTCGCTGTAGGAGGGCACCAACACCATTTTCTCGCTCCTTAGGGTCACTAAGGATTGAGCCTTTGCCTCCTGGGGTGTGGAAAAAAGCACGTCTACGGTGGCATATTTCTTGCCTCGGGTGATGTGCGTTTTCCGCTGCCACACAGACCCTAAGGCTTTTTGTATTTGAGCCTCTGTGGCTCTTTCAACCCTACGGGATTTTGTGCTTACTGTACGGTACGTGACCGTACAGTGCTGTTGGGTTTCTAAAAATGTTTCGGCTGCCTTGCAGATTGCTCGGTGTCCTGTTTTTGTCACCATCTTCTTCGCTTCCTCTAATTCCTCATTTGTTATGAGGATGGTTTCCAGGTTCTTTGCGATACCTGCAAACGAGATTGGTTTTTCTTTGCTGCTGTTGTTGTTGTTGTTGTCGTCAGAGCTGCTGTTACTTTTGTTGTTGCTGCAGGTACTACGACTACTGCCGCCGCCGCTGTTGCTGTGGTTGTTGTTGTTGTTGTTGCTGCTGCTGCTGTTGTTGTTGCTGCTAATGCTGTTGTTGTTTATGCTGCTGCTGCTGCTGCTTATGCTGTTGCGGCTGCTACTGTTGTTTTCCTTGTCACTGTTGCTGGTGCTGCTGTTATTACGGCTGCTACTGCTATTATTCCTGACGTCAGACGAATGAAATGGGTTTTCGTATTTCCCGCACACCTTTTTCGTCGTTGTCGTTGTCGTCGTCGTCGTGGAGAAATCTTGCACGCTTTGCACGTGATTTTTCTTTTCTGGCGTTGCTTGCGAAAGAGAAGGGAGGGAGAGAGACACATTTAGAGAAGAGAGGGAGAGAGACAATCTTCTCTCTGCTGTAGTGACGATTGAGGAAGAAGAAGACGGAATGAGTGGGAGTGACCTATGAAAATTCTTTTTCGTAGCCATGTTTTTTTTTTTTTGTTTAAAATAAATATTGGGCACAAAACCCCAATAAGCGGTTATTTAACCCCGAAGGGCTAAATAACGGGCAGAAAGAAAGTTTTAAACAATTTACAATTGTTATAGCGGTCAAAATTTACAATACCTTACAGAGCCGAGCCTCCGTCAACCATAGCATTCAATAATAATAATAATAATAATAATAATAATAATACAACTCCAACATTATGATGTTGTTGCTGTTGCTGCTGCTGTTGCAAATTGAACGAAATGTCAGGCTATTTCTTTACGAAAACATTTCTAGAATCATTTACAAAATTGCAGAAGCAGACGATAATTCAACCGCTTCTTTATTGTTTTATTTTGTTTTTATTTTTGATTGGTTTGGCTGTTTATTTCTATATTTCTTTAAAATGTTTGTCTTGTAAATCACAACAGAAACTGTAAGAGGAGATGTGATATGATTAGAAATAATTGGAGTTTCCAATTGCAACTGTAGGCGATTGGAACAACATTGGAATACCAGAATGTCAAATAATTGTTTTATTCTATTTTTCTTTTATCATATTATATTCTTTTACTGATTTCAGTCAATAGACTGCGGCGATGTTGAGCCACAGTCTTGACTTAGTCAAACATATCAACCATAATCCTTTTCTTTCTTTTTTTCTTTTCAAGTCAGGTACATATTTGGCATTAGGAAGGGCATCCAGCTGTAGAAACCAAGCGAGAAAGTATTCTGTATGAACAAGATATGGTCATTTGATCTGACTTGACTTACAGTGGGACAACTCATCTAACCTATGCGGTGATATATATATATATATATATATATATATATATATATATATATATATATATATATATATATATATATATATTGGTAAACGGAATAGAAAATGCTGACAAATTGTTCACAGTTGAAAAATCGTTTAATTAGGAATAAAAGAGTATTAGTAATTGTATGGGTTAGTATTCAGTTGTGGTTTTAAGTTTTTAAGTTTTTACCGGTTGCGCATTTCTAAATGCTTTTCAAAAATAATTTTGAGATAGAGTGTCCGTGTTGTTTGCTCTGATCTGATTAGTTTTGGGAATTCTACCTGTTTATCAATGTCCCCTCACCCAATGATCTCAAATTAAGACCTATAATAGCAGGCCCCGCTTGCGAAATCCACCGTCTTAGCAACTTCATTGATACCCTTCTCAAACCCTTCCTCAAACACATCAAAAGCTATATAAGGGACGACCTAGATATGCTCAATCACCTCCCTAATATGCCACTTTCTGAACAAACCCTACTAGTGACGTTCGATGTAGTCAACCTATACTCCAACATCCCCCACAACCTAGGAATAGAAGCTATCCAATTCTAGCTGGATAATTTCCACAATGAACTCCCACAACGCATCAAAAAAGAATTCGTGATAGAGGGACTCAAATTTATCTTGGAGAACAATTACTTCGTTTTCAATAACAAACCCTACAGGCAGAAATCTGGGACCGCTATGGGAACGAAAACAGCCCCCACTTATGCCAACCTAGTCATGGGATACCTGGAAATCACCCTCTACACTAAAGTCCTAAACAAATTTGGAAACACCCTCCACTTACACATTGAAAGGAACTGGAAGCGATATCTAGATGACTGCTTCATCCTTTGGCACGAAAACATCAAAAAACTTAAAGAATTTCACACCCTTATAAATGGGCTCAACACGAATATTAACTTCACGATGGAATACAGCCATCAACAACTCCCCTTCCTCGACATCCTCATTAAGATCCATAACAAAAAAATAGAAACAGACATATACTACAAGCCCACAGACTCCAAACAATATTTCCCTTTCAACTCTTGCCACCCTAGACACGTTAAAATTAATATTCCCTACAACTTAGCCAAGAGAATCTGTACTATAGTCTCCAATAAAAACATCTGCTACTTACGGCTACAAGAACTAAAGGACACACTCATAGGCAGGGACTACCCTGCATCACTAATTGACAATGGAATCCAACGTGCCCTAAAACTCAGTACCCAGGACCTTAGACACCCTAAAGTAAATCAACCGAAACTAAAAGCTCTTCCATACATCTCCGCACACAACCCCCTCAACAATGAGGCCTTTGACACCATCCTCCAGAACATCCCTGTGTTGAAAAAGTACCATAGAATGAATCAAATCCTACGAACACACGATATCATAAAGAGCAAAAGACAATCCAAGTCAATGAAAAACATCCTAACACATGCCAAAGTACTGCCAACCACAACAACGAAACCCACAGTAAAAAAATGCGATAGACCCAACTGTGGCATTTGCATCAACCTAATAGAGGGTTCGGAATTCTATTTCAAAGAAGGACAACGTTTTATAGTAAAACTCAATTTCACATGTGCATCGGAAAATCTAATATATGTATTAACTTGCTCAGGTTGTCGAGAACAATACATAGGCCAGACCAAAAACAGCCTCCGCCAACGCATGACTGTCCATAGATCCCAAATTAAAATACGGGAATACAGGAAAATACCACTGAGTGAACACATTGATACCTGTGCCGCCCAAAATCATCCCAACTTCAGAATCTTTCCTCTCTACAAATTTAAAGATAATGCCACCCACACCCAGCGCATCAGCAAGGAATCTTACTTCATTAATAAATACGGACCCCGTCTAAACACTTCTCCCTAAGACGAACCCACAACATACACACGTCAACATACATACCTACATCAGCGCACATCTCTACCCACATATAAACACAATGACATACGTAAACACACATGCTCTATGGTGCAACACAAAAAAATATATGTGTATATATATATATATATATATATATATATATATATATATATATATAGTGAATATATGTATGTGTATATATATATATATATAGTGAATATCATTTCACACCTTTTATTGTTAAGATTTTTGATGTTCTAAGAGAACCGATTTTACTGAAAAAATCGAATAATGAACACCATTTTACCAGGGGAAAAAAATACTGGTCCACCCACACACACATTCTAACACACACACACACACACATATATATACACACACACACACACACACACACACACGCGCGTACATTAACATACAAAGAGACGTATACACACACACACGCACTTCTCCGTATAAGACAAAAGCTGAAAAATATCTTTTGACATGCTAACAGACACATTCTTACTGACCATCCCTGCTACCACGAATTACTCTGCTATATATACACACACACACACACACACACACACACACACACACACACACACACACACACACACACACACACTTATCTTAATAGCCATTTGACACACATCCCTGCTAACCATTATCACAACATCGAACACCTTACTACTACTACACACACACACACACACACACACACACACATATTTGTTGTGAAAGAGTCATTTCTCAATCTTGGCGCAAAACTAATTTTTTATTCACATGACCTCTACCGACCAATCAAAATTGTTTTGACCACAAGAATTTTTGCAAACACCAAGTAGCGCTGGAGCCACTTTTTTAACATAAAAACAGTCTTGGCGCAAGATCAATTTTTTACATTCACATGACCTCTACCGACCAATCAAAATTGTTTTGACCACAAGAATTTTTGTAACACCAAAGTAGCGCTGGAGCCACTTTTTTAACATAAAAACAGGTAGAATTCCCAAAACTAATCAGATCAGAGCAAACAACACGGACACTCTATCTCAAAATTATTTTTGAAAAGCATTTAGAAATGCGCAACCGGTAAAAACTTAAAAACTTAAAACCACAACTGAATACTAACCCATACAATTACTAATACTCTTTTATTCCTAATTAAACCATTTTTCAACTGTGAACAATTTGTCAGCATTTTATATTCCGTTTACCAATATATAATAACTTGTGTGTTACACCTCTATTCTTTTAACTATATATATATATATATATGTGTGTGTGTGTGTGTGTGTGTTTTGGGTCGATCTCGTTATAAAGAATATTTCGTTACAACGAATTTTTGAATACCTCGTGAATTTCGTTATAACGGAATTTTTACTGTATATATATATAGTTAAATTCCATTATAACGAAATTCACGAGGTATTAAAAAATTAGTTGTGACGAAAAATTCTTTATAACGAGATCTTTATAACGGAATTTTTACTGAATATATGCAGTAAAATTCTGTTATAACGAAATTCACGAGGTATTAAAAAATTCGTTGTAACGAAAAATTCTTTATAACGAGATCGACCCAACACATTGAGCTTGTTACTTTCTTTCTCCCCCCCTCCCTTCTACAGGCCAGTTCTGCTTACAGTGCCACTGTTCTTCCTTTCTCGCGACGACTTGAGATCGATTGGACACACTCCATTTCTCTCTCTCTCTCTCTCTCTCTCTCTCTCTCTCTCTCTCTCTCTCTCTCTCTCTCTCTCTCTCTCTCTCTCTCTCTCTCTCTCTCTCTCTCTCTCTCTCTCTCTCTCTCTCTCTCTCTCTCTCTCTTACCTGTCCCAACACAAACATTATACCAACGAAAATATTTATTTCTCCGTTGTTACGAGCCACCTATTCTTCGCAGTAATTTCAGGTAAATCGTTGAAACTGCAGGTGGTCTGAAATCTGATAAGTGTATTTTAGTGTTTGGGTTCTCTTCTCATCCATTCTATTTCTTGCTTCCTATCAATCCTTCGAGTCAACTCACTTTGAGCCGCTGATTTCTGTCCTTCGAGGTAATGTTTTACCCAACGCTCTTTCGACGGCATTTTGGTGTTTTAACAGCTTCCTTACGCCGAGTTTTTCCATTTCCCTACGAATATATATATATATATATATATATATATATATATATATATATATAAAAAGAATTAATATCTAGTAGCATATATATACATACAGATGCATATCAATGCTAGCAAATATATAGGTTTTGTCTTAGTAACATTGTGGTTCAATGCATGGGGTTGCAGAACAATAATATTTACGTCTCTCATATTATTGTTCTGCAACCCCATGCATTGAACCACAATGTTACTAAGACAAAACCTATATATTTGCTTGCATTGATATGCATCTGTATGTATATATATGCTACTAGATATTAATTCTTTATAATTATCTCCAAATTATTTGTCGAGCAATATTGGCCATGACTGCTGCTATGGTAGTAGGAAGGCCGCTGTCTTATTAACAAACCACTTTCCACTGATTGACCTCGATGTCACGTGATTGATTCTTTTTGAATTTGCCGCAGACGTAGAGGCAGTGATTTTCTCAATGGCTAGGAATTCAGTCCACGCTTTGCTATTTCCTATCCACTGAATTATTTTTTAATGAGTTTCCAGTGTCCTCGCCTTGCCTGGAAACTCGGATGAAAACAGACTTTCCTGATGACAGAATGCTTTTCTATATTTTCTTTGGAAAATATATTTACTCCATTCCAGAAACTAATTAGTTGGAAGTGATATTTTAGTAAGTAAGTTAATTTTATAATTTTCTTATTTTACGTCCCTCATATATATATATATATATATATATGTTAACTATTTTCCCATTTTGACGCTATAGTCACTTATATATTATGGAATACTGTTGGCTTCTTGCTGCAATAATTTCTATACTTTTCATTTATATATATATATATATATATATATATATATATATATATATATATATATATATATATATATAAGTAAAATCCCGTTATAATGAATACCAGTATAACAAATCTTTCAGTATAACGACATTTTTTCAAACCCCGGCCACAAGCTCGATAGATCTCCATCGATCTCGTTATAACATTTTTTCGTTACAACGAATTTTTTTTATATCCCGTGAATTTCGTTATAACGGAATTTTACTGTATATATATACACTAATTCAAGAGTAATAACTTGTCTAGACAAATGTAATGTATTCATATTATCCGTGTTTGTACGATTATATAGGTGCAATGACATAAGATCTGAGAGTTAAAGTTGTTAGAAGATCGATTCTTACATCCATATATATATATATGTGTGTGTGTGTGTGTGTGTGTGTACATAAATGCATTGCCAAAGAAAAACACGCATAACGTAGATACATTTGTCTAGACAATGTCTTAACCTTGAATTATTGTGTTCTTAAATTTTATATTAGTAAAGCTGACTTTAAGTTCTAACAGTGATTATCTTTATCACTTTGGTTAATCTATACTTTTGTCAGACAATAGGATTAATAATTTTACGTATTAATCAATATTTTAATCTATGTATATATATATATATATATATATATGAAAAAGTATGACCCCGACGGCAGAGCTCAAGCCGTTTCGACGGCTATTTCTGGACTAAATTAGAATTTTTAGCCTGGTGAATAAATAGCCGAACTTATCAAGGGGGTACTTCCTTATATGGGATGATTGTAGTTGTCAAGAGGATTGGTTAAAATTTGTTGTAAACACAAATAAGTCTATCATGGAATTTGGTGGGAGGTAGGGGTGGCTGAACTTGCCTGTAGAACAATAGGGGAGTGAGTGGAGCGGTCAAGCGTTGAAAGTGATAAGTATACAGCAGATTCTAAGGATAGTGTATGAAGTGGAGGAGGGAGGTTATAGAATAGGTAAATCGAATGAGAGTAGGAGACAATAAAAGGTAATAGAAATAAAAAAAAATATATAAAATTAGATAGTGGGAAATGAATAAAAAATTCACAATGCTATCTTACAATTACAGGTTAATAAGTTGAGAATAGAAAAAACTTGTAGAAATTGAGTAGTACCAAAATTGATACAAAAATAAAAGGTGTTTAACATGTCTGCTATAAGTAGTTAGTAAAACGTATTCGGCCAATCCTATCTTAAAATTACAGGGGTGGGGCAACTGATGCTACAGAGGCCCGATGGGCTGCATCGAGGTAGGCGAAAGGGGAAAAGCAGACGAGGAAGAAAATAGGGGGTGGAAGGAAGTGATAGGATGAGACAGGGGGAAGAAGAAGACAATGAGGAAAAGAAAAGAAAAGAAAAGAGATACATCTACCTATGTAAGCTGGGGTTTCCCCTAACTTATTCGGCAAGTGGGCGGGTATCAGCCCTTGTCTACCCACCCGGGTCGTTATGGGGTTTGAGGGCGAGGTAAGTCCTACGCAATCTGTGTTTGCATGCGGTTACCAGTTCGTCTTTCTTGTTTAGAAGTTGGTCCTTCGAAAACAGCATTTGTAATGTTTCCTCCGAGCATAAGTTACACGGACGGCGTCCTCCCGTGTAAGAGTTAGCGCTGGACAGTAAGCTCCAAGTGAGATTGTAGGTTATATTATTATCTTGGAGGTCCCAGATGTGGCCCGAAAGTGTAGTGGCATGTCGCCGGACCGGGTTTCGGAAAGTATGTCGGTGTTGGTAGAGCCGGGTCTTGAAGTCACACGCAGTTAATCCTATATAAGCTTAACCAATCCTCTTGACAACTACAATCTTCCCATATAAGGAAGTACCCCCTTGACAAGTTCGGCTATTTATTCACCAGGCTAAAAATTCTAATTTAGTCCAGAAATAGCCGTCGAAACGACTTGAGCTCTGCCGTCGGGGTCATACTTTTTCCCATTTCCCACTCTACTACTCTAAGTATTGAGTACCTTTGTTATATATATATATATATATATATATATATATATATATATATATATATATATATATATATATATATATATAACCAAAGATTAATATGATTCATTGATTACTCAATGAATATAGTTTTACAATAGTTTATAAGCACTCTACAAAGAAGTTTTCTGGAGTTAGTAATACTATTCAAAATATTAATAAATGAATACGTTCACATAATCAAAATATATATTTCGGAGGTACTGTGCTGTTTTTTCAGTATGCCCTCATCAGATAAAATATATGAATTGATGTATGACATACCTCAACTGTCTTGATGGTTCAATTCCAGTCTTGATATTATTTGACTATCAAGACGGTTGAGGTATGTCATACATCAATTCATATATTTTATCTGATGAGGGCATACTGAAAAAACAGCACAGTACCTCCGAAATATATATTTTGATTATGTGAACGTATTCATTTATTAATATTTTGAATACTAGTATATATATATATATATATATATATATATATATATATATATATATATATAATGTAGGAGGTGAGTTTTATTGTAGTACAATAAAGCAATGCAGATATCGGATAAAAAGCACTCTACAGTTTGTAGGACTGGAGTATACATAATATATAAGATCAAAATATGGTTAAATGAGTTCCATGTATTTTATTATGCGCATTTCAAAAACAAATATCATCATGCAATAACATTTGTGTTTTCATCAGATAAAATATGAGGACATGATATGAAGGTTAAAAACACTTGTGGATAGTGCAGTTTTAAATAAACATATATGTTGATTTAAAACTGCACTATCCACCAGTGTTTTTAACCTTCATATCATGTCCTTATATTTTATCTGATGAAAACACAAATGTTATTGCATGATGATATTTGTTTTGAAATGCGCATAATAAAATACATAGAACTCATTTAACCATCTTTTGATCTTATATATTATATATATATATAT
Source organism: Eledone cirrhosa (assembly GCA_964016885.1). Classification (NCBI taxonomy): domain Eukaryota; kingdom Metazoa; phylum Mollusca; class Cephalopoda; order Octopoda; family Eledonidae; genus Eledone; species Eledone cirrhosa. Next base: position 87,190,103 of record OZ024743.1, read on the forward strand.
ATATATATATATATATATATATATATTTATGTATATATACTGTATATATAATAATTATAATAATGATTTCTTTATCAACCACAAGGGTTTACATAAAGTAGACATTAAGGACAATACAGGGCGGTACAAATGGGCATTTCTACATGTAAAAACAAAAACAGAGGATGTAACAAAAAAATAACAATGAAAAATTCCCCAATAGGGGGGAGACTTCGGAGCGACATTTGTGGAGAAAGCCCAGTAAAAGGCCACAGTGACCCTGACCACTAAGGCAAGTGCCCTCTCCCAGTTTTCCACCTTTAATTTACAGATACGTACTCAGAGTAGGCCCATTCACTCGGGCCATTCTTGCTTCTCTCACCCATCTTTCAACAAAATGCTGGGAAGAGAGCACTTCCCTCTCTACTCTGATTTTCCTTTTCAAATGAAATTTGAAAAAGTCAATCAGGGCATCACCGAAGAGGTAAGTGCTCGTCTTCAGCCCTTTCAAACGTGTCCACCATACTATCTCTTTCGCCATAGCCACCAGACAGATAAAAACTGCCTGCCCTTCCCGGCTAAAGGAAGAGGGCGGGGCAATCCTCACGATGGACTCAGATGTTAGCCGGATCCGTCCTACACGCGACAGCAGGTGTTCGACATAAACCCACAAGTCAGCAATTCTCGGACACTGGACGAGTGCGTGCAGGACGGTTTCGTCGCCCTACGCGCACCTCGGACATGCCCGACTGACGGCACCTCCATGCCTGTAGAGTTTATCCCGAACTGGCAAAGCTCCTGCCAGGCCAGAGATTTCTGGAAGTTTCCATAGGTCCCGGCCCGAAAGTTCTTCCGAAGAGATTGGCTAGTTGATTTTCGTCGACGCCTAGAGTTTCCCCAAGTACGTCGTCGCTCTTCCCCTCCACTAATCCTCTATAGAACGCCGAGGTGGAGTTTCCACCGATCACATTCATTTCAACAAACTTTCCAGTTAACTAACATCAATGACTGAGACTCAAAGAACAATAATAATAATAATAATAATAATAATAATAATAATAATAATAATAATAATAATAATAATGAAATAGTTAAGGAGCCAGAAAAGATACCATCATGGCTAGTTAACGGCATTACATTCCTGCTACCGAAGAATGATGAGACAAACAATCCCAAAAATTACAGACCGATAACCTGCTTGACCACAATGTATTAAATTTTAACATCAGTCCTAACTGAATACACATATGACCACCTGATAACAAATGACCTATTTCCCATTGAGCAGAAAGGGTGTAAACGAGGCTCATATGGCTGTAAGGATCAGCTTCTGGTTAACAAAATGATACTGGAAGATTGTCATAATAGACACAAAAATCTATCGATTGCTTGGATAGATTATAAAAAAGCATTTGATAGTTTGCCACACAGTTGGATTGAAAAATGTTTAGAGATTTTCAAAATATCCCCCGTTGTCAGGAGGTTTTTGTCATTCAGTATGAGGACATGGAGAACGACACTCCTTTTGAATAGTGAAACAAAATCACTGGAAGCTGGAGAAGTTAACATTAATTGTGGAATTTTTCAGGGTGACTCTTTATCACCGCTTTTATTCGGCATCGCACTTATACCATTAAGTAAAATGCTCAATGAAACAAAACATGGATATAGAGTCTATGACAAAACCATTAATCACCTGTTCTACATGGATGACCTGAAACTATTTGCAAAAAATGATGAACAATTGCAAGGGCTATTATCCACTGTGAAGCAGTTCAGTGATGACATTAAAATGGAGTTTGGACTGGATAAATGCGCCAAAGCAACGTTCACCAGAGGAAAGCTGCTGAAGAGTTCAGACATTAATCTTGATCGGGGGAACGTGATAAGAGAGCTTGATCAAGAACAAACTTACAAATATCTAGGTGTTTGTGAAGGAGACGGAATCAAGCACTCGACAATGAGGGAAAGGATAAGGAAGGAATGTTACCGCAGAGTCAGAGCAATCTTAAGAACGGAATTGAATGCAAGGAATAGGATCGATGCCATAAACACGCTTGCCATACCAGTAGTAACCTACAGTTACAATGTCATCAACTGGTCAAGCACAGAGATCCGTAGGCTCGATACAAAAATCCGAAAATTCTTAACCATGCACAGAATGCATCACCCTAAGGCAGACATAGATAGAATATATCTCCCTAGGAAAGAAGGAGGACGTGGGTTAATCCAGTTAGACATTGCGTTGAAAACTGCAACAATTGGATTATCCACATATCTAAGGGAATCACATGATTGGATGATCAAACTCGTTTTGAAACACGAAAGCACCAAAAGATCATATTCCATTACAAAAGATGCACAAAGATACAGTAATGGACTACAAATTTCAGAAGTCCCATTTACTGCTGAAATGGAAAACACAGAAAAAGCAAAGCAGGTAAAAGTAACTGCAAAGAAAGAACTGCTACAGAAACTGGCTAAGAAATGGCAAGAAAAGCCTCTGTATGGAAAATACCCAGAGCGAGCTAACAATCCTGATGTTGACAAAACTTTAACCCATCAGTGGTTGGCATCCTCTGGACTGAAATCGGAGACTGAAGGACTGATTATATCCGCACAAGATCAGTGTCTGCCAACAAAAAATTACCAAGCCAACATAATAAAAAATGGGTGCAGCCCATTATGCCGTGTATGCAAAAAACAACCAGAGACCATTGACCATATAATTTCAATGTGCAGTCCTATAGCTCCAACCGAATACCTAAACAGGCATGACAGAGCTGCACAATACATACATTGGATAATGTGTAAGCATTTTGACCTGCCCCATCAAAAGAATTGGTGGGAGCATCAACCACCTCCCATACTTGAAAAAGATCACATCTCAATCTTGTGGAACTTTAGCATCCAAACAGACCGAAAAATAGATGCAAATAGACCTGATATAATATTGAAGGACTTTCAAAGGAGGGTATGCCTGCTAATTGATATGTCTGTTCCAATAGACAAGAATGTATCTATAAAAACATTTGAAAAATTGAGCAAGTATAAGGACCTGGAGATAGAAATTGGAAAAATGTGGAAATTGAGAACTAAAACAATACCAGTGGTTGTAGGCGCTCTGGGAATGATACCTAAGGGGTCTAACGACTACTTATCGCAAATCCCAGGAAACCCGCGTATAGGAGAAATACAAAAGATAGTACTAATGGGAACTGCCCATATACTAAGGAAGATCCTGTCAATATAAGTACATCACAAGTCTAAACACTAAGGATGCATGTGTGAATATGTGTGTTCTTTCTTGAACATGGCGGACCTTGTTGTCTCTTGAGGTCACTGGTTGTGACTTGGTGATAACTCGTATAAACATAAAGCAAGATAAATGCAAATAATAATAATAATAATAATAATAATAATAATAATAATAAAAATGACGATTTGTTATGTCTTCATTACTTTTATTGAGTAATGAGGCGCGTTTTGCAATTGATCAGCTCAAGGTTCGATCTGTATCGATCTAGCCCGACTCTGGAATCAAAAGCTCCTCGGACCTCTGTTGCGGCAATTACAGTAACTGGACGTTACAATCCCTATATATATATATATGGGGGGGGGGGGTAATGAACAAACTTTTTCTCGAAGAAATATTTTTCGATTCTGCCCTAGCTCACTTTCCTTTATTTTTCTATTTTTTCTTTAATTTCTTATTTTATTTTTTTATGAAAGACTAGTGCCTGAAACGTTACGACTTTTCCTACTATATTAAGCATGAAACTAATATATATCTTGATTGAACTTCATCGTCTGTTGTGTTTTTCCACTTACCTTTCATACAAACACACATGTATGTATGTATGTATGTATGTATGTATGTATGTATCTATGTATGTATGTATGTATGTCGGGTCACTCTTGAGTGCTACTGGTAACATGTAACCCAGTACAGCCTGTCGCATGGTCGGGTCGTAGGCGACTAAACCACCAACCCCACCAAGTTTACTTGGTGAGGAGGGTGATTTTGGACACCCTGCAGGACAAAAAACAAAACCTGACGAAGGGCGGAAGAACTCATAAGAGTCAACGGCCATCCAACAGTGTGTAAATATGTATATACACATGTACCGCGCGGTTAAACCACTGGGAGTGAAGGACCCCTAGCCTTTGTCAGGGCATTCTTCTAGGAGAAGGCAACTCAGGAAACTGGGATAACTCCGATATAAAACCTGCAGCTCAGTAGTTACCGATGATGTTGATCTTTTCTTATTTTCGAGTTATAGCTACTGTCGCTCAGAGAGTGGGATTGGCTCAGTGCACAGTCTTTCCTCATTTTAAAAAATATCTTCACGCACAGACATTGCACGATAGAATTAATTGATAATTATTAATAATGTTATATCATGCACTGGCCATACTCGATAACGAGGGGGCAGCCATCATGTATGTATGTATGTATGTATGTAGGTATGTATGTACGTATGTATGTATGTATAAACATACATCTATGAGTAAAACTGACTTGCTTTAGTCGCTTTAGCTTATATCCCCCTGGTATGGCGCCGTTGCAGTAACTGGTCTTAATGATTATATATATACTCTGATATAAGGACAAACTGAAGCACAATCTTAAGTCTGTCAACGTACCTCTTTCTTCGTTTAAAGCCATAATTCCAACCGTAAAAGATGAAGAACTGTCTGTCACGAAGGTATAAAGAACTTTGAGAAATCTCGTTTAGCCCGCCTCTGTGAGATAAGATCTGACACCAGAGTCCGGTCAGGTATTCCAGCCTGTTCTGTTCAAGATCCTGTCACTAAATGCGAATTGATGTGTAAATCAGCAGCTGGATTGATGTGCCATTTGAGACATAAACAAAACAATGAACTGAAAAGACTGTTGAACCCTCTTCAGTCGAATTGACGGGAGAGTCCATCATCAATATATATATATATATATATATATATATATATATATATATATATATATGATAAAGAACACAAGAGCGTCTACAACATCAAAAGATTTGTATTGGCTTACAATGTTTCTTACTTACGTAACCGTAGGATTCGTCAGAGCTATAAAAGGGGTTTCATTGGGGTTATGGACTCTACCAACCATATATACGGCTCTGCTCCAAAGCATAGAGCTAATTATTATGCTGCCAATACCTTAATGGGACACGGGTGTACAATACCTAACTCCTATTAACCTAAGTATATATATATATATATATATATATATATATATATATATATATATATATATATTCACCCCCACCAAAAATCACATCGCCATACACCCTTCATCTTTGCAACATTGGGTTCTATATATATATATATGCATGTACATATATATATATGTGTGTGTGTGTGTGTGTGTGTGTGTGAATAAGTTTAGAACACGGTGGGTGAAGTTTGGAATTTGGTGTCAACGTTCAATTTATTTCAATAGAAAGTCTGAATTTTGACACCTCAGCACGACATCAACCATACTTACTGAACCAGAAATATCCCCCTCCCTCCCATTTCTTGGCCATTATCTTGGTGGATTGGCAGTATCGGTAGAGGGTCGGACGCCATGCTTTCCAGCATAGTTACGTCCCTTTACCATCTGAGTTCAAATCCCGCCGAGGTTGACTTTGCCTTTCATCCTTACGGGGTCGATAAAATAAAGTACCAGTAATGCACTGGTAATTGCTGGCCTTGTGCCTAAAGTAGAAACAATTATCTTTTGTTTAGCACAAACCCTTCTATGACAAACCATCCTTTTCTGGGACCTATATTATATGGCCAATCATGTGACTGGGAAAATTTCAATAAAGAACCCTCAAACACGAACTGGCGCAAAATTTGATGTACTTATTCACATGACAGTCATTAACCAACCAAATTACACTTATAAAAAAAACAAAACAATTTGAGCTACAT
>OZ024743.1:87201009-87206009 GCA_964016885.1 Eledone cirrhosa
GCTTGAGCTCTGCCGTCGGGGTCATACTTTTTCCTATATATATATATATATATATATATATATATATATATATATATATATATATATATATATATATATATAAAATTGAATATAAAAGAGAGATAAACATATATGTCTTCATATGGTAAGGGACCAGATTCGCTAGCGAATCTGGTCCCTTACCATATGAACACATATATGTTTATATCTGTGTTTATCTCTCTTTTATATTCAATTTTATATATAGCCTAAGACGAATATATATATATATATATATATATTCTTCTTAGGCTAAGCCATTGCGCATACTATATTTGTGTAATTTGCCTCAAGGCATAACTTGTCTCTACCTATTTTGTTATGTCCCAATGTGCATATAAGTAGATCGACTGCCAAGACTGTAGTAAATGACACTTGCCTAAGATGCCATGCAGTGGGATCAAGCCCAGGAGCTAATGATTACGATGTAAACGCCTGAAACAATCGTACATGATGTATCCACCCCGACAACGTAGCTATTAATTATTCATATTAAAACATCGAACGAACTTCTACTAAACAATAAATTTATGTTTCTTTTTAAAAATAAAGCAACATATTTGTGTAAAAGAGAATGGCAATTACAGTCTTGTTTGTGGAATATGATAGGGATTCGAAATAACCATTAATGTAATAAATAAACATTAGTCTAAAATAATTTCAGCTGAAAGATCGTTCTGGAAATAAACGTGCTTACAAGATGGCTTCCTTTACTATCGCTGCTACAGCCGCTCTTGTTATTAATACAACTGAAGAGGTTGTTGTCCGTGTTAATAATTATAGTGCTGGTATAACCTATTGTTTTACGAACGAAATAAATAAATAATATAAATAATATTCGCTCTCTTCAACAACCTTTAACAAAGCTATATTGCTGGATTATATATATATAAATATATATATATATATATATATATATAATAAATGTAAGCTATCGCCGTATTTTGACTAAAGAAATTAAAGAAATTATTTAGCCTGATAGTGAGGTTAACAACCCCTCGGAGAAATGTAAAAAGATGAGTATTGACGTACATGGGAATCGAACCCACATCTTTGGTTATCCCGACAACTGTGCTACCATTTACACCAACACATCACCCGAGGGTTCTTAACCTCACTATCTTTAATTTCTTTAGTCAAAATACGGCGATAGTTTACATTTATAATAATTTCAAACCCGCTCGCTGTTTCGAAAATATTCTTACATATATATATATATATATATATATATATATATATATATATATGCATGTGTATGTATATATATATTTATATGTATATATATGTATATTAGTAAAAAGGAAAAGAAAATGCTGACAAATTTTTCCCAGTGAAAAATAGTTTAATTAGGAATAAGTATAAATTAGTAATAAGTATTGGTTAGTATTCAGTTTTAGTTTTAAGCTTTTACCGGTTGCGCATTTCTAATGCTTTTCAAAAATAATTTTGAGATGGAGCGCTCGTGATGTTTGCTCTAATTAGCAAACATCACGAGCGCTCCATCTCAAAATTATTTTTGAATAGCATTAGAAATGCGCAGCCGGTAAAAACTTAAAACTAAAACTGAATACTAACCAATACTTATTACTAATTTATACTTATTCCTAATTAAACTATTTTTCACTGGGAAAAATTTGTCAGCATTTTCTTTTCCTTTTTACTAATATATCACAACTCGTGTGTCACACCTCTATTTTTTTAAATATATAAATATATATATATATATATTTATATATACACACACACACACATATATATATATATATATATATATATATATATATATATATATATATATATAATTATATATGTATATAATTCCGTTATAATAAAACTCACGGGGTATGAAAAAATTCGTTGCAACGAAAAATTCGTTATAACGGATTTTTACCTGTATATATATATATATATATATATATCGAACACCACAACCACCCAATCCACCAATATATAACCATCTATTGCTGTAACCTAGCAATGGCGTTTAACGGGGTATATATGATGCAAGTAAACAAGCGAAGATGTAGCCACCCAGTCACTCGGTACAGAGCTGTTCACAAGACATGTCGTTAGGTTCTCATATAATCACTTATTGATTTCAAAGTAATCTTACACACACCACTTATTTCTCCTTGTCTCAACGTCGTCTTCACCTGCCTGCTCTCTTTCGCTCTCTCTTCCTCTTTTCTTTGTACAAAAAAAAAAGAAAACAAGAAAAAAAAAACCGCGCGCGCAAGCACGCACGTATATATAAGTGTATGTGTGTATAGTATATATATAATGTATACATATAAATATATATATGTGTATATATATATATATATGTGTATATATATAATTGTTTCTACTTTAGGCACAAGGCCAGCAATTACCCAGTGCATTACTGGTACTTTATTTTATCGACCCCGTAAGGATGAAAGGCAAAGTCAACCTCGGCGGGATTTGAACTCAGATCGTAAAGGGACGTATATATGTGTATATATATAATAATCATATATATATATATATATATATATATATATATATATATATATATATATATATATATATATATATATATATATATATATATATATACTAGCAGTGGTACCCGGCGTTGCACGGGATAAGGTATTTTGGAACGCGGGCCGCCAACAGACCTAATCGTGGAAAAACTGCATGCCTGGACAGTATGTAAAGAAAACAAACCGAATACTCCGATGGCTGCATAATCTAAGATTTTCCTCGATGAAGCAGGAAAAAGGCAGGTTTTCACCTAATGCAGGCCCTAGGAGTTCAAGAAAATGAATTATTTTATGTGCATAATATGCCTTGAAATTTCGGGAAAATCGGCTAGACGTAACGCCTCAAAAAAGCCCTAAAAAGCTGAAAAAAGGGAAGTTTTTCACTTAATGCGGGCCCTAGGCCATGAAAAAGTTGGATTTTCTTTGCTCACGGTATGAAGAAGAGACTGACTAATACATAGTTACAATTTCAAGGAAATCGGTCTGACGTAACGCCTTATATGTATACCCATGCACATACACACACACATCTATATTTATACACGCACACATGTTTATACAACCTACCACCTTTCACACCCTTTGATTTCCAGCTTCTACGGCCCACTATCTTTCACACACACACACTCACATACATACACACATACACATATACACACACATATATATTTACACACACATATTTTACGGCTTTCACACGCTAGCGCACCCTATTGATTTAACCCAATTGGTCAGTAGCTTTTGCCACAGCCTATCACGCGCACGCGCATTCTTTCCCTCGTTTGAATTTTTCCCCATAACGGCATTCCTATGTTTTAACGACAATACAACTTTCTCCGGCTTAGCCTGTTCCCCCCCTATTGGAACTTTCCCCCGTTGATGGGCGTAAGCCCGAAATATTGGGATTAAATCTCCACTACGGTAACCCTTCTACCTTTGTTTTGTTTTCATTTTCGTTTCTCTCAATTTTCACTTTCTCCTATTTCTCACTCACTTCCTACCTCGAGATTTCCCATCTGCATTGTTGTGGCTTTCTAAACTACATATTTTACACATTTCACAATGCTTCAAGCAAACTTTAACACCCTCTTATATATATATATATATATATATATATATACATACACATATATATATATATATATATATATATATATATATATATATATATATATATATATATATATATATATAACGAGGAATCAGTGATGCATTAAAACACAATTTAACATATTACATATGTTTCTCCGACGATCAGCTCAAGGTAGGATCTATTATAGATCGAACCTGACGCTGCACTCGTAAGGTCCTCAGATATGTTTAACGTTTTCAAGGCATTTCTTCATATTGCAACCTTACAACAACTATATATATATATATAATATATATATTTATATATAATATATATATAATATATATATAATATATATATATATATATATATATATATATATATATATACGATAAGGATAAATATATATCAAATATATAAGAACAGTAGAGCAATTAATCTGTATATATATATATATATATATATATATATATATATATATATATATATATATATATATATATATATATATTAAAATAACAGATTAAAGTTCATGCAAAGAATCGGTGCTTTCACCCTTAACGGGATCTTCTGAAACTCATCTTTGCTTAAACTTTAATCTGTTTTTCTAATAAATATTTGCTCTACGGTTCTTATATATTTGATATATATTTATCCTTATCGAGCCCTCTTTGGATTTTAGTCTTCAAATTTATTATTATTACTGTATATATATATATATATATATATATATATATATATATATATATATATATATAGAGAGAGAGAGAGAGAGAGAGAGAGAGAGAGAGAGAGAGAGAGAGAATAGAAATGGCTGTGTAGTTGCTATTTAAGGTATCTTAAAATGGAGTGGGAATAAGAAGAAAGCAAGAACGGGGGGGAGGATCCTCATCAGTTGACTACTGTGGGTCTCTGATATTTCTACGCTTTAAAGCAAGATATCTACCGCCCAGGGCGTCAATAACTGGATAAGTTATTAGGAAAACGGAGGAGTGAGGGAAGGAAAACAAAAGGGAAGAAAAGAGAAAACAGTGAAAAAACAGCGAAAAAACCCCCAAGAAACCGAGCAATGTGCGAGCAACTATAAGTAGGAGATCCAAGACCACACGATAAGAGAAATTAAGTTCAAGACTGAGTGGTCGAGAGAAAAAAGACACACGTCTGATCCCAGCAGTTGTAAGTGAGAAAAGGACTACTAGGGGGTCTGGCGAGGGGGTGAAAGTGAGAGAGGGAGAAAGGGAGAGGAAGAAAGTGGGGTAAGAGTAGATAGTAACGAAATACTTAGGTAGGAGAAGAGAGAAGACTGGTAGAGAGGATGAGTGAAAGTGAGAGGGAGAAAGGGAGAGGAAGAAAGAGGGGTGAGAGTCGAAAGTAGCGAAATGGGA
>OZ024743.1:87208509-87248509 GCA_964016885.1 Eledone cirrhosa
GACGGCTAGTCCAAAAATAGCCGTCGAAACGGGTTGAGCTCTGCCGTCGGGGTCATACTTTTTCATATATATATATACCAAATAAAATCATTGTTTAGTGTTTTTCAAGAAGACGGTCGATCAAACAGGAATTTCGAGGCTAGAAACAGGTAGTAACGTAACCACTACCATGCTGGTCGGATCATCGATGTTCCACGATCAATCGACCCTCTGAAACGATAGTAAAACAGTGAACTAATTTACTATCTATCTCTGATTTTTATTTTGTATAGTCTCTTTGCTTTTCAATGACCTTCTTTCAATGGTCCACAAGCTTGCTTATTCCATTGGTGAAGGTTTACGGTTGGTTGCGCAGCCGTTTGTGTCCTGCGTCCTGCACTTCTTCGTTCGTAGAAAATCGACGATCTCGTAAAAGAGAGCGGTCCAAAGAGTTGATAGTTGGAAAGGGCGATATCTGAACTGTATGCAGTGTGTATGCAGTGTGTATGCAGTGTGTATCCAGTTACTCATAACCCAATTTTTCAATGGTTTCAACGGTGGGGACATGCATTGTCGTGGAACAATAATACTTTCTTTGAAAATAGACCTCGGTGTTTGGTGTGAATTTCTGGTTTCAATTAGTTGGCCAGCATTTTATTGTAGCCTATACTGGTGCTTCTATACCCCTTTTCTAGGTAATGTTCCCGTATTGCGTCCCGCAAAAACGGTAAGCATCACTTTTTCTGCGCAAGGTTTAAGTCTTGAATTTCTTTTTCACAGACGATCATGGGTGTTTCTACTCCATACTCTGCTTTTTTTTATTCTGGCTCAAAGAGATGGAACCAGGTCCCATCTCCTTTGACTTTATATTCCATCATGATATTACGGATCCTTGCCAACATTTCATGAGAAGTGCATAGATAGCCGATGATATGTAGATTCCTCCAGTTTTCAATAACTCGACTGGAATCCCATCTAACCTTGGTGCCTTGTCTGAGTTGTATGAATGCCTTTCTGATTTCTTCAATGGTCAGTTGATTGCCCATTGATAATATTCTGCTGAGGCAGAATCTCTATAACATCAACGTTGACAATAGAAGGGTTGTAAAAAAAGCTAGAGAAATATTCTTTCTATCTCTTTATAATGTTCTCTGGGTCTCTATAGACAACTACACCACTCTTGTGCACAGGGACAATGGAAGATGATTGAGGACCAAATGATAGCCGTAATAAAGTTTCAAAGGTTTTACGTTCATTACTATTAAAGGAAGCTTACACCTGTTGAGATACCTTTCATCGCCAATCGTTTTTCATCCTCTCAGTTCCCTTTGTAATGTAACTTTGGATTCTTTACATATCTTCTAATAATAATTGTTTCTACATTTGGCACAAGGCCAGCAATTACCCAGTACATTACTGGTACTATATTTTATCGACCCCGCAAGGATGAAAGGCAAAGCTAACTTCGGTGGGATTTGAACTCAGATCGTAAAGGGCCGTAACTCTATACTGCAAAACAAGGCGTCCAACCCTCTACTGATACTGCCAATCCACCACCCATATCTTCTAATAATAATGGTTTCTGATTTAGGCACAAAGCCAACAATTATGGCGGAAGGGGAAAATCGATTAAATCGACCCCAGTGCATTACTGGTGTTTTATTTTATTGGCCCTATAACGATGAAAGATGAAAGCATGTTGTCCAACGCTCTACCGATATGCCAAACCAACGCCCTAATAATAACAATATTGAAGAAGAAGAAGAAGAAGAAGAAGAAGTCAGAGCAAACGAGGCATGAACAGACAATGGAAAAACACGGACACATCTCTTTCTCATCAGCTAACCGCTGAGGATCACTGCGATTTCAGTTAAAATAAAGTTAATATCGTTCCCCTCGGTGCACCAAGAGTTATAACACAAGACAAGCCAGTAATAAAACAGTAAAGTACGATAGAGTAAGTCTTTTCGACCAGATTCACATATAAAATGTAAAAAGGTGTTCGTACAACCCAGCGTGTGTGTTAGGTGGGTGGTGGTGGGACATGTTTGATAAAAAAGAAATCAATAAAATAATCCGTCCAAGGTGGTGCCCCAGCATGTGCGCAGTCTAATTATTGAAACCAGTGAAAAATAAATGAACAAGAATATTAAAATAGCCATTGGAAGACCATTGGGTGGCGTTTGGTACACACACGCACATATACACATGCACACACATATATACACACGCATGCATACGTACATTAACACACGTGCATAAATACGCAAATACACAATCATACATACACTGACGCGCACATACATACATACACACATACATACATACACATACATACACACATACATACATAAATTCATACATACATACACACATATATACATAAATACATACATACATACATGCACGCATACATACATACATACATACATACATACATACACACATACACACATACATACATACATACATACATACATACATACATACATACATACATACATGCACACACTTATACACATACTTATACACACGCTTACACACGCCTACACACACCCACACAGATGTACCCGAGGCTAACAGAAACCTTGTTCGGATTAGCTGATTGAATTAGTTATCGGCCGAAAGACGGTTATGTCAAACTTGTAGCTATGGCAACGAGAGGGGGGGGGGGTGATAGAAAGGCAGATAAACAGACAGACAGAGAGATTGATGGACAAAGAGAGAGAGAGAGAGAGAGAGAGAGAGAGAGAGAGAGAGAGAGAGAGATGGACAGAGAGAGAGAGAGAGAGAGAGAGAGAGAGAGAGAGAGAGAGAGAGAGAGAGAGATGGACAAAGAGAGAGAGAGAGAGAAAGAAAGATGGATAGACAAAGAGAGAGAGAGAGAGAGAGAGATTGATGGACAAAAGAGAGAGAGAGAGAGAGAGAGAGAGAAAGATTGATAGACAGAGAGAGAGAGAGAGAGAGAGAGACAGACAGACAGACAGACAGACAGACAGACAGACAGACAGACAGACAGATTGATAGACAAAGAGAGGGGGCAGAGAGAGTAAGAGTGAGAGTGACAGAGGGATAAAATGGAAGAGAGAGACAGAAGGGGGAGAGAGAGGGGGGCAGAAAGAAGGATAGCGAGAGTCAGAACAATGTGATGTGTTGGAGAGAAGGGAGAGGTGTGTATGTGTCTGAGTGTGCGGTGTGTGTGTTTGATATGTTATTTCCGACGAAGAGTTTTCCAGTTGTTGGAACAGCGGAATAGCCTTCTCGTGAAATTAACGTCTAAGTTGCTTGCTTACTGTTTGTTTGTTTGTTTGTTTGTTTGTTTGTATGTTTGTTTGTTTGTTTGTATGTTTGTATGTTTGTTTGTTTGTTTGATTGTTTGTTTCTTTGTTTGTATGTTTGTTTGTATGTTTGTTTGTTTGTATGTTTGTTTGTATGTTTGTTTGTATGTTTGTTTGTTTGTTTGTTTGTTTGTATGTTTGTTTGTTTGTTTATTTGTATGTTTGTTTGTTTGTATGTTTGTTTGTTTGTATGTTTGTTTGTATGTTTGTTTGTTTGTTTGTATGTTTGTTTGTTTGTTTGTATGTTTGTTTGTATGTTTATTTGTATGTTTGTATGTTTGTTTGTTTGTATGTATGTTTGTTTGTTTGTATGTTTGCATGTTTGTATGTATGTTTGTTTGTTTGTTTGTATGCTTGTTTGTATGTTTGTTTGTATGTTTATTTGTTTGTTTGTATGTTTGTTTGTTTGTATGTATGTTTATTTGTTTGTTTGTATGTATGTTTGTATGTTTGTTTGTTTGTATGTTTGTTTGTTTGTATGTTTGTTTGTATGTTTATTTGTTTGTTTGTATGTTTGTTTGTATGTATGTTTGTTTGTTTGTTTGTTTGTTTGTATGTTTGTTTGTATGTTTGTTTGTATGTTTATTTGTTTGTTTGTATGTTTGTTTGTTTGTATGTATGTTTATGTGTTTGTTTGTTTGTTTGTTTGTATGTTTGTTTGTTTGTTTGTATGTTTGTTTGTATGTTTGTTTGTTTGTATGTTTGTTTGTATGTTTGTTTGTTTGCATGTTTGTTTGTTTGTATGTTTGTTTGTATGTATGTCTCTATGTATGTATGTTCTTCTGGTTTTATAATTTCACAAATGTTTACCAATAGAGAGAGAGTCGGTTTCTAACATAGACACAAGACTCTCTCATTGGAATTTACACATCAACTAGGTAGATATGTATGCATGTCTGCATGCATGCATGTGTAGATATGGATATTATTGTATGTGTGGATGTGGATGTTTTGAGTTTATGTGTGTATGTATATACGCTTTGTATCTGTACATGTGTATATGCAGTTATTAGATGCAAAATTTTTGGAATGTTTTACATATTTTTACTGTTCCATTAATGGATTGTACTTGTAATTTCCTAACTAGTTGTGTTCTTTCTGTTCCTGTGAAGCCCAGCTTCCCAAGATTTGTATTGAGACAGTTACTAACATATCCCAGTGCCCCAATAATCACAGGCATAAATCTGAAGGTATAATCAGGGTGGAGTATCTGCAGATTTCTCATCAGTTCTGCATAAATATTCTCCTTTTCGCTAATCTTTGATATTATATTGGCATCTGCTGGGCAGCTAACTTCCACTACTGTGCATGCCTTCTTTTCCCTGTCCCATATCATAATATCTGGTCTGTTATGCCTGCATTTTATTGGGGTTTTTACTGGAACATTCCACCAGTACTCTTTCATATTATGTATGTATATGTCTTCCACATTACTGTAGCTTTTAATGTGTTTATTGTCGGAGCTATCTTTTCAACGGACTGCATTGTACAGTATTTTGGACACTACATCATGCCTCATAGGTAGATAGTACTAGTACTGCGATGACATCTTTGGACAGCTGCTTATGACATAGGTGACATCTTCAATATTAATTCTGCAGAGTCTGCATTTGTTGTCACATCTAGGTGTTTTGCCTGCATCCCTATCTCTTTTGAGAATCAGGTATTTCGTGTTGATTTCCTGTTCTTGGATTGCAAAAGCATATCCTTCAAAGTGGGAGCCAATATAGCGGTTGTCGGGCCAAGATAGACTACCTTGCTTATCTATATTACTCTCATTCTGGAGCTTCCTGGCAATGTTTGTATGTATGTATGTCGGGTCACTCTTGAGTGCTACTGGTAACATGTAACCCAGTACAACTTGTCGCATGATCGAGTCGTCGGCGACTAAACCGGCAACTCCACCAAGTTTATTTGGTGAGGAGGGTGATTTTGGACACCCTGTAGGACAAAAAACCAAACCTGACAAAGGGCAGAAGAACTCATAAGAGTCATCGGCCATCCAAAAATGTGTAATGATGTATATATGTATATTCATGTATATATGTGTATATATATATGCGTGAGGACATAGAAATAATCGCGCTGGATACTCGATCGCACGGTTAAACCACCGGGAATGAAGGACCCCTAGTATTTGTCAGGGCATTCTTCTAGGAGAAGACAACTCAGGAAACTGGGATAACTCCAATATAAAACCTGTGGCTCAGTAGTTACCGATGATGTTGATCTTTTCTTCTTTGCGGGTTATAGCTAGTGTCGCTCAGAGAGTAGGATTGGCTCAGTGCACAGTCTTTCCTCACTTTAAAAAGATCTTCACACACAGGCATAGCACGATAGCATTGATTGATAATTATTATAATGTTATATCATGCAATGGCCATACTCAATAACGAGGGGGCAGCCATCATGCATGTATGAAACGTCAACTCCGGAAGGGTTATGCTCACAATCTTGATGAAGTCATCAGTAGTTGGACATGCAAATTCTGTCAGCATATACTCCTCTCAAAATCTGGTTATGTTAATCACCTGAAGTCACATGAAAGATTAACCACCCACAACACCACTCAACAAATACCCGGAGAAAGTACGGGCGTGATATGCAACAAACTGTGTAGAACTATTTCCGGACTAAAAAAACACATGCATAAAGATAGTGTCCGACGAGGTGATCCCCACCGGTCCTATGGAAAGCACACCTCTCTTCTGTCACCTGTATCATAAACCATGCAAATCTACAGCTGGACAACAAAGTCATCTACAACGTCATGGGGGCAGGTGGAATGACAATGAAGAATCAATAAGAGACGGCAATCATCTGCGAAGACGCTGCAATCCTCATGTATATATGTGGGGGGGGGGGGCGGTTTAGTCACCGACGACCCGACCATGAGACAAGTTCTACTGGTTTACATGTTACCAGTAGCACTCGAGAACGACCTGATCAAGCTTACTTTGTGAGGAGGGTGATATTTGGACACCCTGCGGGATGAAATACAAGACCCGGCAAAAGCCATCCAAATAGTACTTTTTTTTACCTGGGAGTGAAAGGCCCCCAGTTGTTGTCACAACACCTTTCTAGGAGAGGGAAATTCTGAAAAAAAAACCTGCGGCGTCGGAAGCATCCGATGATGTTGACCAGTTCTCCTTTTCGGGTAGTCCCCCCCCCCACACACACACACACCTCCTTCACGCCACCGATGTTGTCCAATGAAAAGGCAATGGCAGATACAGCTTGGCACCAGTGACGTTGCAACTTATTTCTACTGATGAGTCATGCGCCTTCACTTGTTATATATATTTTCGTATCTTTATATATATAAAAGCGAGGATGTGTGTGTGTGTGCATGCATAAGGCTTTCACAATTACCAACTGAATTTGACCAAATTTTCTGTGCACGTTGCACAGGTCGCTAAGATTGTTACATCACAAACATTTTTCAAATCGACCCACGTTGAGCAATAAAAAATCGATATCAAAATTATCGGTAGAAAAATTGATGTAAGGGAGATAACAAACTTTATTGACAATCCTTATAAAAAAGGGAGATAACCTTTTCACCAAATATGCCCCGTAAAAGAAAGTATGCACATATTGGCTATCGGTCGAAGAAAATAATGCATGTAAATGACGCTCCGCCGATAACCTAAAATAGACAATCACTAAATGCGGTGAGTACAGTTATTGCAACATCTTTGTCCGCCGCTGAGCGTCGGTTAGTGCGGCGAACCAATAATGCTAAAGCAACTGCTGCAGAGACTACAGAGCAACGTGAAATACGCCTTGCTACGGATGCTACAGATACTGCTGCAGCAAGATCTGCAGAGACAGTACAAAAATATGAAAGGCAGCAACTTTGCTCACTGGTGGAAGGACGGCACATTCAGTTTTTAAATTGCCCCTTGATTTGGCAAAATTGGAAACTCCTACTTGTCATATCACCAAAGACTCCGAAAGGGCTCATCTGCTGCGAAGGTGTCACCTTATTGTTTGGGATGAGTGCACAATGGCGCACAGAGGTGCTCTTGAGGCACTAGACAGGTCTTTTCAAGACATACGGGATTGCAATGATGTTATGGGGGGTGTCACCCTTCTGCTATCAGGAGACTTCAGACAGACTCTTCCTATAATACTGAAAGGAACAAGAGCAGATGCGGTAAATGCATGTCTTAAGTCTTCACCATTGTGGCGACAAATGACATCATTAAGACTAACTACCAACATGCGTGCAAGGTTGCATGGGGACCCTCTGACATCAACATATTCTGGAGACATTATTACAACAGGAGATGGTAACCTACCTCCGGATACAGATGGACACATAGCAATTGATCACATCTGCAATGTAGTTGAAACTGTCGATGATCTCAAGGCGAGTGTATTCTCGAACTTGCGTGATAACTATACGAATCACGGTTAGCTGTATTAACGATCAGCTTCTTCAGCTTCTTCCTGGATGTCCACGGATATATAAATCTATTGATACTGTATGTGATCCACAGGATGCGGTCAATTATCCAGTTGAATTTCTAAATTCTTTAAATCCTCCTGGTTCACCTCCTAATACATTGGTTCTGAAAGAGGGAACGCCAGTTATTTTGCTGAGAAATATCACTCCTCCAAAACTATGCAATGGTACACGCCTTGTGGTTAAAAAACTGTCTCCACTTAGTATTGACGCTACCATTCTATCCGGATCTGGAAAAGCCGAGGATGTGATAATAACAAAAATTAGCCTGACTACATCAGGCGTGGATACTCCCTTCTCCTTTCGCCGAACCTAATTTCCCCTTCGTGTTGCCTTTGCGATGTCCATAAACAAGTCGCCAGGTCAAACTCTGTCCGTCGCTGGAATTCACTTGGATGAACTTTGCTTTTCGCACGGACAATTCTACGTTGCCTCCTCACGAGTTGGCAGTCGAGATAATCTCTTTGCGTTTGTTCCGAAAAGAAAAACAAAGAATATCGTCTATCCTGAAGTGCTTTAGTGTTAACAAAAAAATGTATTACAGCTCTGCTTTGACTTCACCTTACTCATTACAAAACATACCAATGAATGTCATGCAGGATATTTTGGATTATAAGTTAAAAATTTAACCATACACAGCAAAGGATGCTCTCAAAGAATAGATTTTCTCTTATTCTACTCTCATTGTTTTTTTGTTTGTATACAACTCTGCTTTCATTACAACTTTTTGTACTTTAGCAAAACTGCCTGTTTTGTATACAGATTTGCAACGTGGATTGTCTTTAATCATTTGTATAACTACATCCTGTTCAGTGTTTTCCTTCATTATCAGCATAGTTTTATGTGTACAAAGATTGCACTAAATATTCGTTTGCATTAATTATTGAAGACTTCTGCTTATTTTGACAGGTTGGGGACAAATAATGTTCTTCTTTTACTTCCTAGCTGTATATTCTTAGCATATTTTCAAACGCCGAGCAACGCCGGGTAAATCTGCTAGTATATTCTATAGGACAAGCTAATGTTTGTGACAACTATTATTGTTCGTGTATGTTTATATTTTATATATTTTCTTTTCTTTTTCTAAGTTATATAAAACAATAGACAATAAAAGATGTCACAACGATATTAGATTGTCCCGCAAAATATACAGTTTCTTCGGTCCATAGGGGTATGACAATAATAAATATTTTATTTCTCATATTTTCTCTCATAAAACTTTTCAACTACAAAAGGACAACATCTAAAAAGTTTGTTTTTTTTAATGTTGGTGCAAGAATTGTAATTTTGATTTGGATCCATTGGGAATTTCAAAGAATACAGATTATAGCATTTTAGTTAGTTTGCAGCTTACCTTTGTATGATTTTCAAAAATAATATCTATCGTTGTCTTATCAAGTGCGTGCGTATGTTAAACGAGGATTCAAGTGGGAGTTGTAGGGACGCCACCTCAAAGAAAAGAGTGTTCGACCATGAAACAACGATAAAAACATTTCTGGTGTGGTAAAAGTCTTTTACCGATTTTCTGGTAAAAAGTTTTTTTGTTGCCGCTGGCGATTGTCATTTTGTCTGCGTGGCGCAGTCGAAACACCACTCTGACCTAGTCGTAGCGACTGTTACCCTCCCTTCCCCCTTTCTCTCTTCCTTTGTCTAGTAGTCCTTGCTCTCCTCCTTCTTTTCCTTTGATTTGGCATTTATAGTCCTTTCCAATACTGCTCTCTTTTTCTGTAAGTTTATATAACTTTATTACGAAATAAAACAATATATTTTTTCTATGCCCAGCGAAATAAATATTTTAAAATTGAAAAAAAAAAAATTGAATAAAAGACTAGGTTTTATTTCTTCATATGCATTATCTGGGCTTTTAAGTCCTTTATAAAAAATAACTAAACAACCAATGAAATAATCTGGTGTATGTATATGTAGTGTGGTAAATAAATATATACTGAATATAATTGTTTCTACTTTAGGCACAAGGCCAGCAATTACCTAGTACATTACTGGTACTTTATTTTATCGACCCCGTAAGGATGAAAGGCAAAGTTAACCTCGGCGGGATTTGAACTCAGACTGTAAAAGGATGTAACTATGCTAGAAAGCATGGCGTCCAGCCCTCTACCGATACTGCCAATTCACCGCCCCTTATACTGAATAAATGGAAACAAACTCCCATTGTCACTACCTCCGTCTCTCCCGCCCTTTCCGTCTCTTACTATTATAAGCAAATGTGGGCCGCTCCGCTGCCCCAGCAGACAGAATAATGTCGTTTGTATATTTTAATAATTGTCGTGTGAATGTGTTGCGTTACATTTCTTTCTGTATTTTCAATGGCTTAGTCTAGTAATTTCTTTAAATTCTGACCCCCACCCCCTTATTAATTTTTCAGATCCCCTCAGCCCCGCTTATTAAATTTTACTAATCTATCTCTGGAGAAATTTTATTTTAAGTAGTAACATTCCTGTGACAATTTTCTTTATACATTAAAAGAAAAACATTAAACTTGTCAAAAAAAGTACATTACAAGAAATCCTCACCATACGGAGAGGTGGGGAGGGTGAGAGAGATGGAGGCGATGACAGTGGGAGTTCGGCTGTTCTTTCATGTTTACTTAGGTTACTATTTTCTATTGTATATTGTTATTGTAGTTCTGAATAAGTTGCTAATCTGTCCTCGTTATAAAATAAATACGATGGGTTGGGGTCTAAATATGTAAACTAAACGACTAATTCTGGTTTAAAAAAAAAAAAAATCAACGGAGACAACCCTAGAAACATTATTGATTTTCCACTCCCACCATCGCCTTCTTATTTGGGACCCGAGAGTAATGCTTTATTTATGGAAGAGAATTTAAATAATTTTCTCAGTAGGATTTCCCCTATACAACTATCGCTGTGTCCATGTTGGTAGATACGTTTATTGGTGTCCAGGGTGGAAATAGATGTGATCTGTTGTTTTCTGTCAAACTCATTATGTCTGTTATCAACGTGATAATCTTTAAAAGTGTTATATAGTGTACTGATAATAAATAAGATTGGCTGGGTGCTACTTTAGCTAGTAATGGCAAGTAATTGCTAGCATTTATCATTATATCAATGGTAATAATGATTTTTACTATAGGCACAAGGCCAGCAATTTTGGGGGCGAGGAAAGTCGATTAAATCGATACCAGCGCATTACTGGTACTTTATTTTATTGACCCCGTAAGGATGAAAGAAAAAGCTAACCTCGGCGGGATTTGAACTCAGATCGTAAAAGGCCGTAACTCTATGCTGAAAAGCATGGTTTCCAACGATCTACCGATACTGTCAATCCACCGCCCTTATAATAATTGTTTCTACTTTGGGCACAAGACCAGCAATTATCCAAGTACATTACTGGTACTTTATTTTATCGACCCGCAAGGATGAAAGGCAAAGTTAACCTTGTAATAATGACTTAACCTTTTGATACTAACCCGCCTAAAACCGTATATAGTTTTATCAGACAAAAGCTCTAATTATAAAAGAGTCCATATCTAAATTCAAACTATTAATCATCGTTTTAAGTAAGAATGTTTTGTTAATGTTTCACAAACTACCTTAATAATGATTTCTACATTAAGCACAAGGTCGGCAATTTGAGGAGTAGGAAAAGTTGATTAAATTGAACCAGTATTTGACTGGTATTTTATTTTATAGATGCAAAAAGGATGGAAGGGAAAGTTGACCTTGACTCAGGATATAAAGAATCGGAATAAATACGACTACGCATTTGTCCGATGCTCTAACGACTTTGTCAATATGCCAAAGTTACTTATTTTATTAAACCTTTCCAAATTTCTGCTTATTTTCAAAATTCATTGTAGTTCATGTACTTAACTTGAAATACTATAGTGGTGTGGTGGTGATGTATGGGTGGTATATACATACATACAGATCTACCTCTCCATCCCCCACGTACCTCCTCAGCCCCTGTCCACACTGTGAAGTGGTCGATTTGGTGCCACAGCATAAAGTACCCAGTCCACACTGTAAAGTGGTCGTATAGGTGTCACAATAAAAATCACCCAATACATACTATATGGTTGGCGTTAGGAAGGGCATCCAACTGTAGAAACCAAGTCAGAAATAATTCTGTATGAACAAGATACGACCATACGACTTGGCTTGTGTCACAACCTGACAACTCGTCTAACTCATGCTAGAGTGGAAAAAATGGACGTTAAATGATGATGATGATATATAGTATGAGTCTCTGCCGACAGCTGAGCTCTTGGCGTTTCGACGGCGAAACGCACAGGTACACACGTGTGAGTGTTTATATTACCTATTTATTTGTGTCCCATAACATAGCGATCCGACAAAAAGAGATCGATAAAATGTGTACTAAAATTGAAAAAAAAAAAAAAAGTACTGCCCCAGCATTGCCGCAATCTAATGCTTGAATACAATATAGTCTACTCCAATCTAAGGCTAGGTGGAGTTACCTCCCGTGTCAAGAACTCCGCCATGTTTAATTTTTTGGCTGCTTCGTTCGATATAACCCTATAGTGTATTCTTTTCAGAGAAAATTATAATTTAACACCGAGAATGATTTAATTATACCAGTTTATGTGGTTGCAGCAATTATAACACAGAATTTAGACAAAATATTTATAAACTATTTAACAATTATATTTATAAACAAAATTAGGACTTGGTTTTTCGATATAAAACTCACGAATATTTATCTTTTGTTAGAATTACAAAACTTAGACTTTTTTCCCCAGAGTTACTTCCCGTAATAACGTTTCTTACAATTTGCCTTGGTTGTAACTAGTATAGCTTGCATTGGCAAGTTGGTAGAGCTTCGAATAAAATGCCATTGCAATATATTTTCGGGCTTTTTATATTTTAAGTTCAAATCCCATCGAGGTCAACTTTGCTTTTTATCTTTCTTGCGTCGATAAAATAAAACAACAGCCAAGAATGGGGTTGATTTGATCAACATCACCCTTCCTGCAAATTTGCTGGCTTGTGCCTCAATTGGAAATTAATATAGTAAATATTATTCAACAAACATGGAAAATAGTCGTTAAACAGAGGTGGTGGTGGTGATGATGATGATATACATATCATATATATGTATATACAAAGGCAGGTATCAGAAAAATACATAGTATTAGTATGTGAATATTGTTAACTATAAAATAAAAGTCAGTATAACAGTTAAGACATGCCTGTCATCCTATTTGTGATTGGTACAAGTTTACTAATATATAACCATTTATGTTAAGATATTGGCACACTGTAAAGTAGTTGGTGATAAGAAAGGCATCCAGTCATAGATGCCTGTGTCAATGGTATAACCTCTCCGAAGACTTGATGGAACATGAGACCATACCTAAGCACACAGGTCCCTGGGAGATCAGTGACTCCGCTTCAGTACCGAATTGGTCTATATAGACCCGTCTAACTCTTGCTAGCAGGGAAACAGATGTTAAAATGACAAGATGACGATGATTGCTACTTCACCAATAAAGATAAATGTGTTGGTGAAGATGGAGTATAGGTTGGGGGTAAGTTGCTCCTAAACTATTGTTTACATACAATTTGAAACTGTTTCCAACGTCAGAAACACAATCAGCCACTAGTACAGTCTAGAGGTGCAGCCAGGATATAGACATGGAATTTGGCATCAATGTGCAGTTGTCAACAAGAAAGGAAAGGAGCGGAGTCGCATGTAACTGGCATTGAATTACCTTGTTTTGAACGAATGAATGATTGAGTGATCCAAGTGATGACAAATATAAATATCTAGGAATCTTAGAGGTTGATAAGCCATTACATGGGCTAATGATATACATTGTAAAAAAAAATTTAAAAAAACATATCTACACAGGCTTAAACTTCTTAAGTCCAAACTGCATGTAAGAAATGTTATTCTTGCTGTAAACACCTGGGCTGTTTCTGTGTCATAGTACAATGCTGGGATCCTCAAGTGAACTAAGGCGGAGGTTGATGAGACAGGTTACAGAACAAGAAAAATGAAGGCATTACATCAAAGAGCAAGTGTAAATCGGCTGTACATGAAACACACTGTTGGCGGAAGAGGTTTTTGTCGTATAGAATGTAGCAATAATGAGAGGCTAGCCATTAATTGCCACCTGATAAATAGTAAGAAAGGACTTCTTCAGCAGCAATGGGCCTAGAAAACGGGAAGATGAAAAGTAAAGTAGAATTTGAGAGACAAATCTCTGTAGAGAATAACGAAGAAGTAGTTGGAAAGACATGGCATGGCCAACTTGAATGACAAATCTGATTTAATAACTGAAAAGTCTTTGGATTGACTCTCCTACAGTGATCTAAAAACAGAGACTGAAGCATTGTTGATATCAGCCCAAGAACAAGCTTTGAGTACTAAGTTGGTGACTAAAGAGATATATAATCTTAGTGAAAATGTGACGTGCCATCTGTGTGGAATTAATAAAGTGTCACTCATATAGTAAGTGCCCACAAAACGCTAGCTCACTAAGGGTATATGCATGTATGGTCCCATAACTCCTGATGGAATTGTAGCAGCGCCATATTAACATACAGCATTTCTAAGGCATTTGTTAAACCCGGTGGAGCCCATCCCTCTCTAGGTCTGAATACAGCAGGTTTCTTCCAGAGAAGGATAGAGAGTGAGAGAGAGGAAGTGAGAAAGAAATGTAGAGGAAGAATCAACCCCAGTACTAGACTGGTACATTTTTTATTGGCCTCGAAAGGGTATATAAGGCATGACAAAGTGTGTAAGTACCTTCACTGGTCACAGTGCAAAACAATACAAATATCATGTGTCTGATAAGTGGTACCAGTATGTCCCAGAAAGTGTCCTTGATAACAAAGACTAATCCAAGATACTTTGGGACTTCACTATACATACAGCCTGAAGAATTGAACACAAGCTTGATGTTGTAATTATGCTCAGAAATCAACATGAATGCCAGATTATTGATATTACCATCTCAGGAGATCACAACCCACAATATACTCTTAAAAGGAATTGCAAAAAAATATATATATATACTGACTTGAAGACTGAAATTGTATGAATGTGATCAATGCCATCTAACAAGATAATTGCAGTTGTCATCAGAGCTTTGAGCTCAATACCAATAAAATTGTGAGGGTATCTTCAGCAAATGATTAAGCCTTTAGCATTTACATTTCTCTCTATATATATACTATTATATTTTCATGGTAAAGGCTTTATCTCACATAATATCGAATTTACGAGATTTTGATATTTATTTTAGAACAATACCTTAACATCAGTATGAGCAGCCAGTTTGAACAGAAAGAGCTGAGAGAATTCAGCTGGATACAGCTGGTTTAAATGCTAAAGGGTTAAAGAAAATATGGAAGAAAATTATTGTAATTAATTTAAATGAATGTAAAATTAAATACAGATGGGAGAGAGTCGGTCAAGGAAAACTTTAGGATTCAGGCATCTTTACATAAAATAGTCATCAAGTAATTATTAAATCAAATACATATTTTAGTATAAACTCCATTTTTGATGGGTACTATGTTAGTAATAATAATAATGACAAATTCTTTATAATAATATTCAGGAAAATATAAATCCCTTGTTTATTATAACACAGAGGAGAACTTTCTTACAAAACAATGTTTCTTTTTATTAATAAGTAAGCAAGATGCATTAAAATTAATTTAAACATCAATGATTTCATCCAATTATTGTTTGTTTATAAAGTGTTTAGTTATATATAAGTGTTACTGTGTTTGTGTATATATGTGTGTGTGTTTTATATATATATATATACATAAACACACACATACATGGTGTTCCCATAAGCAAGGCAATGTTTAAACTTATTTTACATATTCAGAAACTTAGGGAACATAGGGTGTATATATACGTTTGTGTCTGTATATGTATGTGTGTATGTGCGTGTGTCTATGTATATAATTGTCTACATGCATGTTTATGTGGGTGTAATGCATGTGGATATATACATATATATATATAGACCAACATATGTTTCACCAGGCTACATAAGAACAAGCAGTTTGCTCTCATTGAAATCCAGCTCTTCAGGGTTTATAAAACATTTAAATTAACTTCACATTGCCAAACGTGTAGGCGTTTTCTCAACTAGTCTGATCTCATATATATATATATATATATATAGCCAGGTGGTACTAATAAGTTAGATATGGCCTGGGCCAATACTGGCCAAAGCTTATCAAAGGTAAAGTTATATAACTCAGGATGGATTCAGTTTGAAACTGGTTAGACCATTACTCAACAGAGTACTCAATACTTGGGGTAGTAGAGTATGGTTATATTATAAAGAGTCTATATATATACAGGGTGTAGCAAAAATAACCTCCACATTTTGTTAGTTGACCATGTAAAATATGGGAGGTTTTTCTGCTGCACCCTGTGTATGTATATGTATATATATATATATATATATATATATATATATATATATATATGCAAAAGTTATATTTAATTTGTTGGGATTCAACAAGCTTAAACATTTTATAACTGATATAAAGCACTCAACAGATTACTGGAGAAAATATTCATTATATTAATAAATGGAAACTATATTTATAAAACCATAATTATTTTATGATACATATTTCAAGGGCAACCAAGGCAAATTTTTGGTGTGCTTTCATCAGATAAAATACAAAATTTGTTTTATAAATGTTGACATACCCGCAGAAAAACATTCCAGCAGAAAAACTATCCAGCGAACCTTCAACCATCAAGGTTGTTTTTCTACAGGTATGTCAACATTTATAAAACATATTTTGTATTTTATCTGATGAAAGTGCACCAAAATTTGCCTTGGTTGCCCTTGAAATATATATAAAATAATTATGGTTTTATAAATATAGTTTCCATTTATTAATATATTGTATATATATATATATATATATATATATATATATATATATATATATATATATATACATATATGCATGCACATGTGTATACGCATATATATGCATAGATGTGTATAAGGTGTTATCAGAAAACCTCCCAAACTGCATTTGCTGCAGTTGCATTATTCAACAGAAATTTGTGCACAGCTAACGACCATTAGTAGACAACTTACTGAATCAGTCTACACATAGAGTTCACGCTATCTACTAGTGTTTAATTATTACACAAGCTTTTCTATGATGGGTTAGAATGGCTCTGCAATTTTTACAATAGCTGAGATTTCAAGCAAAGGAGACTAAGAAAGATCTGGGCAGAGGTTGTGAGAACTGATCTGAAATTGCTGAAGCTCACAGGGGAGATGACAAAGGATAGCAACAATTGGAGGGATGCTGTGCTGGCAAAGACTTTTCCAACCCATGTAAGCGGTGATCATGACAACGATACCTACATCAAATTTTATGCGAAGCTCAGCACATCTCCTACTGAGACCCTTGAAATACTTCATTAGGCTTTTGGTGAATATTATTAATGTTGACCAGAGGTTTTTGTATACAATGCATGTTTCAAAACTGGTTGAATCTCAGTTCAAAATAATAAGTGTACTGGGAAACCAATCTTTAGCAAAATGCCAGGAAATGTAGACTTATCCGTGATGATCATTACTGAACAATCCATCACCTGTCACATAACTGCAATCAGCTATGGAGTTGGTCTACTCAGAACTTCTGCAAAATGATGCAGTTTTTGACAAGGAACAAAATAATAGATATTTCTCACTTGACCTGTTCCACAATCACTTCTCTCTGTTTCCCCAAATATTTAACACCCTCCGTATACGCTTGACTTGTTCTTTGGTCACTTTTCCATGTTTCCCTATATGAATTTATAGCTTCAAGAGGGTAGATAAAATTCCAACATAATTGATATGGTACAGTTTACAGGAAGAAGGCTTCCATGGTAATTTGCAAGTGTGGGAGACATGCAGAGATCACAGTATGCTCCTAAGAGGACTATTTAAAAGCAGCAATGCCTGAGTCATCATTTCATGTCTGCTCTCCATGCTGGTATAGGTTGGACAGGTTGTCATGGCCAGAGACAAGATACTTCAGATACTATGCCTTGCTCATACCTTCCATATTTTGGCATGGTTTCTACGGATGGATACCCTTCCTGACACCAACTACTTTAGAGAGTGTACTACATGCATTTTATTGTGTCACTAGCACTAAAGAGGTTGTTAGATCTTCCACACACCTGAAGAATTCTCTCTACCCTGTGTTATCTTTGTCCAATTGGTAACCACTTTACAGAGTGTACTGAGTATATTTTACTATGGAACCAACACTAGGGAGGCTATAAAGGCCTCAACAGGGTCAAAAGATCCTCTTTATCCTATGTTGTTTCAGTTTGTTTGTCAACCTCTTTATGGGAGTTACTGAGTGCATTCCACCAGTATCTGATGCCTGAATATAAATATTGTACAAAATATATAATTTACTAAGTGATGGTGTACTTATTCTTAGGCCTGGTCGAGAAACTTTCTGCTACCACCTTGTATATATGCATAGATATGACTAGATGTATGCCAATATATATATAACTGTGTATATGTGTGTATATGTGCAAACATATATATGTATGTGTATTCATACATAACAATATGTTTTCATGTGTGTATATTGTACATCTTCACATATGTGTATATGAATAAACTGCATTATGTTAAAATGGAATGTAAAGCGCTCTCACAAACACACACATTTACACTCAGATATACACACATACACACAGGTATATACAAAAGAAAAAAAAGAAAAGTAGCAATGTAATAATAATAATAATAATAATGATTTCTAGTATAGACACAAGGCCAGTAATTTGGGGGGAGGCGAAAGTCGATTAAATCGACCCCAGTGCATTACTGGTGTTTTATTTTATCGACCCCGTAAGGATGAAAGGCAAAGTTAACCTCGGCAGGATTTGAACTCAGAACATAAAGGGCCATAACTATCTGCTGCAAAGCATGGTGTCTGATGCTCTACTGATTCTGCCAATCCACCAATAATAATAAAGTCATTTCAGAAACCAAAATAAATAATGAAATAGAACAAAAAAAAATGTTTATAAAAAAATACATAGAACAAAATAATAAATATTAGTTTTGTTTACCAAATTAGAGTGTGGCAAGGAGTGTGAAAAGTTGGGAGTTGGAGTTGGTTCAAAGGAGTTTGATGCCCAGGAGCAACATTAAGTAGAACTAATAAAAGATGAATATAAAATTTAAAAAATTACTATTTTATGAATAATTCTTTTACATTTTATATTTTTAATAATTATTTTAGGAAAGCCAGAGAATTAGAAAGACAAGAGTGAATATTTGAGTAGATTATAACAAAACAGCAGTTCACACTTTTATTTTATATCACATCTTATTTCCTGTTTTAGAAAAGGAGCCTAAAACCCAAAATATCTAGAAATATAAGGTAAAAGTGTAAACTGTTGTTTTTTTATGTTTTTCTTCACTCTACTCTAATTTTCACTCTTCTATTTCTAACTTACATTGGACTGGCTTTTTCAAAACAATCCTGACCATATATTTCATAATTTATATCTTTTATTTAATAAATATTTAATATTTAATAAATAAATAAATAAATAAAATATGAAATTTAAAAAAAAGCTTTTTCTAAATAAATTTTATATACAAAATTAACGAAATAAACATTTTCTAAATAAATATATAAACAGAAAAGAAAAAAAAAATTTCTCTCCCTTCTTTTGCAGCTCCAAGAGTTTTTCTTTTCTTTGTTTTTATTCCTCATCTGAAGAGTGAAGCCGATCATATTTGACCCTGTCATGATCGAGTTTAAAAGTGACATGTTTACGACATGTGAGATCACCATTACAGCCATGAGACATGCTGGAATGTGAACCATTCATGAGGGACACTTGTTGTTGCTGTTGTTCAAGTGATGATGAGAGTTCATTTTTAGTCGACCTCCGATGCTGGTTAGAAGCAAGATTCTGCATAATGATGAAACACAAGCAACTAAGAAGGCTCAGGCTAAACATTATGTACATCAAAACCATTTTTTGTTTTTTAATGAAGAAACCAGTTATGGCCGGTATTATCATCTCACCCAATGCTGAGCCAACTATCAAAACGGCTGTCGCTTTTCCTGTCATTGTCATGTAGTTCTCTGCCCATGACATCCCCGTCGGAAACATAGATGAGAGGCCCAGACCAAATATCAAAGTGCCAACCCAGAGGAGAACCTGGTAATGACTCAGGCCAAAGGACAGGATTAAACTAGCAAGAAGAACCAATATAATGTTTGTAACTAACATCCAACAAGGGACACAGCATCTGGTAATAAATATAGATATACCCCGGCCTGTAGCTAATGCTCCCCAGAACAGTGAAGTCAGCATCACACCATTGTCTTTGCTCCAGTGAAACTGTTCGACAGCAAAGATCATTATAAACCCTCCGAATGTAACTTCCATGCCAACATACATGAAAAAAAATATGAAGAGAGCAATGAGAATTTGAATACGAAAGCCCTGGTCCTCAAAGCAGGATTTGTGCTTCCGGTCACACCTATAGGAGACTGGACTCTGGTAAGATTTATCGTAACAGTAGAGACACATGAAGAATATGCTAATGAGAAAGAGAAAAACTCCAATAATCATGTAGGCAAACTGGATGTGGGACATTCCCTTCACAGCGTGGATGGCGTTGTTCAACATCTTATCAAATGTCTCTGGCTTTTGAGGGTGAAACGTAGTCAATGGTGGCCGGTCTGTTGATACTGATTGATTACCAGGGAGAAAATCAAAATGTCCACTTGTTGATCCTGATATATTTCTACTACTATTACTACTACTACTACCAGTGGCAGTCATATTAGTAACAGTAATTGCATTGTTGTTTTTTTGCATCATCATATAATTAGTTACAGTCCTTAACTGTAGCATAGAAGCAAGTGTGGGCTTGATAGATGCTGGAACCACTGTTTTAGTTTCTGTAGTAGTAGCAGTAGCAGTTGTAGTAGTAGTAGCAGCAGCAACATTTGTTGTTGTCTTCATAGTAGTAATAGTATTAGCAGCAGTGTCAGGTGATGAGCTCACAGTTGAGTAAGAAGTTGGAGTTGCAGTAATATGGACTGCTGATGCATTAGCAGATGCAGCCAGACTCAATGAGCTGCTTGATGTTGTTATAACACTTTGCGGATTCTCCGATGATTTCTTATTCTTTTCGGCTGATTCTTTAGATTGCATCAAATATGTTTTGATGTGTTTGCCATCAGCATAAGTTTTCTTGAGGAATTTCCCGTCTGCACTGTTTGGTTTTTTAGGTCTTGGTGAAGTCGAAGTGAGGGTCTGTGTCAGAGAATACTGGCTTCTAGAACTGTTACCTGCTGATGCTATGCTACCAGTACCATTATTACCATTACCAAAATATTCAGGAGTCGTGCCAATGCCACCTGTAGTTTGGTTCCAGATGAGTGGCTGTTCAATATCCCGCAGGTACAATA
The DNA here is from genome assembly GCA_964016885.1 of Eledone cirrhosa. Classification (NCBI taxonomy): domain Eukaryota; kingdom Metazoa; phylum Mollusca; class Cephalopoda; order Octopoda; family Eledonidae; genus Eledone; species Eledone cirrhosa. Next base: position 87,229,764 of record OZ024743.1, read on the forward strand.
CATGCTGTTTGGCGTCCATACCTGGAAGGTGCACATGTAGATGTGGATGGGTTATAATTGGTGTTACGTTGTTTGCCATGACAGGGGCAAGAAATGGTTTAGCTAAAAGTGGAGCAATAAATGCACCAATTCCGAAAGCAAAGTGCATAGCTTGAATGTAAGGTCCACTTTGTTGACCCCAGATTCTCATACAAAAAACATTGCCACCTGAAAAGATAAAAGGAATAAGTGAAAAATTAAGGGTTCAATTTTCAGCTAATCTCAGGTCTTGAATAATTGACCCCCTTGCTCATTAATTTTTCAGAGAATCCCCCCCACCCCATTAAATTTTGTTAATCTATCATTGGCGAAATTTTATTGAAAGTAATTCATATTGATACAGTAGCTGGAGAATCTAATAATTATTTTATTTTACATTAAAAAACATTATATATGACAAAAAAAGGACATTACAAGAAATCCCATATTTATGAACAAACACTGTACAATTACCGATCCTACCCCACTCATTCCAACTCCCTTCTATTATTTGGGACCTGAGAGCAATTGATTTCTAATTTAGGCACAAGGCCAGTAAATTTTGGGGAAGGGCAAAGTTGATTAAATCAACCCCAGTACTTGACTGGTACTTGACTGTGTTATCAACCCTGGAAGGGACAAAGTTAACCTCAGCAGGATTTGAACTCAGAATGCTGAAAGTAATAATGTTGAAGTAATAATAATAATCCTCCTTATCATCATCATCATCTAGATTTCAATGATAAAACACAGTACATGTATTTGAAGATGGATGAAACTGAAAATAGGTAGACAGAATAAAGAATGCATTGTGATGTTGAAGATAGAACATACAGAGAAAAAAAAGATGTGTGTGCCCCAGCATGGCCTCAGTCGGATGGCTGAAACAGGTAAGAGTAAAAGATGGCTAAAAGTGATTTAAAACCAGAAACAGAAGCCTTAATCTGTGCTTCTCAAGAGCAAGCACTAAGAACCAATTACATTGATATGACAGGTTAACTTGGAAAGTTAAGCAGTTGTGGCAGCCTTAGGAACAGTAAGTAAAGATCTTGAGAAGTACATTGCACAAATAAGTGGAGCACTTGCAGAAAACAGCACTGCTTGGAACAGCTCAAATACTCCAGAGGGGGGTTGAAAATTAAGCTGACACCATAATACATCTTCAGCATTAGAAGCTGAGCTTAACAATAATAAAAACAATGGTTTCTAATATTGGTACAAGGCCAGTAATTTGAGGGGAAGTCAATTACATTGACCCCAGTACTTAGCTAGTACTTTAATTTATCAATCCCATAAAGATGAAAGGCAAAGTTGACCTCAGCTGGATTTGAACTCAGAAAGTAGAAGGTTGTAAAGAAATACTGCCTTCTTCCTTCAGAGTTCAAATTTGATTTCTAATTTAGGAAGAAGGCCAACGATTTGTGAGGAGGGAAAAGTTAATTATATCAACCTCAGTACTTTATTGGTACTTTATGTTATCAACTTTGGAAGAATGAAAGGCAAAGTTGACCATGGCAGGATTTGAACTGAGAATGTAAAGAGTTAGAACAAATACTACAATGATATTTTGTCTGATAATCTACCAATTCAGGGATTGACTGACTTTTCAGCTAATTACCTGTGTCTCTAATTTAAATAAATTATGATTTTTATTAAAATAGAAAAGAAGACAGTAGATTAGCAAGAATTGATCCCATGACCTTAAGTCCAACACCTCAACCACTAAGCTGTGTGTCTTCACCATCCACCAATAAATTCACACAAAAATAGAAAATATACAGAAATGTGTTAGTACTTTTGATACCAAACCACCTGAAACGGCCCAGGATTTTATTAAATTCATCCAAATATATTTTCTGCTTTCTTTTTAAACATATATAAAAATGTGTATTTAAGCTTTTTGATATGAAATCATCTGAAACCATGCTTGATTCAACAATGCAAAAGCTTCATTAGATTATGTTCCAAACACCAGAATGAGAAGATTACTTATGATACTAAATACCTTCAAATTCTTGATTATTTTCAAAATTATTTGAAACCTGGCGCAAATAAGACCACCAAAACTACAATATGGTGACAGGTATGAAAAGAACATACTACGCATTCAGGCCGAAGATAGAATAGCAAAATTTAATAAGGAGAGGAGGGCATTATTCAAGACCTGAGAGTATTTCATTAGAAATATGGTAATAAAACATGTTAACTCACCTGTGTCCAAAACTCCCATAGCAATTCCTTGAAAGGAGATCATGACAGCAAGAACAACAAGAGAGGTACACCATGGTGCTGTAATGGTGGCCACAGACGTGAGGAGAAGGGTGTAGGACAGTTGCAGCTGCTGGTCAAAATGGTCAAAGAGAAATCCTCCTAGGATAGAACCCAGTAGGTACCCGACTGAACGCGCTGTGAAAATGTAGGAGATGTACTCGATGGTTGTGCCTACTCGTTCTTTCAAGTCAAGTAATGTTACCCCAGGTACAGCCAAACAAAGTCCCTACAGATATAGGATAGAAACCCAAAAAAAACAAAAAACAATTATAACAGTTAAAACTATGTTGTGTCTGATTGAGAGAAAGCAAGAGTGTATTTGAATACATCTAAAAATGAGAAAATTCATCGCTAGAACAGCTGTTAAAACAGCTAAATGCTGTCAAAGACAGCATTGGACAAAAATGCCTCAGTGGACAGAGACCAGTGGCCAGTGGTCAACAGAGAGACAATCCACAAGATGGGGGACAGGCAGATGAAATATAGAAAAGACTTTTTTTAGTTTCTTCTTCCGGTCATTTCTGTGTGCCAGTACACTTCTCCTTCTCCCCCCCCCTCCCCTCATATTTCAGTCTTTTCTATAGTTCATCTGCCTGTCCCCCACCTTGTGAATTATCTCTCTGTTGACCACTGGCTGCTGGTCTCTGTCCTCTGAGGCATTTTTTCCCATCATTATCTGTGACAACATTTAGATGTTTTAATGGCTGTTCTAATGAGTTTTCCCATTTTTATGTGCAATTATAATAGTATATACCACAAGTTCTCAACCCAAAATCATGAAACGCCCCCCCCTACTCTATTTTTCCCTTTTTCAATATACTACTGATTTTGATATCAGTAGATTACTAAAAAATTGATTAACAATATTCCAAAGATACCATTGCAGGCAGCTGAAAGTATAAATACATTCCTTGAAAGGAAATATATAAATTTCAAAAACAGGAACATAAATGTTCTTTTTTATGAATAAGGACCAGTTGGATTTGTTATATCCCCACCAGGTGATACCAGCTATTTTGAACATTTATACAAGAACAACTCTGTCTATCACAAGTGTGCTCTTATCTGGAAGAAAGTGGCAATTATATCATTTCAAAGCTTTAATGAAACGGACAGGATAAATGTTGATATCTAACTTGATGTCACCTCCGCTTTGTGAGCTTAGAGACCACGGCAGAGGGTTTTCATGACCATATAAGAGGGTATATTTATTAGTAAGTGGTAAAAGATATACAACAAATGAGTAAGTGAATTGAAGTAGATGGTTTCCAGTCCAGTCAGACTGCAAGTACAAATAAAAAATTGTTAGTTTGCTTTGTAACAATAGCATATCCAAATTTTCGGATAAATCAACTTTAACTTTGACCTTATTTCCATAGGACCCTTGAGCTTCATGGAGTCTAGCTAACTCTTTGATGCCAGGCTGCATTTTCGTAAGATGTAGCCGGAGATCTCCACGTGTAATTACATTGTAGCAGTTGCGAGCCTTACTGTACAGTCTGGAAACAGCGCCAAACCTCCTCTCGACTAAGTATGAGCTTGGAAAAGGCAGAGCAAATCTCTTAGCCTCTGCATGTAGGTGTGGAAATCGACGCTGAATTTCCTCTTGCATCCCAAAAAGGGGTTCACCTATTTTGGGAAATCTAATTTTGATCATGTCATCTGCTTGAAGTTCAATGAATTCTTCCTGAAATTTAACGTCCAAATCATCGACGTTAGCTATGAAGGGATCTGCTATCCACATTGGGATGTCCATCGGCAAAAGGTCGACTAACCATTCTCTCATGTTGTCTTGTAGCGCACGGAGGTGAGTGGTATAAATTTGGAGTTGGTCACCGCTTACAATGTTTTGAACATTGGCAAAACTAGGAAAATTATAGAATTCCCGTCAACAAAGATTCTTTTCGATGACATTCAATTTGTCCAGGAATGTTTTCACAGCATTCCTTGCTTTAAGCAAGGTAATCTTCTTCCCCTGCAAAGCCAAAATGACGCTATTGCATTTGTCGAAGATGTCGGTGAGGTAGGCGCAGTCTTGCCTCACATCGAGGGTTTTCTTGTACAGTTCTGTGTTGCGTCCTCGCAGAAACTCAATGATAAGAATCGAAGAGTTCAAAGAAGTGAGTAAGGCACTTACCCTTTCAAAGCCACCTCACTTCAGTATGAAGGAGCAACTTGACGAATTCCTCGTCATTATCTTGGCACAGTTGCCAGAAAATTTGTTCATTGAGGGAAATCCGTTTGATAAAATTGATGACATCAATGGCCACCTGCAAGGACTTGCTCAGTGGCTTGCTGAGTTTCTTCGCAGCCAAGTGTTGTCGATGAATGACACAATGAACAGCAAATACAGATAGATTTTCTCTCTTCAGAAGCCTTATGTTGGCCGACCCATTGCTCTTGCGTCGTCCGTAGCACATGATACAATGTGTGTTGTATGTGGTCTTAGATGTATGTATTACCTGCCTGTGTGTTGCATGTGGTCCTAGATGTATGTATTACCTGCTTATGTATTGCATGTGGTCCTCGCTGTATGTATTACCTGCTTGTGTGTTGTATGTGGTCCTAGATGTTTGTATTACCTGTTTATGTGTTGTATGTGGTCCTAGATGTATGTATTACCTGCCTGTGTGTGCTACTTCCTTATGTGTTGCATGTGCTCCTAGATGTGTGTATTACCTGCTTATGTGTTGTATATGGTCCTAGTGTGTGTATTACCTGCTTATGTGTTGTATGTGGTCCTAGATGTGTGTATTATCTGATTATGTGTTGTATGTGGTCCTAGATTTGTGTGCTACCCGCTGTGTTTTTTCTTTTCTTTTTTTATTTGTAATATTATTTATACAATAGGGAATAAAATAGATTTACATAATGTTAACTCGTTACAGTTGAGTCAATAACTTCAGACATGAAATACATTGTTATCGGTGAAGGAAAGACAAGATTCTAATTGGCTGCGCTCAAAGTGTCCTTGACTCAGTTGACTGTGGGTTTTTCCATTTTTAGGATCTCAATTATCGGTTAATGTCTAGAGACGCCTGCACACCTGCAGTCAGACCATAGTTATGCTGTCGGCATTCTCGTTCAAATGCATTCAAACTGTCTCAAAGAATATAAATATGGCTTATAAAACTTACCAAAGTAAAGAGCCTTCCAGTCCCCACCCCTCCAAACGGCCCCTAACCTCCCCCTTGCTCCCAAACGCCCCCCCCCCCCCCCCCCGAGAACCTTTGGTATATACCAACATTACAATAGTATATAATAGCCATCCATAGAATAAAATGCACCCAGTATACTCTGTAAAGTGGCAGAAAATTGGTAGAGTTGTTAAAACATTGGAGAGAATGCTTTGTGGTATTCGCTTTGACTCTTTGTGCTCTCAGTTCAAATCCTGTCAGGGTCAACTTTGCCTTTTATCCTTTTGAGGTTAATAAAAAAAAAATACCAGTTCATTAATGGGGTTGATTCTTCCTTTATATCTCTTTCACTCTTTCTATGGAAGACATCAGCTGTGTTCATAGATGGAGAGAGTTGAGCTTTGCCAGGTTAAAAATGTTCCTATAACTCCATTAGAGTTATGGGTTCATACATACATATACTCTGTAAAGTGGTAATGATGGTGCCATGATAAAATGCACCCAATACACTCTGTTAAATGGTAGTACAGGTACCACAATAAAATGCATCCAATACACTGTCAAATGGTAGTGCAGGTATCAATAAAATGCATCCATTACACTGTCAAATGGTAGTGCAGGTATCACAATAAAATGCATCCAATACACTGTCAAATGGTAGTGCAGGTGCCACAATAAAATGCATCCAATATACGTGTGAAATGGTAGTGCAGGTACCACAATAAAATGCACCCAATATACTGTGTAAAATGATAATGATGGTGCCATGATAAAATGCTCCCAGTACACTCTGTAAAGTGGTACTGCTGTAGCTATGATAAAATGTGCCTGGCTTACTCTGTAAAATAGCAGTGTTAGTACCACAGTAAAATACACCAGTATACTCTGTAAAGTGGTTAGCATAAGAAATCATGCTATAATATGGAACATATGAGCAAGATATGGTTTCTCAAACCCATGACAACCCATCCAACCCATGCCAGCATGAAAAGCAGATATATGATGATGATGGTGATTGCTCCTCACAGGTATACTGAGGCTATTGGGATTTACATCATCAACCACTCTTAAAGTGTCAGTAATACTAGGAACATTAAGGGCTGTGGGTTGGCAGAATCAGTAGAGTGTTGGAAAAAATGCTTTGCAGTATTTGTTCTGGCTCTATATATTCTGAATTAAAATCCAGCTGAGGAAAACTTTACCTTTCGTCCTTCTTGGGTAGATTAGTACCAGTTAAGTAGTGGGGTTGATTTAAACAACAAAAAAGCACCCAGCCCGGTGGACGTGTAGGTGCCACGGAAAAAGCACCCAGCACTCACTGTAAATAAGGTTGGTGTTAGGAAGGGCATCCAGCTGTAGAAATCAAGCCAAAATCAGTTCCTGTATGAGCAAGGCATGGTCAGCCAACCAGACACTGCCCACAACAGGACAACCCGTCTAACCCATGCTAGCATGGAAGAACGGACGTAAAACGGTGATGATGAGCAACTCCCGACCCCTTCTAAAATTGCTAGCCTTTGTTTAAAGTAAAATCGTTAGTGTAGTGGATTGGCAGAATTGGTAGTGGATCAGATAAAATGTCATTGAGGTATTTGTTCTGGCTCTTCAAATACCACCAAGGTCAACTTTACCTTTCATTCTTCGATGGTTGATAAAATAAAGCACCAGTTAAGTACTGGGGCTGATTTAATCAACTTTGCCTTCCCGCCAAATTTGATGACCTTATGCCTAAATTAAAACTTGTTAAGGGTTCTAAGCAATAAGTTTAATCTGCTTTTGGAAACAATTTTTCACACTCAGAGTTGCTAAACCATGGAACAAACTACCTGCATCAGTTGTTAGTTGTAGGGACATTGCATCCTTCAAAACTTCCAGGCTTCCCAAAATTCGCTAACCTGATATTCCCCTTCCATACACATGCATTCATGTGTGTGTTTGTGTGTAATACACTGTTCACTTTCTTGACTTTTGTACATTATTCTATGTACTATACATGCACCTTTGATGAGTTGTAGTGCACCTGAGCACTGTACACAATTTTCAGGCAGTATCAGTAGAGAGTCGGACGTCATGCTTTCTAGCATAGAGTTACGTCCCTTTAAGTTCTGAGTTCAAATCCCGCCAAGGTTAACTTTGCCTTTCATCCTTACGAGGTCGATAAAATAAAGTACCAGTAATGTACTGAGATAATTGCTGGCCTTGTGTCAAAAGTAGAAACAATTATTAACATTATAAATTCTGCTGAGCCAATGCACTAAGCACTTTGCTCAAGGACAACATAGGATAGCAAATTAGAACAGAGAAAGGGTAAGTGTGTGTGTCTCCCCATGTCTGTGTTTATGTTTACTATTTGTTTATGTCTTGCAACTTAATGGTTCTACAAAAAAAGAAGTTGAATTAATAAGTATTTAATTACTAATGGGATACTAATGGGATAGTGGTCGATATGAACAAGGTCCCTCCAAAGTGGTACTCTAGGATGGTCACAATCTAATGAATACAAGTAAAATAAATAAATAACATAAAATAAAATCAGAAAAATATGATATTGAAACTTACAAGAGCTAAAAAAGATGCAGACAGCCCAACAGTCTTGAGAAATTTTGCCCACCATGTCCACTGTGTGGCTCTCTTCCCACTTTGTCTTAAAGGTAGGATCGGTTTGTCATGGTTCACTTCAAATATCTCTTCTTCATCATCATCAAGGATTGATGCAGATATGGCATCAGATTCTTCATCATTCATCATGATGCCATATTTAATTAACGTCACCTGAAATTAGAATTTACAGGGATGTGAGTCTTGTATTATTGCTGTAAAGTATATACATATATAAGTACATCATGAAGCCATATTTATTCAGGGTAACCTGTAAATTGAATTTAGAGGAGTGTGGTTCCTGAATTATTGTTGTAAATTACATACATACAAGCATACATACACACAGATATAAATTCATATACATACAGGGTGTGGACGATATTTGTTCGCAATTTTCAACTGCTAATTTTATGCAAATTTTTTTTACTTCCGTTGTCACTCTTGTCTTCATAAAAACAGTGACTATATTTCCATTATTTATTTTCAGAATAATTGATTTTGAATAATTTTGAATCCTCCAAATTTGTGGAAGAGACACGGAGTTCTTCTTGGAATCCGCGCCGGGAGGACAAATAAGGACCAGAAGATCAACTCCCAGAACAACAGGTGGCTTGCTGTCTCATCCAAAGACGTGCCCAGAGTCATGCAGACAAAGTTTCCAGCGACAACATTGGTCTTAGGTGGTCAGCAGTCAAGGTGACGTCATGCCACCTCCCTTTTTCCTTGAGGGCCTCAAGCTGAACACCGAAGGCTACATCTGCGTTCTGAGCGAGGTAGTAAAGGCCTGGATCGACCAGGTAGCTGCCGGTAGGCCATACGTGTGGCAGCAAGACTCAGCGCCCTGCCATACCAGCCGAAAGACCCAAGCCTGGCTGTCAGAGAACTTCGTCAACCACACTTCACCTGACATCTGGCTTCCCAGCTCACCTGATTGCAACCCCCTCGACTTCTTTGTGTGGGGCGCAGTGGAACGAGACACCAACAGATTTAGCTGCAATACGAAAGACGATCTGAAGGCTAGGATCACAAGTGCCTTTAGGGGCCTAAGTCGGGGGAATGTGACGAAGGGCTGTAGCCGGTTCTGAGGCCACCTTGAGGCCGTCATCAAAGCCAATGGCGGGTTTATCGAGTGAGATCGAAAGAACAAGTCATGAAGACAAACTGACTCAAGTTTGATAAATATATCTTAAAAAATAAAACTACTGTGTTAATTTTTCCTAGACAGTAATCTTGCGAACAAATATCGTCCGCACCCTGTATATATGCGTGTGTGTGCTGATACCCATCCTTTTCTGTTCAGACGTTATGTATACCCAATTATTAGACCATATTATTTAGTCAATGTTAGAGGGCGGTGGATTGGCAGTATCGGTAGAGGGTCAGACGCCATGCTTTGACGTATAGAGTTATGGCCCTTGCCATTCTGAGTTCAAATCTCGCCTAGGTTAACTTTGCCTTTCATCCTTACGGGGTCGATAAAATAAAGTACCAGTAATGCACTGGGTAATTGCTGGCCTTGTGTCAAACGTAGAAACAATTATTTAGTCAATGTTACAGTGAAACTTCTATTTCTATTATATATATTAAGTGGTCGTGTAGGCGACATGGTAAAAAGCACCCAGCACACACTGTAAATGTTTGGCATTAGGAAGGGCATCTGGCTGTAGAAACCAGACCAAAATCAGTGAGCAAATCACAGTCCCCCGACCTGATCCCTCCAAATGGACAGCCCGTCCAAAACATGCTAGCGTGGAAGATGGACGTTAAACGATAATGATGATGATGAGAGAGAGAGAGAGAGAGATTATAGTTGTAATTGATTTCCGTTATTTGAATATGTATAACTTGAAATCAAGGACTGTGTCAACATACAGTGGTTTTTGACTCAACATGTCAGTTACATAATAAATATTAATCCTACAATTGTGAAATTGGTGTAATTATGTGATTTATTAATTTATATATATAATATCTATGTAAGTAAAAGGTAAACAGAAATAACAACACAATCAGTTCAGTATATGGAAGGAATATATTAGGTTAACGCTTGATATAGCAGGAAGAGGGTCTTAACGTTTCAGACACTATTGAAAAGAAGACCAAAGACCAAATTATATTATATTTTAAAAACTATACACAGTCCCTTATACACACTACCACACCCTTGTCATCCCACCACCACCCACCCGACCTATACACCCCTCTTATTTTCACATTTGAAAAATTTTGTTTTCTATATCTATTTTTATTTTTCCCTTCATACTGTGTTCTTTACTTGTTAACTTTCCTCCTTACAACCCACCTTTCTCCCTCTCGGAGTTCCTGTTCTTCCCCTATCTTAACTTTCCTGGTGAAGGACTTAAGCCCAAAACGTCCAAACCTCCTCCACTTCCACCAAACGTAAACCTAATACAACTGAGTACAATTGCCTCCTGTATTTTGTTTGTTCTTTTCATATATATATATATAATCATCATCAACATTTAACATCTATCTTCCACGCTAGCATAGGTTAGACAGGAATTGTCCCACTTGAGGCAAGAATGATCGGGTGACCATGTTCACTCATATAGGACTGTATCTGGCAGGTTTTCAATGGCTGGATGTCCTTCCTAACACCAATATTATATATACAGAATTCGGGGAAATGGCCTTGCTCAGTATGTAGGAAAGGTGTAGGTAGAAACTCCATGTACACAAGAGATGTAGTGGGATCTCAGAAAGTTTAGTTAAGAATGTAGGCTTTACATGTAGCAGTTGCACCAGAACAGTAAGCAGCAAACTACCACAGGAAACAAGTGCTACCAAATTCTGGGAGGACTGTAGAAACAGTAGACAGCTTCTGATACTAAGGTGACCGAATTAGCAGTGGTGGTGGGTGTTCTGAAAGTACAGTAGCCAGAATAAGAACGGGATGGAAGAAGTTCAGGGACCTACTACCAATGCTGGCTACAAAAGGTTTTTCCCTCAAAATGAAAGGCAGACTGTATGATGCATGAATACATACAGCTATGTTACATGGTAGTGAGACCTGGGCGCTGTGTGCAGAAGACTTGCATAGATTAGAAAGAAATGAGGCTTGCATGCTCTGATGGATGTGTAATAGTAATATATGAGAATGGTGGAGCATAAATGAACTGAAAGAGAATCTAGGAATAAGAAGAATCAAATGCTGTGCGCAGGAGAGGAGATTATGTTGTTATGGACATGTGATGCATATGAAGGATGACAGCTGCATAAAAAGGTGCAGAGCGCTCAAAGTCGATGGAAGCCTTGGAGTGGGGAGACTCAGGAAAACTTGGGATAAGGTGATAAAAGCCGACCTTGCCCAACTGCACCTCTCAAAGTCGATGACACATGACCGGGATCTCTGGCGATATGCCGTAATATAGAAGACCCGACTTCTGATGGGCACAAACTGAAGCATATGTACAGTATGCCCCAACCCACCCTCTCATACACTCCCATGAGGACAGGCCGAAGTAAATACATCCAGTGAAGCCTCCAGCCCTCACCGTAAAGTGGTCGTGATGGTGACATGGTGAAAAGTGCCCAGCCCACACTGTAAAGTGGTTGTTTAGGTGTCACGACAAAAACATCCAGTCCACACTACAAAGTGGTCGTGTAGGCATCACTACAAAAAGCACCCAGTACTCACTGTAAATGAGGTTGGCATTAGGAAGGGCTTCCAGCTGTAGAAACCAAGCCAGAATCAATCCTATTTGAGCAAGACATGGTCACTTCACTTGACCTAGCATTTCCCAAAACAGGACAACTTGTCTAACTCATGCTGGCGTAGAAATGGACGTAAAATGGTGGTGATGATGATATATGTAAGGTGGCCGTGTAGGAGACACGGTGAAAAGGCTCCCATTCCACACTGTAAATGTAGTTGGTGTTAGGAAGGGCATCCAGCTGTAAAAAAAACCTGCCAGAGATGCTTCCATGCAAGCGAGACATTGTCTGCCGACCATTCCAGCATCAAGTGGAACAAAACCATCTAACCCATGCTAGTGTGGAAGATGGACGTTAAACGATGATGATGATGCACAAGTATATACATATGTGTATCATTATCATGATATATGTATGTTATGTTGGTACCACAAAACATCCAGCCAGTGGTCATGTAGGTGTCACAACAAAAAGCACCCAGCCTACACTGTAATGTGGTCTGTAGGTGTCATGACAAAAAGCACCCAGCCCACACTGTAATGTGGTCATGTAGCTGTCACGACAAAAAGCACCCAGCACACACTGTAAATGTGGTTGGCGCTAGGAAGGGGATCCAGCAGTAGGAAACCAGCCAGAAACAGTCCTATTTATGTGAGACATGGTCACTCGACCCAACTTGCCTCTTAATGGAACAAACCTGTCTAACCCATGCTAGAGTGGAAGATAGACGTTAAACAATGATGATGAAACATATAAACTAGTGTCCAAAATATTAAGACTCTCTTCCAGCTATTTCAAGCGTTAAACTAATATAATTCGTCCATGTACTGTGCCATTTGTTTTGTTATTTCTGTTTACTATTACACACACACACATATATATATATATATATATATATATATATATATACATTCAAACAATCATGATAAAAAGTTGGTATCAGATACAAACGGTAAATATCTTCAAAGTATTCTACAAATTAAATATAAACAGAGCAGTAAAAATATTAACAAACTTTCTAAGGTTTAGAACAGTCATGAGCAAACAGCAGCCAATATAGCCTTCTGAATAACATGCCTAACGCCGTCCTAACACACAAGTCTTGGGCAATTTAAACCTGGAGGAGATGGCTCATCCACACCAGAAAACCAAAGGAAGGAATGAAAGAAAGAAAGAGGTAGGAAGAAGCAATCCCAGTACTGTACAGGTACTTTATTCAAGGACCTGGAAAGGATGAAAATAAAGTTGACCTCGTCAGGATTTGAACTCTGAGTCAATGAGCCAATGCAGGTTCAATCTGCCCGTTTAATGACTGTCATTTCCACCTTATCTACATATGTACTAAAGGAATATATAATACAATGATATCAATGCAAAACACACTTCAAGATACTGTGTTTGCACTAGCATTTATATATATATTTAGTATAAATAAAGTTACATACATTTAACATGTATGCACTTACATGTTAAATATAAGAAACTTTATTTATACTAAACTAGCTGGGGTACCCGGCTTCACCCAGGAGAACACTTAAGAGAAGACGGATAAAAGAGAAAATGACTGTATTGGATGTGTTGTCTGGTATGAGGTGAGACCGTAATGTGTGTGTGTGTGTGAGAGAGACATAAAAAGACAATCATAAAACTTCCTTATTAGGCTGGGGGAGTAAACTACCGATTAAATGGTAGCATTGGCCTTGGATTTTAAATGTTGTGAAATAACCATAGTCAGTATGATCTTTTTCAGTTCCAAAGGACGTCATCTAAAACACAGCAATATACCGCATAACATTGCTTCTGAAGTGTTTAGCTTCGTTAGTACGGTCTGTAAGTAGTATATGGATAAAAGCTGGAGAGTAGATTAATTTCAAATAATATCAATTTTTCTTTGTTCTGTAAAATGAACGACTGTAAAACTACTTTATAAAAGCTAACGCAATATTGTTAAACCTTCCTTTCGATCAAAGGATTTATAGTTTAAGTTGTTTCTAGACTTTCGTAGGAAGTTACTCTCTCTCTAAATATCAAACACTTTAATTGTATCTGTCTCTGTATAACGGCCTATCTCTCTCTTTCTGCCTCTCCCTCTGTGTCTATCTCTCTTTAGATATATGTGTAGTTTTCGTGTGATTCAACCAGCCAATAAACATCTTTCTTTTATATTATATATAGATAAGCTTTCTTGCAATAGGTTGAGCAGTGTTTTCCTTGACCTTTTATAATGACAATTGTTTCTACTTTTGGCACAAGGCCATCTTTTATAATAATTGTTTCTACTTTTGGCACAAGGCCAGCAATTACCCAGTGCATTACTGGTACTTTATTTTATCGACCCCGTAAGGATGAAAGGCAAAGTCAACCTCGGCGGGATTTGAACTCAGATCGTAAAGGGACGTAACTATGCTGGAAAGCATGGCGTCCGACCCTCTACCGATACTGCCAATCCGCCATCTTTTATAATAATAATGAAAATTATTGTGTACAGTGCTCAGGTGCACTACAATTCATCAAGGTGCATGTATAGTACATAAAATAATGTACAAATGTCAGGAGAGTGAACAGTGTATGAGACATGATATATATGTGTGCGTGTGTATGGAGTGGAGATATCAGGTGTGGTGTTGGCAAATTTCAGGAAGCAGTGTCCCAGCAGCTAACAACTGATGCAGGTGGTTTGTTCCATGCTTCAGCAACTCTGAAAAATGTTTCCAAAAGTCGTGGGAGCTATACTGTTTTCTGATTTTGTAAGCATGTCCATGGATGTTAGACACATGGAATTCAAAAAGGTGCTCAGGGTTGTTGTTGGAAAGATGGTTAATAATTTTGTGGGTGTCTACCAAGTCAGTTGCCAGCCGTGGGATATCCTGCATATTTATGTGTGTGTGTATCCAACTTCATTTTAAATTTCACTTAATTTGATCGCATCTTGAAAGAGATGGTCATGCCAAAAATGAGTTGAACTGTTAATATAAATATTCTTAACTTCCACATTAAGTGATGTTTGCTTCTTCCTTTATTTTGTACTCAAGCTTGAATATATCTATGTATATACACACACATATATTGTGTGTGTGTGTGTGTGTGTGTTTGAGTCCCGGATTCAATAGGGGGGACCACAGTAAGTAAGGTACTCAATACATTAGTAGAGTGTAAACATCAAATTTAATATAGAAATGGCTTCTACAAGACTAGAACTGTTTCATATAGACACACACATACAAGGAAAGAGATAAAGTAAAAGAACTGTGAAAGAAACCGAGCTTACACAAGAAGCAGGCAAAGGAACTGATGTTAGTAACGAAGCCATACATATTTCTACAACGGTGACAACAGTAATAATAATGCTATTTTCTTTTGATCAGGCACTGTGAGAACAAAATCGACGATGATAAGAAAGATAATTATTTACGTAGGCACAAGGCCACAGATCGGTATTGTTTCGATTTATGATGATAAAGAATTTTTCAATTTTGTGACGTAGAAAGCGTTCCTCCCCACCGCCACCGTGAATGACAGAAACAACGCCGCATGTGAAGTGATTCCAACAAGGAATCGAAACCGTATCGCATACATAATGATGCGAGAGGGTCACATGCGCGCACACAAACACATATTTATACATATAATTACATATCTCTCTCTCTCTATATATATATATATATATATATATACACACACACACAAACACGGGTATATGTGGGTCTAACGAGAGGCCAGTTCTAGAACCGTTACTCCACTATACAGTGGTAGCCATAACTAGAACCCGAAACCTAGGGTCGCACATGATCTTTAATATGAACTACACACACACACACACATATATAAATATATATATATAGGATAGTTATATTATAAAGAGTCCAGGCCCGACGGCTGAGCTCTTGCCGTTTATATATATAGAGATAGATAGATAGATAGATATACAGACTCAAAAAATAAAATGTACTCATTAAGTGATCCTTCGGTTAATGTTTGAATGTTTTAAATATTATGGTATTTTAATTGCCCGTACTAATGTATATATATATTATAAGGCGTATATGTGTACGTAATATCTATTTTAAATAAATACCTTTCTATATTTACCAATTACTTACTTCAACTCTTGTAACTGTGGAAATCGAAGAATTCAGACCAGGTGAATGTAGATATTATATTTAATCATATATATATATATATATATATATATAATTATATATATATATATATATATTATATCGTAGATCCTGTTTCTGTTATTTTAGTAAATGTCTTTTCAGGTTTCAGCGACTGATAAGTGAAAGATTAAAAAGAAAGAAAGAAGTAAGGCATTACTACTACTCGTGTATGTTATGTATATATGTATATACACAGAGAAAGGCGTGTATTCGCGAGTTTCTTTGAGGTAGAGCAAAAATACCGGATGTTCGGGATGAAACATATAACCACTTCCGTCTGGATTGGCAGTATCGGTAGAGAGTCGGACGCCATGCTTTGACGCATAGAGTTACGGCCCTTGCCATTCTGAGTTCAAATCCCGCCGAAGTTAACTTTGCCTTTCATCCTTACTTAGTCGATAAAATAAAGTACCAGTGATATACTGGAGTAATTGCTGGCCTTGTGCCGATAGTAGGAACAATTATTTGTTGTCATTTTCATAGTTAAATGCCCCGTTTCTTCTTTTTTTAAAATAATATTTGTATTTTAAAAAGTTGTTTTGTTAGGTATAAAATGAAAGGCAGACTGTATGATGCGTGTATCCGAACAGCAATGTTACATGGTAGTGAGACCTGGGCGCTGAAGGTGGAAGACTTACGTAGATTAGAGAGAAACGAAGCCTGCATGCTCCGATGGATGTGTAATAGTAATATACGCGAACGACAAAGCATAAATGAATTGAGAGAGAGACTGAGCATAAGAGGAATCAAATGCTGTGTGCAGGAGAGGCGGTTGCGTTGGTATGGACATGTGATGCGTATGAAGGATGACAGCTGCATAAAAAGGTGCAGAGCACTAGAAGTCGATGGAAACCGCGGAGTGGGGAGACCCAAGATGACCTGGGATGAGGTGATAAAAGCCGACCTTACCCAATTACACCTCTCCAAGGTGATGACACACGACCGTGAACTCTGGCATCACGCAGTAATACAGAGTACCCGACCTCCCGTGGGTACAAGCTGAAGCATATAGACAATATTCCCCCACACCCTCCCACTGCAAGGTGGTCGTGGAGGTGCCACAGCAAAAAAGCACCCAGCTTTACTGTAAATGAGGTTGGTGTTAGGAAGGGCATCCAGCTGTAGAAATCAAGCCAAATCAGTTCCTGTGTGAGCAAGGCATTGTCAGCCGACAAGACACTGCCCACAACAGGACAACCCGTCTAACCCATGCTAGCGTGGAAGAACGGACGTAAAATGGTGATGATGATGATGGTCATGAACCCAACCTAGCGTGGAAAATGGACGTGAAACGAGGATGATGATGATGATATATATATATATATATATGTTTTATCCCATTGGCACATCCATGACACACCTAGACCCTCCACTTTGGCCCCTACTCCAGAATGCCAAACCATTCACCTACCACCCCGAAACTAACAATCGTTTCTTAATCTTTACCAAACTTTCATGTACCTACCTCTTCTCTCCCTATCAAAGTCTCCTTTTCCTGGTGAAAGACTTCTGTCAAAAATGTAGAATCCTCCTCTACTTCCTATAAGTGTGAGCCTAATAACACTTTGTATTTTGGCATCACTGTGTGTTTTGTTTTATTTGTTCAACTATAAATATATATATATATATATATGTATATATATATATGTATATACATATATACACCCACATATCTTTATCATTATCGTTTAATGTCCATTTTCCATGCTAGCATGGGTAGGATGGGCTGTCCCTTTGTGAGAGATAAGGTCGGAGGACCGTGTTTCCCTGATACAGAACTGATTTTGGCATGGTTTCTATGGCCAGATGCCCTCCCTAATGCCAACCACATTTACAGTGTATTGGGTGCTTTTTATCATGACACCTACACAACCATTTTACAGTGTGGACTGCGTTTTTTCGGGTCGCTAACATGACCACTTTATAGTGTATACTGGGCGCTTTTTGTTGTGACTCCTACATAACCATTGTGCAGTGTGCACAGGGGACTTTTGTCATGACACCTACATGACCATTTTACAGTGTGCACAGGGGACCTTTGTCATGACACCTACATGACCACTTTCTGTGGCTCCAGGGGTAAACACTTGGGTAGGGTGGGGATGATGCTTGGAGAAATTGGAGACATAGGTATAGAGGTGGGATGATTACAGCAAGGGAGGGGAGAGGGTAGGGGAGGGTGTTGCCTACTAGATATATGCCTCAGCTTGAGCATATGGGAAAGCAGGTCTTCTGTAATACTTCATAGCACCAGAGATCACAGTCTTCTGTCATCGCCCGCCTTAGTGATGTGTTATTGTGCAAAGTCAGCTTTTATTACCTCATCCCAAATCTTCTTAGGCATGCCCCATCCATGGATACCGTCAACTTTGAGCACACTGCACCTTTTTATACACTGTCATCCTTCTTATGCATCACATGTCCATACCAATGCAGTCTCCTCTCCTGCACACAACATCTGATCCCTCTTATAGCTAATTTCTCATGCAGTTCAATTATCCTTTACCATTCACGTATATTGCTATTGCACATCCATCGAAGCATGGAGGCTTCATTTCTTTCTTATCTTCGCAGGTCCTCAGCACAGAGTGCCCAGGTCTTGCTGCTGTGCAACATTGTTGTTCATATACATGCATCATACAGTTTGCATTTCATTTTGAGGGGAAAACCTTTTATAGTTATCAGCAGTAGTAGATACCTGAACTTTCTCCAACCCGATCTCACTCTGGTTACTGTGCTTTCAGAACACCCTCCCCCATTGCTGATTTGGTCTCCCAGGTAACAGTAACTATCTACCACTTCTACTGAGCCCTCAGGGCATTTGAAGGTGATTGTATCCTGAGAGCTCTTGCTACTTACCACCCCTGTGCACCAACCATATGTA
>OZ024743.1:87256009-87276009 GCA_964016885.1 Eledone cirrhosa
ATACATATTCATTAGTTAAGCAAAACAAGACCACAAATTTTACAAGGAAGACATTATTAAAAGATTGTCAACATATTTTAGTTTGATGTGAGGAATGTAGAGAATAATAATAATAATAATATTAATAATAATTGTTTCTACTTTAGGCACAAGGCCAGCAATTACCCAGTGCATTACTGGTACTTTATTTTATCGACCCCGTAAGGATGAAAGGCAAAGTCAACCTGGGCGGGATTTGAACTCAGACCGTAAAGGGACGTAACTATGCTGGAAAGCAGGGCGTCCGACCCTCTACCGATACTGCCAATCCAATGTCCGTTTACAATTGTTTCGCTACTCCATATAATATTTCTGGATCTGGTTATGAACAATCCATTTACTACATACCTAAATGCCATAACACAGCAATTCACCATAATAAACTTAACACTAGAACTAGAAATACCTTAGCATATAGCCAGATTCGCCGGAATTTTAGCAGTAACAGCACCTATACAGGGAACTTTAATGGTGGCAGCGGCCTGCTCCCCACTCCAAGTAGCAAACTAAAAATCAACCCTAGAATAGGAATGAGAAATGGGATGACAAATAACAAATCCCCAGGTAATAATAACCCTAGGAAGGCTCCTACCAACTCCACTAGAACCCCTAGAAGGAATAGGCCTAGAAATATCACTTGGCTTAACCCCCCCATTCTCATTTAATCTAGCCACTAATATCCCTAAACGCTTCTTCTCTATCCTATCTAAACATTTCCCACCCAACCATAGATATTACAAACTCTTTAATAAAAATAACATTAAAATCTCATTCTCCACAACACCTAACCTAGCTAGCCACATCGCATTCAGTAACTATCATAAACTAAGACAGTATAACTCCCACACCGCGGTACCACCACCCCTATCAAATACACCACGCCACTACACCAATAATTACTCTGGTAGCACACCTCCCCCATCTAATCCTTCTAGCACTGACCAACCGCTTAGGTTAAACTACCCTACTCTCACTAACCACAGAAGCAACTGCAACTGCCGTTACCCTAATGCATGCCCATTAAATGGACACTGCCTGACACCCAACATAGTCTATAGGTGCACGGTTAAAACTGCTTCGAATACCAGCTCTTATATCGGGTCTACCTCTAACCCTTTTAAGGTACGCTATAACGCGCACTCTTTTTCCTTCCGAGACCCTAGCAACAGATGTTCGACATCTCTAGCTAGGCTCATTAAAAACCTTAAATTAAGCAACATTGAACACTCACTAAAATGGGATATTGTAGCTAGGGCCCAACCGTTCAATGGACGAAGAAAATCTTGTGATCTCTGTATTACCGAAGCATATTACATAACTCTATCACGACCTCTACCGATTAACGATAGAACGGAGGTAACCATTAGCTGTCAACATCGAAGGGCTAATTCCTTCGGCAATAGAATATTTGACCCAACATAGTCATCTAGCCCCATTTTTACTTGTAGCTAATAAGTTAAATAGCTATAACTAACTTAGATAATTATAAGTTACCTCCCCAACATCGCCTCTCAATTAAAAAATTTAAAAATTAGCACTTAACTATAAACTGCCCACAATTTCTAATCTCTCGAGGAGTTACTTCCCCTGAAACCACCCTTTAATTAGTAAGGTAAATATGTCCTTTGGCGGCCATCTTGTTACCCATAGGCAGATCTCATCTCACACAATGCAGCCTCGACAGATGAATACTGCTTGATTATGGCTGACAATTGATACAACCAGGACACCATAGTGAAATACCAATATATGGAACATTACATTATGTAACATTCTCTCCTTATTTTAATTTATATTCCTTTGAAGTTCCGATGAGCCGCTCTGTTTTTAAATATGTTAATTATTTTCAACTGAACCAGATCAATAATGATATATAGTCATCTGATCCAGAAATATTATATGGAGTAGCGAAACAATTGTAAACGGACATTATTATTATTATTATTATTCTATACATTCCTTACATCAAACTAAAATATGTTGACAATCTTTTAATAATGTCTTCCTTGTGAAATTTGTGGTCTTGTTTTGCTTAACTAATGAATATTTCCAGCTCTGCGCGCCTAACTTCTGCATGAACCCAACCACCTAGCTGCTTTCTACTGCATATTGCACATTGAGCACATGCCTTTACGCTTTGGCTTCTAACTAATTCACCAATCTTTCCTCTCCTATCTCCATCTCTCTCTTTAAGATTGGTTACTCTTGAACTGTGTATACATATATATATACATATATATGTGTATGTAAAAGGTAAACAGAAATAACAACACAATCGGTACAGTATATGGAAGGGATATATTAGGTTAACGGTTGGTGTAGCAGGAAGAGGGTCTTAACGTTTCGGATGCTAGTCTTTCATCAGAAAAAATAATGAGAAATAAGATAGATTGAGGAGACGGGCGGGTTGGAATATATATATATACACACATACACACACGTTTCTTTCTCACTGGTGACTTTCTTTATTTTATTTACTAAAGAAAGAAGTACAAATATTTTTTCTGTGTTTTTAATTTTCTGTATTTTTACTTTATGCTATGCTAATATCTACAAATGCATATTTTGAATACATTTTCAAATTTAGGTACACAGAACTTTAAAATATCTTTATTTATTCTAAAGCATGTCGTGAGTAAAATTAGTTAGGAAACTACTGTTATATACTTTCGGATCACAAATAATAGTGGGGTGAATAGAAAATCGATAATTTTTCTAGGTTGTCTCCGTTGATTTTTTTTAAAAACCAGAATTATTCGTCTGGCTTACATATCGAGACCTCAACCCATCCTATTTATTCTATAAAGTATGGGATTTCTTGTAATGTTCTTTTTTTGTCATGTATGAATTTTTAATGTATAAAGAAAATTAATTGTTACAGGAATGGTACCACTTAAAATAAAATGTCGCCGGAGATAGATTAGTAAAATTTAATAAGCAGGGTGGGTAGGGGTTGGATTAAGAGCGGAGGGGGGTGGGGTTGGAAAAGAATCGGAAAAATTAATGGGAGAGGGGGGGGGGCATTATTCGAGACCGGAGAGTGTGTGTGTGTGCGTAGCAGAAATGTGAAAAGAATTATCGTTATAGGGGAGATAATTCTGTCATGTCAACTATGTTGTATAAACCAGTAACTCTTGCTGTAATCGTAGAGGCACCATAGTAACATACAGCATTTCTACAAGAAGGGGATAGAAAGGAAAAGAGAGATATAGGGGAAGAATCGACTCCAGTATTGGATTGGTACTTTATCTATCGACCTCGAAGGGATAAAAGGCAACTTGTGCAATCATGGAAAAATAGACGTTAAACGGTGATGATGATGATTATGAGGGTGCAAAGTTTTTATTTAAAAGTAATGAGAATAAGGAGGAATCTATTAGGTTGAGTATGCTAGGGTTTCTTATATTTGACACGTTTGCTAATCTTGAGATTTAACCCTTTTGTGACTGCATTTCTAATGAAATACACATTATTCTAATTAACCAATGAAGAATTTTGAGGGATTTACTAATATTATTAATTATTTCAAGGGTGGTGGATTGGCAGTACCGTTAGAGCGTCAGACACCCAGCTTCCTAGCATAGAGTTACAGCCCTTTATGTTTTGAGTTCAAATCCTGACGAAGTTAGCTTTGCCTATCATCCTTATGGGGTCGATAAAATAAAGTACCAGTTATGCACTGGGATAGATTTAATCGCCTCTCAACACCCCCATAATTGTTGGCCTTGTACCTAAATCAGAAACCATTATTAATTATTTCATTTCTAAGTTAGTAAACTTAATGTAAGGTTCTGATATAAAATTATGTTCAAAGATTTTAATTTAAATTGGAAACCTTTAAAATGGGTGGCTTTATTTCATAGAACCAGACCCAGTTTTGGCCGGGTTGGTAACTAAAGGGTTAATAAAGGATTTCAATATTTTAAAATGTAATTTATAATTTCCTGTCATTTAAAACTTTTGTATGGGTTGATGGGTTGTCATGTACTGACACTAGATAAGTCAGAGAACTCTCACATTTCTCATACATGCCAAGTTTTGCATGTTTTTTTACAGCTGGATGTCCTTCCTAATACCAATCACTTTACAGAGCCTTCTGGGTGCA
Organism: Eledone cirrhosa; assembly: GCA_964016885.1. Classification (NCBI taxonomy): domain Eukaryota; kingdom Metazoa; phylum Mollusca; class Cephalopoda; order Octopoda; family Eledonidae; genus Eledone; species Eledone cirrhosa. The sequence continues at coordinate 87,260,154 of OZ024743.1, forward strand.
TTGAATAGTAACAGAAACACAACAAAATTCAGCATCCCTGGGTGGATGTAAACATATTTACTGAAAAAACTTACTGTAAGAGTGAAAGTGGTTATCAGCCCATACATACTTCTTCCCTATGCTGTTTTGGTGGTGTATATGTAAATCCTGGGGTCCTCAATAGAATATGTGTGCATGTATACAGTACTTAGTAGTGTTGTATTCTGTATGCTGTGTGTATATATATATGTACTAGCAGTGGTACCCGGCGTTGCACGGGATAAGGTATTTTGGAACGTGGGCCGCCAACAGACCTAATCGTGGAAAAACTGCATGCCTGGACAATATGTAAAGAAAATAAACCAAATACTCTGGTGGCTGGATAATCTTTAAGATTTTCCTCAATGAAGCAGGAAAATGAATTTTTTTTATGTGCATAATATGCCTTGAAATTTCGGGAAAATCGGCTAGACATAACGCCTCAAAAAAGTCCTAAAAAGCTGCAAAATGAAGTTTTTCACCTATTGCGGGCCCTAGGCCATAAAAAAGTTGGATTTTCTTTGCTCACGGTATGAAGAAGAGACTGAATAATACATAGTTACAATTTCAAGGAAATCAGTCTGACATAATGCCTCAAAAAACCCCTAAAAAGCTGAAAAAACACAGTTTTTCACCTAATGCGGGCCCTAACACTCCCTGAAACATAAATAATACACATGTAAAGTTTGAAAAATATCGGTTGGGTACCTCTCGAGTTTTAGGGATTCAAACTCAGACACACACACACACAGACAGACATCCTCAGTTTTATATATATAGATATACACACACACACACACATTATATATATATGGAGGCACATGGTTTAGTGGTTAGAGCATTGGCCTTGCAATCAAAAGGTTGTGAGTTCAATTCTCAGACCGGGTGATGCGTAAAATGAAATGATGAAAATGAAATGATATATATAGTGAAGGCTTAGTGGCTAGAGTGTCGGGCTTACAATTGGGAGGTTGTGAGTTCGATTTTCGGACTTTCTGTTGTGTTCTTGAGCAAGACTCTTTATTTCACGTTGCTCCAGTTTACTCAGGTGTAGAAATGAGTTGCGAAGTCACTGGTACCAAGCTGTAGAGGCCATTGCCTTTCCCTTGGACAACATTGGTGGTATGAAGTGGGGAGAATGGTATACTTAGGTAACTGCTGGTCTTTCACAAACAAACCTTGTCCAGGGAGGGAAACTTTCTAGGTGAAAAACCATGGTTATTAGTATCCGATGGGGTTCTTAAGAAATATATATATATATATATATGTCCTCGGGTACTCAATATAATGTTGTATCATGAAAATAATCATCACTGTCTCTGCTTAATGTTTTTTTTCCATGCTGGCATCGATGTACTGAGGTTAGACTGACCAGGTAACAATTTTTGCTCATATGCTCTGTTTTGGGCTTGGTTTCTATGGTTGGGTGCCCTTCCTCATACTAACCACTTTACAATTTGTAATGGGGGAATTTTATCATGATTCCAGCATTACCACCTTACAGGGTAGACCGAGTGCTTTTAGTCATGGACCAACACTATCACCTTACAGTGTGGATTAGGTGCTTTTGATCATGGTACCAACACTGCTCCTTAACAGGGTAGATTGGGTACATTTTGTTGTGGTACCAGCACTACTGCCTTACAGCTGGATGTGTGATGTTAATATGCATGAATGACGAAGCATAGATGAGCTGAGAGAAAAACTGAGCATAAGAAGAATCAGATGTGTACAGGAGAGAAGATTGCAGTAGTATAGAAATCTAATGCATATGGAGAGAAGTATCAGGAGCTGAAAGCGGAAGGAAGCAGAAAAAGAGGAAAATCAAGAATGACATGGGCAGTAGTGGTGAAAGCTCACCTCACTAAGGAGATGACAAAAGAAAGAAACAAGTGAAGAGATGCTGTACTGGAGAAGACTCATCTATCTGATACAAGCATGGAAAAACAAACATGATGATGATGATGATGAAATGACACAACATATGGAAAGAATGAAATCATCATTTAATGTCTGTAGAAACAGTAGACAGCTTCTGCTACCTAGGTGACCGAATTAGCAACGGAGGTGGGTGCTCAGAAAGTACAATAACTAGGGTAAGAACGGGATGGAAGAAGTTTAGGGAACTACTACCACTGCTAGCGGCAAAAGGCTTCTCCCTCAGAATGAAAGGCAGACTGTATGATGCGTGTATCCGAACAGCGATGTTGCATGGTAGTGAGACCTGGGCGCTGAAGGTGGAAGACTTACGTAGATTAGAGAGAAACGAAGCCTGCATGCTCCGATGGATGTGTAACAGTAATATACGTGAACGACAAAGCATAAATGAATTGAGAGAGAGACTGAGCATAAGAGGAATCAAATGCTGCGTGCAGGAGAGGCGGTTACGCTGGTATGGACATGTGATGCGTATGAAGGATGACAGCTGCATAAAAAGGTGCAGAGCACTAGAAGTTGATGGAAACCGCGGAGTGGGGAGACCCAAGATGACTTGGGATGAGGTGATAAAAGCCGACCTTACCCAACTACACCTCTCAAAGTCAATGACACACGACCGTGACTTCTGGCGTCACGCAGTAATACAGGGTACCCGACCTCCCATGGGTACATGCTGAAGCATATAAACAATATGCCCCCCCCCCCCCCCCCCCCCCCACCGCAAGGTGGTCGTGGAGGTGCCACGGCAAAAAAGCACCCAGCCCACACTGTAAAGTGGACGTGTAGGCGCCACGAAAAAGCACCCAGCACTCACTGTAAATGAGGTTGGTGTTAGGAAGGGCATCCAGCTGTAGAAATCAAGCCAGATCAGTTCCTGTATGAGCAAGGCATGGTCAGCCGACCAGACACTGCCCACAACAGGACAACCCGTCTAACCCATGCTAGCGTGGAAGAACGGACGTAAAACGGTGATGATGATGATGATGATGATGATATACCATGCTTAAATGGGTTAGAGAGGCTGTCACTTTATGAGGCTAGACAGGTTAGGTGACTACGCCTTGCTTTACATTTTCTTTTTGGTTTGGTTTTCTATGACTAAATGCCCTTCCTAATGCTAACCACATTTCAGGGTGTACAGAGAGAGCTTTTGTCATTGGCACAAGTATGACCATCTTACAGGGTGGACAGGATGCTTTTTGTTGTGGCATTCACAGCAGCAACTTCAGTTATACTCATTATATATTATTTATTTTTTATTTATAAATAATATATAATGAGTATAACTGAAGTTGCTGCTGTGAATGCCACAACAAAAATATATATATATATACAAGGTGTCCCAAATATTTATTAGAATGCTGTTGAAGTGTGTATATATTTGTGACTCCCTGTGTGTGTGTGTGTATATATATATATATATCATCATCATCATCATTTCATTTTACGTCCGCTTTTTCCCTGCTTGCAAGGGTGGGACGGGAACTGATTCTGGCTTGATTTCTACAGCTGGATGCCCTTCCTAACACCAACCTCATTTACAGTGAGTGCTGGGTGCTTTTTTGCCGTGGCACCTCCACGACCACTTTGCAGTGGAATGATATGGACCCCAGTCCAATCATCTCATTTCTACAGCTGAGTAAACTGGAGCAATGTGAAATAAAGTATCTTGCTCAAGGAAACAACACATCACCCGGTCTGAGAATTGAACTCACAACCTTTCGATTGCAAGGCCAATGCTCTAACCACTAAGCCATGTGCCTCCATATATATAGAAAGAGAGAGAGAGAAATATCTCTTTCCTAAGACCAAATGAAAGAAAGAGAGGTGTGTCTTACCTGGTTGTTTGAGTTTTTCTTCTAATTCTTCCAATGTAGCCACCTCCTGTTCTTTTGGTGAGTGAATGACCATCATAGTAGAACCAAGAATGGCCAAAGCACACCCAATCTTGCCCAATAGATTCAGATGTTCCTTTAATACCCTGGAGGCCAGTAATGCACTGTTAAATAGGAAGTTGGAAGGGTTGGTAGATTAATAGGTCAATAGATTGATATATATATATATATATATATATATATTTATTAAAATAACAGATTAAAGTTTAAGCAAAGAATCGCTGCTTTCACCCTTAACGGGATCTTCTGAAACTAACAAAGTCAATCTGTAAACGCAGTACTGGATATTTCAAAAAACGTTGCAACCGGAGGACTGTAGCGGAGATTCATTCGGTCTCCTAGTTAGAATTTTAGTCTACAACTTCTGCTATACCATTTACGTGGTTTTGTCTTTGCGTGCTATTGTTCTCCACGCTCCACATATGACTTATTATCTTCGTTTTTTCGTTCATTGCCAGAGAACGTCTCTATGCACCACTTAGAGAACATTAGTCTACGACCTCTTTTATACCATGAACGTGGTTCTGTCTTTGCGTGTAATTGTTTTTCACAGCTCCTATTAATGACGTATTATTCGTTTTTTCCCGTTCTTTGCCAGCGAACGTCACCATGAACCAAAGTATCATCTTCCTGTCTTCCTCCGGTTGCAACGTTTTTTGAAATATCCAGTACTGCGTTTACAGATTGACTTTGTTAGTTTCAGAAGATCCCGTTAAGGGTGAAAGCAGCGATTCTTTGCTTAAACTTTAATCTGTTATTTTAATAAATATTTGCTCTTCGGTTCTTATATATTTGATATATATTTTCCTTATCGAGCCCTCTTTGGATTTTAGTCTTCAATTTTATTATTATTACTATATATATATATATACGATATTAAACAAATGGAAACTATATTTATAAAACCATATTTATTTCATTATACATATTTCGGGGATACCATATTAAAAATATGGCATGCCTTCTTCAGATAAAATACAATATATAAACAGTTTTATAAATAATTTTGATGTACCATAAATATTGAGCAGCCTTTATGTAAGAAGCTGGTTTGGTAGTGAGATGTTTATAAATATTTAGTGTTAAGCACAGTTAAAAAGAAAGACGGAGAAAAAGAAGAAATGTATGTAAAGAAAAACAGAGAGAAATAGAGAGAGATAGGGGAGAGAGAAATAGTGAGGAGGTGAAAAAAGAGAGGCAGCTGAGGCAACAGATGAATAATAATAATTCATCATACAAATTGAGAGATTTAGGAGGGAGGGAGTACTGTAATTATTTAGTTATAGTGTTAAGGACAGTTGGGGAGGAGACGGAGAGAAATAAAAAATAAAAAATGAAGAGAAAACAGAGAGAGAGAAAGATAGAGGTGGGAGGAAAAAAGAGGTAGACCAAATAATAATAATTATATATGGGGAGGTGAGAGAAATAAGAGAGAAACTCGAGAGGCAAAGTTAAAATAACCGATACATAGACTTCATCATATATAAAGAGGGAGGAGAAGAAAAAGCTATATCTAGAGAGAGGGATGATAGATTTACATCTTTACGTTATGTCCTATCAATTTGAATTATCAATTCATATGAATTGGGTAATATAATGTAAATATCAATATTCATGAATGAGACAGATATATAATGTGTGAAAAATAATGACCATATGTTTAGTTTAAAATTCTGAGGTCGATGTACCAAAACTGAGATAAAACTTCAAAAAATACGGAAATATATAAGTATATACATACACATGCAAATGCACTTTCCGGAAAAGGAAAGAAAGAGAAAAAGAGAAGGTCATCTTAAGTTCTAGTTGATACTATAGACATACCCATGATCTTACGTGATCAACTCTGTAATTTCTTGTTTCACAGAAAAAAATGTTTTCCCTTGTGTTACAAAAGATTTTACTATATATATATACATAAAAAAAATATTAATATTCTTGCCCTCACATACATGATTATCATTCATGTATAGAATATTATGCATATCTGTAACATATCCAGAACTATACCCACACATACATATATATATATATATGTATGCACACATATATGTACATGGGCAGATAAAATAAACAGATAAAATAAAATATACTCTGTAATCATTCCATATGCATATTAATACATATGGCCTTTGTACAGAGACAACCAGATATCAATATATCAGCACAGAGATATCAAAACGTTAAAAATATTTTCATCACTCCCTAGAGTATCTCGGGCCGTAAAAAACACAGTATGCCCCCCATATCAACCACAGAAATCTACCCTTCCAATTTATCTGACAATATATTACCAAGTTCATTAGAAGCAATCAGAATCAAAAAGCAAACAAAAAAAACAAAAATTATTCAACAAAACTTATTTAGCAGAAATCATTTAAAGGATTTATGAGACCCTGTTGTTCTACGGATGCTCTTATATTTAGTATAGAAGTTTATCTAGAGTAAAATTTATTCAATAGATTGGGAGCATCTACATTTTAGGGTAGTTTAATTACATCATTAGTATATATTTATGAAGAAGGTTTAAAAGAAAAAGTCGAAGGAATCGAAAGATTTATCGTCAGGTTTCATACATTAATTAAATATCTTAATTAATTATACTACATTTTAAATTTATATTTATATTTAAACGTTGAGTTCAATCTATGTCTGCAGCAACTGAATAAATTGCTCCTTAAATTAAGGGAATTTTTGGATTTTAATATAAAGAATATCTCCTCCACACAGAGGTCACATGTCTCAGATGAGGAATTAAAAGGAATCCCTCTTGAGACAATATTCCAAAACATCGAATACCCAACGTTATCATGTTTAAGTTGCCAGAGTAAGCCTGATAGTGAAGTTGAAGATTTTTTGTTTGGATCTGTGAAAGAATTCTTATGATTATTGTAGCGAAGTTTAAATTCTGTCGAGGTGGAACCAACATAGTTAAAAGAATTTAAGTTAGTTTTAACATTACAATTGTATATTATATTTTTAACTAAGCAATTGTTATTTAACGGACATTTAGATTTATTTCTACAGTTACAGTTGTTTAATTGAATATTGTTTTGGCTATTATCGGTATTTTGGCTAGGTTTTAGATTCCTATTATTTATTCTGTTAATATTTTGTGCTAAATTTTTGGTGGACGAGTAAGTTAATTTTATAGTATGTCTATTAAAAATTGAGTGATATTTATGTGTTCTAGGGAAGCGTTTGTCAAGAGCATTAAAAAATAGTTTAGCAATGTGGGTTTTAATATTTAGTGAGAAAGGGGGGCAAACCATATTATATTTCTAGTTCTATTTCTTTTCCGGCTTTTGGAATTATTGTAATGTTTTCTATTATAGTTGTTAAAGTTGTTACCGTAATTAAAATTGTTATTATTTTGGTTAGTTTGCCTATTATTATCGATGTACTTAATTTTATCACTATATCCTGCTCTAGCTAACGCTTCATTGTAATACTGCGCTTTTTCGTCGAAAATATTTTTATTAGATAAAATTCCTGAGATACGTTCTTGAACAGAGTTCACTATAGTATTTTTAACAGATCTGGGGTGATTAGAGTTAAAATTGACATAATTCAAGTTTTCATTTAGTTTGTGAAATGGATAGTGAAGACATGTGTTGAGATTTAGTGTTACATCTAGGAAATTGACTATTCTATGGTTATTCTCTATTTCTATTTTTAGATTAAGGTAATTAAAAAATTGTATAATTTGTTTTCTTTTTCTATTTAGTTCAGAGTTATTATTTTCAATAAGTAAAAGCATGTCATCACGATATAATCCTCCGGTTACACCAGGTATTTTTCTATGCAGCGAATTAATTATAAATAAGCCCACAAGGTCGGTTACCTGAGCTGAGTCAGATGATCCCATAGTAATGTCGAAATTATTATCTTTATCTGCCCTAGTCCATAGTTGGTTATTAAATTCTATCAATGTTTTCCTTGCCGATAATATAATGTGCATTTCATTGCTAGTTAGGTCTGTATGTTTGAATGCGTAATTTAATGCCTTATTCAGTAGATTAGGGGTAATAGATGAATAGTAGTTAGCAATATCTAGTTGAATAAATTTATTATTGTTATATTTAATTTCTTTAAACCACTCAATAACCTCACCAGTCCCCTTCCATAAGTTTAAGTTAGGTAAATTATGTAAGTTTTTAATTTGCTGTATCACCCTGTCTAGAATGTTTTTGCTAAGTTTACCGAGGTCAGATTTTGATGGTGCAATCAATCTGACTGGCAAATCATTTTCAAAATTTCTTTTGTGATCTTTCATATTGATCTTGGGTTTCCTAGGCAAGAAGGGTTGTGTTTTGTTCTCAATGTCCAACTCATGCATTATACAAGATGCCTCAACATTCTCTTCATTTTTTATTTTTTATTTCTCTCCGTCTCCTCCCCAACTGTCCTTAACACTATAACTAAATAATTACAGTACTCCCTCCCTCCTAAATCTCTCAATTTGTATGATGAATTATTATTATTCATCTGTTGCCTCAGCTGCCTCTCTTTTTTCACCTCCTCACTATTTCTCTCTCCCCTATCTCTCTCTATTTCTCTCTGTTTTTCTTTACATACATTTCTTCTTTTTCTCCGTCTTTCTTTTTAACTGTGCTTAACACTAAATATTTATAAACATCTCACTACCAAACCAGCTTCTTACATAAAGGCTGCTCAATATTTATGGTACGTCAAAATTATTTATAAAACTGTTTATATATTGTATTTTATCTGAAGAAGGCATGCCATATTTTTAATATGGTATCCCCGAAATATGTATAATGAAATAAATATGGTTTTATAAATATAGTTTCCATTTGTTTAATATCGTATATCTACTCCAAAACTTGTCGAGTGCTTTATATCAGTTATAAAATATTTACTTGTTGTAACCCAACATCTATTTTGTTAGAGATGCCTACTGGCTGTAGTAGGTTTTACTATGTATTTAGGTAAAGCGGGTCTTCTCTGTTACTGAGTACCGCCAAAGGTCTCGGTCCAGTGACATTGTCTTGGAGAGGTGTAAGTGTGTGAGGTCGGAGTTTATCAGCTCGTCCCAGGTTTTTCTAGGTCTGCCTATTCCGTGGCTACCGTCTATCTTTATTGCCCTGCACTTTGTTATACAGCTATCGACTTTCATGCGCATCACGTGTCCATACCAACGTAGCCTTCTCTCGAGTAAACAACATCTGATCCCTCTTATTTCTAATTTTTTCCTTAGTTCGTTTATGCTTTGCCGTTCACGTATATTACTATTGCACATCCAGCGGAGCATGCAAGCTTCGTTCCTCTCTAGTCTGCGTATATCCTCTGCACACAATGCCCAGGTCTCACTGCCATGCAACATTGCTGTTCGTATGCAGGCATCGTACAACCTGCCTTTCATTTTCAGGGAGAACCCTTTAGCAGCTAATAGTGGTATAAGCTCTCTGAACTTTTTCCAACCAGTTCTGACTCTAGCTACTGTACTTTCAGAGCACCCTCCCCCACTGCTGATTTTATCACCCAGGTAACGGAAGCTGTCCACTATTTCTATAGAACCCTCTGCGCAATTGAAAGAGCTAGTATTTTGTGGGCACTTGCTGCTACTTATTGCACCAGAGCACCGGCCACATGTAAAATCTGTGTTCTTAGTTAGCTTACCTGTGATCCCACTACCTCTTTTATGCACCCATACTTTGCATTTAGGACATAAAATGGAGTTTCTACCTACGCCTTTCCTACACACCGAGCACGACCATTTCCCAGAAGGGACCGCCGCCTTATTTTCTTTCCTACAAACTAGAACTTTAGTCTTAGCCAGGTTAATTTTAAGTCCTTTTGATTCTAGGCCGTGCTTCCATGTTTGGAATTTCTTCTCTAGCTTGGCCATTGATTCCGCTATGAGTGTCAGGTCGTCTGCGTATAGGAGTTCCCATGGGCAGCCGGTCTTGAACTCCTCTGTTATAGCCTGAAGGGCAATAATAAATAGTAGGGGGCTGAGAACAGAGCCCTGATGGACGCCAACTTTTACGCTAAACTCTTCACTATATTCGTTGTTAATTCTAACCTTGCTGTCTGTTTCTTTATACATGGCTTGTATAGCTCTCACAAGCCATTCGTCAACGCCTAGTTTTCTAAGAGCCCACCAGATAATGGAGCGGGGGACTCTGTCGAAGGCTTTCTCCAAGTCGACAAAAGCTAAGTAGAGGGGTTTACCTTTAGCTAGGTACTTCTCCTGTAGTTGTCGTACAATGAAAAGAGCGTCTGTGGTACTTTTGCCTGACACAAACCCCGAACTGCATTTCATCTAGGTCAATTCTCTCTCTGATTAGTTGTGCTATTACTTTTTCCGTGACCTTCATGACCTGGTCGATTAATTTAATGCCTCTATAGTTACTCCTATCTAGGGCGTCTCCTTTACCCTTATAACAGTTAACGATGATGCTGCTATGCCAGTCCTTCGGAACAACCCCATTCTGTACGACTTGGTTAACTATGCGGGTGACCATGGTGTGTCCCACCGTGCCAGATGCCTTCAGCATCTCAGCAACTATTTCCGAAGGCCCAGCCGCCTTACCCGTCTTCATATCCTTGATTACCTTACTTATTATACTCCCCTCGACTAACACTGCTGGTCCCTCTATTGGGTCAATATGGGGGAGACTGTCTTTCTCCCATTTATTCTCCTCATTTAGTAGCCTTTCATAGTGACACTTCCAAGCTACCTTCTTATCAGCGTCGGTGATGGCAAGTATGCCATCATCGTTAAGTACACACTTCTCCCCGACAATATCACGGTTTTCCTTGACGCATTGCCTAGCAATCCTGAACACCTCACGTTTCTGGTCCTCGCGTTGTAGAACATGCTTGAACTTTCTTTCCTCAGCTTCCCTTCTTGCTAAGTACACTTGTCTCCTAGCTTCCCTCCTGGCCACTTGATAGTCTTCTCTACTTCCCCCATCCCACCATACTTTCCAAGCCTGCTTTTTGGCCTTAATTGACCCCTCCACCTTACTGTTCCACCACCATGTTACTCTCCTCCTGCCTACAGGCCTGCTCCAGCCACAGACTTCGTCTGTCGCCATCAGCAGGTTTGCTTTCAGAAATTCCCACTGTCCCTCTATATTGTCCGACTCTAAATGTTCTTCCTTACTGTCGAAAGCATCAAGTAATATGCTTTGAAATTTATTTCTGGCTGTGGGGTCCTTTAGCTTCCATATTTTTCTCCTGAGGATAGTCCTCTTCTGCTGTCGAGTACGTCTCGTCCTGACTATGAGGTCGCTAATTATCAGTCTATGTTGGGAGGTGCATTCTTCATGGGGGAGGGATTTAGTGTTTACAACAGACACTCTGTCACGTCTTCTGGTAAGGATATAATCTACCTGGCTTGTGTGTTCCCTGGATCTATAGGTGATCAGGTGATTGTCACGTTTTTTGAAGTTAGTGTTACAGATAGTTAGGTTATTTGCATCACAGAATTCCAGGATTCTGGAGCCTTCCTCATTTCTAGTACCAAACCCATAGCCTCCATGGATTTCGTCGTAGCCGTCACAATGTTGTCCAACGTGACCATTTAGGTCGCCTGCAATAATTATATAGTCACTGTCGGATATTTGGGAGGTAGTTAGCATCAGTGTCTCATAGAATCTATCTTTTATAGTGCCGGGCAGTCCGGATTGGGGTGCGTACGCAGATATTACTGTCACCGTAGTTCTATTGAGGACAAGTCGTATTTTAATTATTCTGTCGTTCACTCTATTTACGTCTATTATCTTATCTGCCCACTTTTCTGCTACCATGATTCCTACTCCACCCAGCCCATCGTCGTTTCCCACCCAGAAAAGCTTATAACATCGTTTATTACCCTCAATGAATCTAGCAGACCCACCCCTCCACCTGGTCTCTTGAATACAACAAACATCGACCTCCTTACGTTCAAGCATTTCTACAACCTCGTTAGCGCGACCCTTTAGGGTGCCTACATTTATGGTACCAACTCTGAAGTTTTGGATTTGCATATATATATATATATATAAAAGACGTAAAATAAGAAAATTTTAAAAATTAAAAATTAACTTACTTACTAAAATTTTCACTCCAACTAATTAGTTTCTGTAATGGGATAAAGATAGTTACGCAATGTAACCATCGAGAATTCATTACGTCATCAGGGAGTCTATTCTCAGCTAAGTCTCCAGGCAATGCGTGGACACTAGGGACTCATATAAAAATAATAATTCGGTGGATGGAACAGCTAGCGGGGATTGAATTCCATAGCACTGAAAAAGTTCACTGTCTCTGGTCAAATGGCAGATTCTAAAGAATCAATCACGTGACACTGAGGCTAGTCAGAAGGAGTGGGATGGTATAATGACAAAAGCCTACTACTACTACAATGAGTATTTATCTCCAAATTATTTATTTGTTGAGCAAACTTGCCAAATCCACTACTAATTCGTTGTAGTAGTAGTAGGCTTTTGTCATTATACCATCCCACTCCTTCTGACTAGCCTCAGTGTCACGTGATTGATTCTTTAGAATCTGCCATTTGACCAGAGACAGTGAACTTTTTCAGTGCTATGGAATTCAGTCCCCGCTAGCTATTCCATCCACCGAATTATTATTTTTATATGAGTTCCTAGTGTCCGCGCATTGCCTGGAGACTTAGCTGAGAATAGACTCCCTGATGACGTAATGAATTCTCGATGGTTACATTGCGTAACTATCTTTATCCATTACAGAAACTAATTAGTTGGAGTGAAAATTTTAGTAAGTTAATTTTTAATTTTTAAAATTTTCTTATTTTACGTCTTTCATATAATTGTTCTGCATCCTCCTGCATTGAACCACCTAGGTACTATGACATAACTTATGTATTTGTTAGCATTAGTGTACATCTGTACGCATATGTTGGTAAATATACTAATTCTCTCTCTCTCTCTCTATATATATATATATATATATATATATATATATAATACAGAGTTACTCAGTTCTTTGAGGATACATCTTTTCATAGCTCTCTAACTTGTTCTTATTATCATTTCTTTTCAGATAAATTATGACAGACATCAATCTAACTCAGCAAATGAAAGGCATGCTGCAATCATTGCCTTAAAGGCAGAACATAGTGATTTAGAGATTGCTTGCTTACTGCAAGTTGCCCAATCATTTGTTGTTAAAGTTTGCAATGAGCTGGAAGCTGCTGATGGTGATTCTACAGCAGTAGCCAAATGTAAAATGCCTGCTAAGAGTCCTAATACTATCAGAACACACACATTTTTATGAAAGGTACAGAAAATTATCAATAAGAATACCAGAAAGTCAATTAGCACCATTGCTAAGGAGCTCAATGTGTCAAGGCACACTATTGGAAGAATTATGCATGAGGATCTTCTAAGTACGTCATATATGATGTGAAGAAGGCAATTTGTGTCTGCAAAGACGAAAGATAACTGTCTAATCTGCACAAAGTGCTTGTTGAGCAAGTTGAAACACCAAGGGCCTGGAATACTTTGTCTTTTCTCTGATGAGAAAAACTTTGATCAGGACCAAAAGGCCAACCGAAAGAATGACAGATAGTTATTCAGAGACCCTAAAGATATTCTAACAGTCATGCATACAAAGTTTCCAGCAACTGTGATAGTTGTGGCAGTCATGAGCAACAAGGGAGATGAAATGCATCCTCATTTCTTTCCTCATGACATAAGGGTCAATGCTGCTGACTATAAGGAGGTGTTGGAGAGGATTGTGAGGTCATGGATAGAGAGCGTGAGCAAAGGAAGATCATGCACCATATATCTACCAACAAGACTGTGTCATCTTATAAAGCTAACATGACCCAAAAATGGATGAGTTACAATCTCCATGATCATGTCACCCCAAACATAGCCTCCTTGCCTTCCAGACCTGAATCTGTTGGACTACTACGTATGGGGCATAGTTGAGAGGGAAGATAATCAATAGATCTTTTATCACAATGTTAAGGGTCATAATCAGTGACTAGGTTGAAGTAATTGGCCTGCTCAGTACCCGAGGAAGGAGAGGAGAAGGTTGCATTCAAGGAGGATCTCATTGAATGTTTGGTGGTATATACAAAGAATAGTTTATTATGTTAAATAATAATGGTTTCTGATTTAGGCACAAGGCCAGCAATTTGGGGGGAGGGGAAAAGTCGATTAAATTGACCCCAATGCATGACTGGTACTTTATTTCAGCAAAGCTAACCTCGGCGATATTTGAACTCAGAACATAAAGAGCTCTAACTTTATGCCGCAAAGCAGGGTGTCCGATGCTCTACCAATTTTGCCAATAATGAAGCAATTACAGTTGAGGCTTACTGCCAACAATGGTATTTGTCATCATCATCCTCTTCATGCCTGTTTTTCCATGTTTGCATGGGTTAGACAGCTCTTTTCCAACACAGTCTCCCTCTACACATTGCATTCTTTTGTCATCTCTTTGTGACGTTCAGCATTTTAGCATCTGCTCTCACCACCTTTGCTCTGGTTTTCTTTGGCCTTCTACTGCAGCTCCATCCACTGCGAGCACTTGACACTTCTTCACCCACTGATCATTCTCCACGTGCATCACATGACCCTACCAGTGCAGTCTTCTTGCTTGCACATTACATTTTATTCCTCTTATACTGTTTCTCTTTCAGCTCATAATTCCCAATATATTTTCCATATATATATTTGCTATTGATAAATTTATTCCATCTGACAATAGGTTATAAAATTATTTAGGTTTTGAGGTGAAATACAAGCCTAACTCATTTTTGATCTCCTCTCTTGGTGTTAGTCTAAGTCCATCAAAATGATTTAGTAAATTCCTAAAGAAATGATAATCAGAAGGAAGAAGGCTATGAGAATAGAATGGGTGAAAGTATTTTGTTACATGTGAAGTACAAAGATGGACAGACACAGGCTTATCACCAGGGAGCAGCACTGGATGACACTGAAAACTACCACTTTTCAATGGCACATTGTTAGGTTTAGAAAATAGAGTTTATAAATAAACATCTTGTAAGAGTGTCCACCTAGGATGTTCTGAAGTCTCACCCATTCACTATTCTGGAGCAAAGACTAGTGACGGGCCTAAATGAACAAAATTATGAAAATGACATCATCATCATCTTTATTATTATTGTTATTATTATCATTGTTTAACCCTTTATCATTTACATTACTCTCTATTTACTATTGTATTTTCATGATAAACACCTTATTTCACATAATTATCTCACATAATATCGAATCTATGAGATTTTGATATTATTTATTTTGAGAACAAGACCTTAACATAAGTATGAGCAGCCGGTTACAGCTAGTTTGAACAGAAAGAGGTGAGAGAATTCTGACCGGATACAGCCAGTTTAAATGCTAAAGGGTTAATGCCTGCTTTCCCAGCTAGCAAGTGTTATACATGTCATTACAACCAGTCAGTTGTCAAGCAGAACCTTTGCATTCCAGGTGAGTGGAGGTTTGTCAAACGATCATGTGCTCTGCTGAGTACATTTTATCATAGCCCAAACAGTTGGGAAGTTGTCATGTCTTTGGCATAACTGACAATTCTTCCCAACCCTTTCTTTTGGCAGGATTTCTATGGCTGGATACCATTCCTGTCATCTCTTTTCTATTTGCTATATTGAGACATGGTCACCTGACCTAGCATTGCCCACAACATGACAATTCGTCTAACCCATGCTAGCATGGAAAAATGGACATAAAACGGTGATGATGATGAACATTTTTGTCTTCAAACATTGATATAGTAATTAAACTCTTCACCATCTTCTTTGCCCACTTATTCTTGAGAGAGTCGTGTGAGCTGAGTCCACAAACACTCCCTCCAGCAGGTCTTGTTAGAAGCAATCATCTCCAACAAATCCAGATTGATCCCCAAGCGAGACCAGCAAGAGCATGGATGTTATTGAACCAACTTGCTTGGGGGCCTCCTGCCGGTTAGTTTTGGCTGTAAATTCTGTCCAGCAATTCTTGAACAAGGCTGTGAGAATATGA
>OZ024743.1:87281009-87408509 GCA_964016885.1 Eledone cirrhosa
TCTACTTCCCCCATCCCGCCATGCTTTCCAAGCCTGCTTTTTGGCCTTAATTGACTCCTCCACCTTACTGTTCCACCACCATGTTACTCTCCTCCTACCTACAGGCCTGCTCCAGCCACAGACTTCGTCTGCCGCCGTCAGCAGGTTTGCTCTCAGGAATTCCCACTGTTCCTCTATATTATACGACTCTAATTGCTCTTCCTTACTGTCGAAAGCGTCAAGTAATATGCTTTGAAATTTATTTCTGGCTATGGGGTCCTTTAGCTTCCATATTTTTCTCCTGAGGATAGTCCTCTTCCGCTGTCTAGTACGTCTCGTCCTGACTATGAGGTCGCTAATTATCAGTCTATGTTGGGAGGTGAATTCTTCATGGGGGAGGGATTTAGTGTTAACAACAGACACTCTGTCACGTCTTCTGGTAAGGATATAATCTACCTGGCTTGTGTGTTCCCCCGATCTATAGGTGATCAAGTGATTGTCTCGTTTTTTGAAGTTAGTGTTACAGATAGTTAAGTTATTTGCGTCGCAGAATTCCAGGATTCTGGAGCCTTCCTCATTTCTAGTACCGAACCCATAGCCTCCATGGATTCCGTCATAGCCGTCACAATGCTGTCCAACGTGACCATTTAGGTCGCCTGCAATAACTATATAGTCACTGTCGGTTATTTGGGAGGTAGCGAGCATCAGTGTCTCATAGAATCTGTCTTTTATAGCACCGGGCAGTCCGGATTGTGGTGCGTACGCAGATATTACTGTCACCGTAGTTTTATTGAGGACAAGTCTTATTTTAATTATTCTGTCATTCACTCTATTTACGTCTATTATCTTATCTGCCCACTTTTTTGCTACCATGATTCCTACCCCACCCAACCCATTGTCATTTCCCACCCAGAAAAGCTTATAGCATCATTCTTTACCCACGATGAATCTAGCCGACCCTCCCCTCCACCTGGTCTCTTGAATACAACAAACATCGACCTCCTTACGTTCAAGCATTTCTACAACCTCGTTAGAGCGACCCATATATATATATATATACATATATATGTATATATATCATCATCATCTTCGTTTAACGTCCCCTTTCCACGCTAGTATGGGTTAGACGGGAGTTGTCCCACTTGAGGCAAGGTTTGGTCGGGTGACCGTGTCTCGCTCATATAGGACTATCTGGCAGGTTTTCTATGGCTGGATGCCCTTCCTAACACCTACCACATTTACAGTGTGGAACTGGGTTTTTACCATGTTACCTACACGGCCACATTACAGCGTGGACTGTGTGTTTTTTTCTCGTGACACCTACACGATCTCGATCTCATTTATCTACATATATATGTATATGTCTATACATATATATATATATATCTGCATACATACATATATATATATACATATATATATATACATGTACACACATACATAAATACACACACACATCATCATCATCATCATCATCATCACCGTTTTACGTCCGTTCTTCCACGCTAGCATGGGTTACACGGGTTGTCCTGTTGTGGGCAGTGTCTGGTCGGCTGGCCATGCCTTGCTCATACAGGAACTTATTTGGCTTGATTTCTACAGCTGTATGCCCTTCCTAACACCAACCTCATTTACAGTGAGTGCTGGGTGCTTTTTCGTGGCGCCTACACGTCCACTTTACAGTGTGGGCTGGGTGCTTTTTTGCCGTGGCGGGAGGGTGTGGGGGGCATATTGTCTATATGCTTCAGCTTGTACCCATGGGAGGTCGGGTACTCTGTATTACTGCGTGACGCCAGAGGTGTAATTGGGTAAGGTCGGCTTTTATCACCTCATCCCAGGTCATCTTGGGTCTTCCCACTCCGCGGTTTCCATCGACTTCTAGTCCTCTGCACCTTTTTATGCAGCTGTCATGCTTCATACGCATCACATGTCCATACCAACGCAACCGCCTCTCATGCACACAGCATTTGATTACTCTTATGCTCAGTCTCTCTCTCTCAATTCATTTATTCTTTGTCGTTCGCGTATATTACTATTACACATCCATCGGAGCATGCAGGCTTCGTTTCTCTCTAATCTACGTAAGTCTTCCACCTTCAGCGCCCAGGTCTCACTACCATGTAACATTGCTGTTCGGATACACGCATCATACAGTCTGCCTTTCATTGTGAAGGAGAAGCCTTAAGTAGCTAGCAGTGGCAGTAGTTCCCTGAACTTCTTCCATCCCGTTCTTACCCTAGTTATTGTACTTTCTGAACACCCACCTCCGCTGCTAATTCGGTCACCTAGGTAGCAGAAGCTGTCTACTGTCTCTACAGAGCCCTCCCAGAGATTGGTGGTACTTGTTTTCTGTGGCTCATTGCTAATCCTAACTTTGCTGACTGCTCCCCTGTACATGGCTTGTACAGCTTTCACAAGCCATTCAGCTACTCCTAGTTTTCTAAGAGCCCACCAGATTACAGCACATGGAACTCTGTCAAAGGCGTTCTCAAGATCCACGAATGCCAGGTAGAGTGGCTTACTTTTAGCTAGGTACTTTTCCTGTAACTGCCTAACAAGGAAGAGGGCATCAGTGGTGCCTCTTCCTGGAACAAACCCAAATTGCATCTCATCTAGTATCACCCGGTCCCTAATCAACTGTGCTATAACTCTTTCTGTTACTTTCATGACCTGGTCTATCAGCTTTATACCTCTATAGTTTCCTCTATCTAGTGCATCACCTTTACCTTTGTAGCAGTTGACAATGATGCTACTGCACCAATCTTTTGGTATGACACCTAGTATTACCTGGTTAACAATACGTGTGGTTATAGTGTGACCTACAGACCCAGATGCCTTCAGCATCTCGGCAGCTATACCCGATGGACCGGTTGCCTTCCCCATCTTCATATCTTTGATTGCCTTACTTACTACGCTACTGCTGACCCCTCTATAGGGTCTACTTGGGGTAGGGTCTCGTCTTCCCATGCATTCTCCTCCTTTAGTAATCTATCATAATGACTCTTCCATGCATCTTTCTTCTCAGCACTTGTGAGGGCAAGCTCACCTTTATCATTCCGGATACACTTCTCTCCAATGACATCACAATTCTCTCTGACACACTGTCTCGCAATCTTGAACACCTCCTGTTTCTGGCAAAACATGCTTGAATTTTCTATCCTCTGCTTCCCTCCTAGCTAAGTATACTTGTCGCCTAGCTTCCCTCTTGGTCTCTATGTAATGTACCCTGCTCCCCCCGTTCTTCCATTCTTTCCATGCCGGTCTCTTGGCCTTAACTGCCTCATCTACCTTATTGTTCCACCACCAAGTCACTCTCCTCCTGCTTGAGGTCTTACTCCAGCCACAGATCTCATCCGTCGCCTCTAGTAAGTTATTTTTTAGGAACTCCCAGTGCTCTTCTACATTGAATGTCTCTATCTGTTCTTCTCTACTGTCGTAGGCGTTGAGTAAAATATCTTTAAATCTGTTACTGGCTGAGGGGTCTTTCAGCTTCCAGATCTTTCTTCTCCAGGTTGGCCTCTGTTTCCAGGTTCGTCTAGTTCTGACCGTGAGGTCGCTGACAACTAAGCTATGTTGGGAGGTACATTCCTCACTAGGGAAGCCTTTTGTGTTTACGACCGTCCATCTGTCACGTCCTCTGATGAGGATGAAATCTATCTGACTCGAATGCTCCCCTGATCTATAGGTGATCAGGTGGTTGTTGGGTTTTTTGAAGTTTGTGTTACATATCGACAGGTCATTGGCGTCGCAGAATTCTAGAAGTCTGAATCCTTCTTCATTTCTTGTGCCAACCCCATGGCCTCCATGGACTCTATTGAAGCCGTCACAATGTTTACCTACGTGTCCGTTAAAATCTCCTGCGATGATTAGGAAGTCATTGTCGTTTGTTAGAGCAGTAGTGTGCATTAGGGACTCGTAAAATCTATCCTTAAGTTCGTCTGGCAACCCCGATTGGGGTGCGTAAGCTGATATTATTGTAGTAATTGTTTTATTCAGGACTAGTCTGAGTTTAATGATTCTTGCATTTACCCTGTACACTGAGATTACTTTATCTACCCACTTGTCAGCTAGTAGTATAGCTACACCACCCATCCCATCGTCATTTCCCACCCAGAAAGATTTGTAGCACTGACTTTTTCCTACATATATATATATATATATATATATACACATATACATATATATACATATATACATATACATATATATATATATATACATATATATGTATATATATACATATACATATCCATATATATACATATACATACATATATATACATATACATGTATATATATATATATATATATATATATATATACATGTATATATATATATGTATGCTAGCGTGGAAGATAGACGTTAAACGATGATGATGATGATCACACGTGCTTTTCGTCATTTACAGATTTGCATTTAGTGTGTGAACACAGACAGTTAAATCTTTGCCAATGATCTGGGATTTGACGATTGTGATTTACTGATCAATGGTGAAATACATTTCTTTATTTAATGAAATATATACAAAGGAGATTAATCATTATTGCAAGGTATCTATATTTGAAGTTCTCGTTAAATTTTAATTTATCTATGTAACTATGTGTGTTTACACTCTTTACAAATTATCCCTTGTGATTGTTTGATGTGTTTATTTTAGACATTTTTTCACGCTCAGAGTTGCTGAAGCATGGAACAAACTGCCTGCGTCAGTTGTTAGCTGCCGAGACACTGCATCCTTTAAGACACTCATGCTTTCCGAAATACGCCAAAACTACACCTGATGTACCCTTTCCATACACATGCACACGTGTGTATCATGACTCATGCACTGTTCATTTTCCTGACGTTTGTACATTACCCTATGTACTATACATACACTTTTTGATTAGTTGTAGTGCACCTGAGCACTGTACACAATATTTCATTATTATTATTATTATATCAATCGATTTTTAATTGAATGCTATATATATATATCAGTAGTAACACAACAGTTAGTTCACCATACTGAGAACAATTGTTTCACCTTAGCGGATTCGTAGCGGTCCGTAACTCTATGTATATATTATAACTCTATATATATATTATAATAAGGAACGAGGATTCAGTGTTGCATCATATCATATCATCATCATCATCATCATTTTTATGTCCGCTTTTCCCTGCTTGCAAGGGTGAGATGGGAACTGATTCTGGCTTGATTTCTACAGCTGGATGCCCTTCCTAACACCAACCTCATTTACAGTGAGTGCTGGGTGCTTTTTTGCCATGGCACCTCCACGACCACTTTGCAGTGGAATGATAGGGACCCCAGTCCCTATCATCTCATTTCTACAGCTGAGTAAACTGGAGCGATGTGAAATAAAGTGTCTTACTCAAGGAAACAACACATCACCCAGTCTGAGAATTGAACTCACAACCTTTCTATTGCAAGGCCAACGCTCTAACCACTAAGCCATCTAATAACATATTACATAATCAGCTTGAGGCAAGATCTATTAGGGATCAAACCTGACTCTGTAATCGAAAGTTCTTCAGATATGTTTGCTGTTTAAACCCATGCTAGTGTGGAAGATGGACGTTAAACGAAGATGATGATGATGTTTGGTATATGAGTTCATCTCCGAGATATAAATATACATAAAATAATAATGCTTTCTTTATTAACCACAAGGGTTTAAACAAAGTAGACATTAAGGACAGTACAGGACAATACAGGACGGTTCAAATGGGCATTTCTGCGTGTAAAAAACAAAAACAGAGGATGTAACAAAAAATAACAATGAAAAATTCCCCAATAGGGGGGAGACTTCCGAGGGCCATCGTGGAGAAAGCCCATTAGAAAAAGCTACGGTGACCCTGACCACCAGGGCAAGTGCCCTCTTCCAGTTTTCCACTTTCAATTTACAGGTATATATATACTCAGAGTTTATGCTGGGAAGAGAGCATTTCCCTCTCTACCCTGATTTTCCTTTTAATCAGGGCATCACCAAAGAGGTAAGTGCTCGTCTTCAGCCCTTTCAAACGTGTCCACCATACTATCTCTTTCGCCATGGCCACCAGACAGATAAAAACTGCCTGCCCTTCCCGGCTAAAGGAAGAGGGCGGGGCAATCCTCACGATGGACTCAGCTGATAGCCGGATCCGTTCTACACATGACAGTAGGTGTTCGACATAAACCCACAAGTCAGCAATGCTCGGACACTGGACGAGTGCATGCAGGACGGTTTCGTCGCTCTGCGAGCATCTCGGACATGCCCGACTGACGGCACCTCCATGCCTGTAGAGTTTATCCCGAAATGGCAAAGCTCCTCGGTAGCACTGCCAGGCCAGGGATTTCTGGAAATTGTCCATAGGCCCCAGCCCGAAAGTTCTTCCGAAGAGATTGGCTAGTTGATTTTCGTCGAGGCCTAGAGTTTCCCCAAGTACGTCGTCGCTCTTCCCTTCCACTAATCCTCTATAGAACGCCAAGGTGGAGTTTCCACCGATCACATTGCCCGACTGGTCGAGGGCCGTGAGTGCCTGAAGACATTCCAGTCTCCATAAAATAATAATAATAATAAAAAGGATGAGGTGTTGCCTTTCCATGGTGTTCCAGAAAAGCACTCCACTAAGTTAGGGGCTAGTAGTTTAGTGATTGTAATGTCCAGTTACTGTAGGCTCACCAAAGTGAACACTCGATATGTAGTTTCCAGTAGGTATAATGGTACTGTTCTAAGCTGAGTGTAAGAATTGTTTCTACTTTTTGGCACAAGGCCAGCAATTATCCCAGTATATTACTGGTACTTTATTTTATCGACCCCGTAAGGATGAAAGGTAAAGTTAACCTCGGCAGGATTTGAAATCAGTCCGTAAAGGGATGTAACTGTGCTGCAAAGCATGGCGTCCGACCCTCTACCGATACGAGTGTAATAATAATATAAAATAACACCTTGTCCTTTTTATTATTAGTAGACCATGAAAAACATGGGCGGAGGCGGTGAGAGCAGACCTCAGATTGATGAAACTCACCGAGGAGATGATGAAGGACCGTGACAGGTGGAGAGATGCTGAATAGGACCCGTTCAACCCTTGCAAGCAGGGAAAAGCGGACGTAAAATGATGATGATGATGATGATTAACTGGATGTTACAATATACATATATATACATATATATATATATATATATATATATATATATATATATATATATATATATAAAGAATGAATAATAACAGGGAGACATCATAAAAAGGTAATTTATTCCATGTATTTTTCCACGGTGGTTATACAGCCTAGTTATGCTATGTGCAAATTTGTAACTATTTGCAAAACTCAATTATCAAATGCTGTTACCACTGTTTCCTCAAAGCAGAATGGTTAAAATGTTAACCATTCTGCTCTGAGGAAACAGTGGTAACAGCATTTGATAATTGAGTTTTGCAAATAGTTACAAATTTGCACATAGCATAACTAGGCTGTATAACCACCGTGGAAACATTTGTAAGCACACGGAATAAATTACCTTTTTATGATCTCTACCTGTTATTATTCATTCTTTATCTACACTCCGGAATACAGAAGGATCAGAAACTATTCTTCCATAACTCGTTGACTAACCCCTCACCGTACGTCAACTCTATCCAGTGTTGTAATTAACTATTACTGCATTCAGGATAATCCTAAGCATTTCTTGCATAACCTAATATATATATATATATATATATATATATATATATAAACATATATTTTATAAAGAATCGGGACTTGACGGCTGAGCTCTTGCTGTTTCAACAGCTTGTTCCAGAGTCTGGAAATGGCAAGAGCTCACCTGTCGAGTCCCTACTCTTTATAATATAACCATACTCTACTACTCCAAGTGGTGAGTACTCTGTTGAGTTAACATCAATATGTAACGAAAGTCACTACACTTTATACAAGGGTAGCTAACCATAAACAACAACAATATCTAATAACAGTCACCACACTCATTACAAGGGTAGCTTGCTATCAACCAACAACATCAATATATAACAACTGTAACCTCACTCTATACAAAGGTAGCTTGCTACCAACAACATTATAAATATGTAATGACAGTCACTACACTGTATATAAGGGTACAAATGTAAGAAAAACAGAAAGTACTTACTCAGTATCATACCAGCCCACCACAGCCATTCTCTTAGGTAACCATATCCACCCTGACCTGAAATATTATTAAAAGATCTTTACAGCATATTTTACAACTGGTTCAAATACTAACTGTGTCTCTCTCCATATATATATATAATCATCATCACCGTTTTACGTCCGTTCTTCCACGCTAGCATGGGTTAGACGGGTTGTCCTGTTGTGGGCAGTGTCCAGTCGGCTGACCTTGTCTTGCTCATACGGGAACTGATTCTGGCTTGATGTCTACAGCTGGATGCCCTTCCTAACACCAACCTCATTTACAGTGTGGGCTGGGTGCTTTTTTGCCGTGGCACCTCCACGTCCACTTTACAGTGTGGGCTGGGTGCTTTTTTGCCGTGGCACCTCCACGTCCACTTTAAAGTGTGGGCTGGGTGCTTTTTTGCTGTGGCACCTTCATGACCACTTTGCAGTGGAATGATAGGGACCCCACCCACGCCTATCATCTCATTTCTACAGCTGAGTAAACTGGAGCAATGTGAAATAAAGTGCCTTGCTCAAGGAAACAATACATCACCCGGTCTGAGAATTGAACTCACAACTTTTCGACCACTAAGCCATGTGCCATATATATATATGTCCCTAGTATATATATTCGAGATATATATATATATAAAATTACAAGAAATGTAGCAGGCTGTGTGGTTACTGTAAACAAAGTGTAAGATGGTAATATGGACGTGAACAAGAGAAGAAACCCTTCATCAGCTGTTAACTGCAATCATAGATGTTTCGGCGCTTAAAACAAGACATCCAAATCAATCAGCAGCGCGCCCAAGGTCTTTTATCGATCAAAAGGCCATGAGGGAAAGAATAGAAAAAAATAGTGAAGAGAGGGGAAGAAAGAGGAAAAACGAAGTAAACAAACCAAATGGGGGGGGGGGGGCACAGGACAATGGCACAAGCAAGTGAGTAACCGAGGAAAAAATAGAATAAGACAGATACATATGCATACATACACATAAAATGTAAAGGATAATCTCAGTTGATTGAAGTTTTCTCATTCATGTTACATTTAAGCTTCAAGATTGTATTTGTATGAAGGCTAGGCACTTCATGTAATGTGAGGCCCCTCACAGATTGTTGCCACTTAATCAGTACATTATTTCTATTAACAGTATTGGTAGAGCATCCAACAATATGCTTTACAGCATAGACTTACGGTCCTTTACATTCTCAGTTCAAATCCCACTGAGTTTAGCTTTGCCTTTCATCCTTGCGGAGTCGATAAAATAAAGTACCAGTAACGCATTGGGGTTGATTTAATTGACTTTCTTCTCACCCCAAAATTGTTGGCCTTGTGCCTAAATCAGAAACAATTATTTCTTTCCCTGCTTTTCTAGATCTATGTCTTACAATTCTTAATCTAGTCAACTTGCTAAGTAAATATGCTTCACTGAGGAAATCTAATAAGGTTGAAACATATCTGCTGCTTTATACCATTTTGGTATTACTGTAGATTGTTTAAAAAAAAAAACTTGGACTATACTCATGCTATAGGAGTTCTTTCCCTTGCTTGCCACAGAAAAAGGGAGTTTTGATCTTGAAATTGCAAGGATAATTTCAGTTGATTGAAATTTTTTATGTCACTCACCATATTCAGACAGCAAAACTATGTTAATATGTGTGTGTATGTGTGTGTGTGAATGTATTTGTATTTATGTGCGTGTTGTGTATTTGAGTGTATGTATGTGTATTTATGTGCGTGTTGTGTATTTGAGTGTATGTATGTGTATTTATGTGTTTGAATATGTGCGCGCAAGTGTGTTGTGCGTGTCTATCTGTATGTGTATGTCTGTCTCTGTATGTATGTGTGTCTGTGTAATGTATGTGTATGTATGTGCGTGTGCATCTATGAGAATGTATGTGTGTATATATGTCTATGTATGTATGTGTGTGTGTGTGCATGTATGAATGTGTGTGTGTCTGAATGTATATGTTTGTGTGAATGTGTCTGAATGTGTATGCGTGTGTGTATGGCTATGGCTATGCATGTCTGAATGTATGTGTGTATGTATATATGTATGTCTTTGAATGAATGTCTTTGAATGTATGTCTGTATATATGTATGTGTATATATGTGTGTGTATATATATATGTGTGTTTGAATGTATGTTTATATATGTGTCTGTGAATGTATGTGTATATATACGTGTGTCTGTGAATGTATGTGTGTATATATGTGTGTCTGTGAATGTATGTGTGTATATATATGTGTCTGTGAATGTATGTGTGTATATATGCGTGTCTGTGAATGTATGTGTGTATATATATATGTGTCTGTGAATGTATGTGTGTATATATGTGTGTCTGTGAATGTAGGTGTGTATATATGTGTGTCTGTGAATGTATGTGTGTATATATATGTGTCTGTGAATGTATGTGTGTATATATATGTGTCTGTGAGTGTGTGTGTGTGTGTGTATATATGTGTGTCTGAATGTATGTGTGTATACATATGTGTCTGTGAATGTATGTGTATATATATGTGTATCTGTGAATGTATGTGTGTATATATGTGTATCTGTGAATGTATGTGTATATATATGTGTCTGTGAGTGTCTGTGAATGTATGTGTGTATATATATGTGTCTGTGAGTGTATGTGTGTGTATATATGTGTCTGTGAGTGTATGTGAGTGTATATATGTGTCTGTGAATGTATGTGTGTATATATATGTGTCTGTAAGTGTATGTGTGTGTATATATGTGTCTGTGAATGTATGTGTATATATATGTGTCTGTGAGTGTATGTATGTGTATATATGTGTCTGTGAATGTATCATCATCATCACCGTTTTACATCCGTTCTTCCACGATAGCATGGGTTAGACGGGTTGTCCTGTTGTGGGCAGTGTCTGGTCGGCTGACCATGCCTTGCTCATACAGGAAATTATTTGGCTTGATTTCTACAGCTGGATGCCCTTCCTAACACCAACCTCATTTACAGTGAGTGCTGGGTGCTTTTTCGTGGCGCCTACACGTCCTCTTTACAGTGTGGGCTGGGTGCTTTTTTGCCGTGGCACCTCCACGACCACCTTGCAGTGGGGGGTGTGGGGGGCATATTGTCTATATGCTTCAGCTTGTACCCATGGGAGGTCGGGTACTCTGTATTACTGCGTGACGCCAGAGGTCACGGTCGTGTGTCATCGCCTTTGAGAGGTGTAATTGGGTAAGGTCGGCTTTTATCACCTCATCCCAGGTCATCTTGGGTCTCCCCACTCCGCGGTTTCCATCGACTTCTAGTGCTCTGCATCTTTTTATGCAGCTGTCATCCTTCATACGCATCACATGTCCATACCAACGCAACCGCCTCTCCTGCACACAGCATTTGATTCCTCTTATGCTCAGTCTCTCTCTCAATTCATCTATGCTTTGTCGTTCGCGTATATTACTATTACACATCCATCGGAGCATGCAGGCTTCGTTTCTCTCTAATCTACGTAAGTCTTCCACCTTCAGCACCCAGGTCTCACTACCATGCAACATTGCTGTTCGGATACACGCATCATACAGTCTGCCTTTCATTTTGAGGGAGAAGCTTCTTCCATCCCGTTCTTACCCTAGTTATTGTACTTTCTGAACACCCACCTCTGCTGCTAATTCGGTCACCTAGGTAGCAGAAGCTGTCTACTGTTTCTACAGAGCCCTCCCAGAGAAGCCTACATTCTTAATTAAGCTTCCTGAGATCCCGCTACATCTCTTGTTTACCCATTGTTTGCATTTGGGGCAGAGAATGGAGTTCCTACCTACACCTTTCCTACATACTGAGCAAGGCCATTTCTCTGAGGGGATCTGGGTTCTGTCTTCTCGTCTACTTACAAGGACCTTAGTCTTTGAGACCCTTTCTTTCTAGTCCCTGCTTTCAAGTTTGGAATTTCTTCTCTAGTTCTACCATAGATTCAGCTATAAGCGCGAGGTCATCAGCATACAGGAGTTCCCATGGGCATCCGGTCTTAAACTCCTCCGTTATTGCCTGCAGGACTATGATGAACAGGAGGGGGCTAAGAACAGAGCCCTGGTGGACCCTAACGTGTACGCTAAATTCCTCGCTATACTCATTGCTAATCCTAACTTTGCTGACTGCTCCCCTATACATGGCTTGTACAGCTTTCACAAGCCATTCATCTACTCCTAGTTTTCTAAGAGCCCACCAGATTACAGCACGTGGAACTCTGTCAAAGGCTTTCTCAAGATCGACAAATGGAGTGGCTTACTTTTAGCTAGGTACTTTTCCTGTAACTGCCTCACAAGGAAGAGGGCATCAGTGGTGCCTCTTCCTGGTACAAACCCAAATTGCATCTCATCTAGTTTCACCCGGTCCCTAATCAACTGTGCTATAACTCTTTCTGTTACTTTCATGACCTGGTCCATCAGCTTTATACCTCTATCTAGTGCATCACCTTTACCTTTGTAGCAGTTGACAATGATGCTACTGCACCAATCTTTTGGTATGACACCTTCTAGTATTACCTGGTTAACAATACGTGTGGTTATAGTGTGACCTACAGACCCAGATGCCTTCAGCATCTCGGCAGCTATACCCGATGGACCGGTTGCCTTCCCCATCTTCATATCTTTGATTGCTTTGTGTCTGTGAGTGTGTGTGTATATATGTGTCTGTGAATGTATGTGTATATATATATGTGTCTGTGAGTGTATGTGTGTGTATATATGTGTCTGTGAATGTATGTGTGTATATATATGTGTCTGAGTGTATGTGTGTATATATATATGTGTCTGTGAGTGTATGTGTGTATATATATGTGTCTGTGAATGTATGTGTGTATATATATATGTGTCTGTGAGTGTATGTGTATATATATATATGTGTCTGTGAGTGTATGTGTATATATATATATGTGTCTGTGAGTGTTTCCTCTATCTAGTGCATCACCTTTACCTTTGTCTGTGAGTGTATGTGTGTGTATATATGTGTCTGTGAATGTATGTGTGTATATATATGTGTCTGTGAGTGTATGTGTGTGTATATATGTGTCTGTGAGTGTATGTGTGTATATATATATGTGTCTGTGAATGTATGTGTGTATATATATGTGTCTGTGAGTGTATGTGAGTATATATATATATATGTGTCTGTGAATGTATGTGTGTATATATATATGTGTCTGTGAGTGTATGTGTGTATATATATGTGTCTGTGAATGTATGTGTGTATATATATGTGTCTGTGAGTGTATGTGTGTGTATATATGTATCTCTCCCCACCATAAAAAAACAGCATATAAAATTCTTCCAATCACTTCCTGATACCGCAAACAACACTGCCATCTAGCAGAGAAGAAGAACATGGAATGGATGAAAGCCCTCACAACTCACCTGCTCTGGCATGAGTGGCAAGACGCAGCAGGCCAAGTTTCTTGAAGATGAAACTGCTTCCAATAAAGATACTGGAAGAAATAGCGAGTGTGAGTCCAATATAGAAGTCTCGGAGGTTGTCATCACTGCTCACAGATGTAGAATGACCAATCTGTGTCACCATGACAATTGAGGATGCTGAAGCTGTGTTCTGTAAAGGTCGGCTCCAATTCGGATTGTTTGAAGAACCAAAAACATGGGTTAGACTTCGTTGTTTGGCAATGGGTGTAACATTTGGGGAAAACTTTGAGGGGGTAACCTGAAAAAAAAAAAATGATATTCATGACATGTTGTTGTTGTTATTGTTCTTATAGTCACATGAAGGACAGATGTTCTTAAGCAAACATCAACCCTTTCATGACCACATTTCTAATGAAATACAATCTATTTTAATTAATTAATGAAGAATTTGGAGAGATTTACTAAAACTACTAACTATTTCATTACTAAGATATTTTTATTTATTTATTCATTATTAAGATAGTAACAATGTAGGGTGGGTTCTTATATAAAATTAAGTTGGAAGATGTTAATTTAAATTGGAAACCTTTAAAATGGGTGACTTTATTTCATAGAACCACAACTGGTTTTACTAAAAGTATGAATTATTTCATTACTAAGATAGTAACTTAATGTAAGGTTCTTATATAAAATTATGTTGGAAGATTTTAATTTAAATTGGAAACCTTTAAAATGGGTGACTTTATTTCATAGAACCACAACTGGTTTTACTAAAAGTATGAATTATTTCATTACTAAGATAGTAACTTAATGTAAGGTTCTTATATAAAATTATATTGGAAGATTTTAATTTAAATTGGAAACCTTTAAAATGGGTGACTTTATTTCATAGAACCACAACTGGTTTTACTAAAAGTATGAATTATTTCATTACTAAGATAGTAACTTAATGTAAGGTTCTTATATAAAATTATGTTGGAAGATTTTAATTTAAATTGGAAACCTTTAAAATGGGTGACTTTATTTCATAGAACCACAACTGGTTTTACTAAAAGTATGAATTATTTCATTACTAAGATAGTAACTTAATGTAAGGTTCTTATATAAAATTATGTTGGAAGATTTTAATTTAAATTGGAAACCTTTAAAATGGTTGGTTTTATTTCATAGAGCCAGTTTTGGCTGGGTTGGTAACTAAAGGGTTAAGATCCAAAGTTTTCTAGCCATATCTATTCCAGCTTCTTTTCAGGTACAGTGTATCTGGGACTACATTGTTGAATGAGTTATTACATTTTTTTTTGGGGGGGGGGGGGCTAATATTTGAGGACAGCTTTGATGAGATGATCTTGAAAAAATATCAAGACACACTGCCATCATGTATGTTGTTGTTGTTGTTGTAAAGCCAGAGGACAGCTTCGATAGAACAGACATTACAATCAAAAGCCTTCTAGCCACAGCTTCTTTTTAGACAGTGTATCTGGGACTACGTTATTGAATGCGTTCTCCAATTGAAGTACACTGACAAGATCTGATGGTGTGCCACCTGAACAAAAATTCAAGATAATACAAGTTGTTGTATAGTCACATGACAATTGTTCTCAAACAGATATTAAAGTCAAAAGTGTTTGAACCATGACCACACCAGCTTCTTTTCAGACACTGTGTATCTGGGACTACAATATTGAATGTGTTCAATTTTGGGGGCACTGACTGTAATATTTGGGGATAATTTTGATGGGGTGACATAGAAAAGAAATATAAAAGATACAAAGTCATCACATCTGTTGTTGTTGTATAGCCAGAGAATAGCCTAGATTGAACAGACAATAAAATTAAAAGACTTCTAGCCAAATCTATCAGCTTTTTTTCAGGCACAGTGTATCTGGGACTACATTATTGATTGTGTTCAATACTTTTTTTAATGAATGATTAAAGGCAATTTAGGGCAGTGGATTAAATGTCTCAATATTTATTCTAGTTCTCTGTACTCTGAGTTCAAATCCAGGCAAGGTTAACTTTGGCTTTCATCCTGAAGTTGATAAATAAAATACCAGTCCAGGGTAGATAGATTAGTAGATTAGTTAAAGAGTTCAATGGGTAGCTTTGTAGTATTTCATTTGGCTCTGTGCAATCTCAGCCCAAATTCTGCATCTATGTGTCAGAAGTTGCTATCAGCAGATAGCATCAGCAACATGTGAGGTGGGGTGGCTGTTGCAGCAAGTGTCACATTGTCCACAAGAATGTTTATGCAGTCTTGTCCGCAGGGCACAGCCCCATTACCACCGTGCCCTATCCCCAGAGCCCAATCACCCTCCCGCTTCTCCCGTGACTCTAGAGCCCTTGCCTTTCCCTTCCTTTTCCGTTTTTTATATTTTCTTATTTTACATTTTCTTCTCTTTGACGAAATATTAAATTCTTTATTTTTATGTAATTTCATCCTTGAAGTATATGTGAGTATTTTAAAATAAAATAATTTGAAATAGTGTTAGCTGTTGAGCGTTGTTAGCAAAGATAACTTTTTCCAACTGCCCCCAATAACAGAGGCCTTGAAAAGGAGACATAAGTGTTAACTATTCCGCTTCTGACTTACACCAATAAAAAAACAAAATGACTAAACTGAATCTATTTGTAGTTGTTAATTTACTAACATACAATAGTATATAGGTTTCAAATTCCAGAAAAGTTGTAAACAAGTTGAAAGGTGTGTTGAATATTAACAATGGTGGGTGAAAGAAAACTGTAATAAGAAGGTCAGGGTTTTTTATTGACAATGAACAATAACAATAAGAAGTATGACTGGGTTTGGTGGCATTTCATTGACAAACTTCTATTGATAAAACAACAGTAATATGATCATAATAATAATAAGAATTTCTTTATTTTTTTCAAAGGGTCCACTTCAAGAAAAATATTATGACAGTATAGGACGAAAACATAGTGTGTGTTTGTGTGTGGGTTTTGCATGTAAACAAATTTTAACAATGTTAAAAAAAAGATAATAAAATTAAAACAAAGAAGGTTCCTCAATAGTGAGGAGACGTTCGAGGGTCATTCGTGGAAAAAAAACCCTAAAACCATGGGTGTCTGATCTTTAGGGCAACTGCCCTGTCCCAGTTGTACTCTTCCAATCTCCAGGCTTACACTCAGAGTGGGCCCATTCACTCAGACCATGCTCAATTCTCTCACCCACCTTTCAACAAATTGCTTTGAAGGCAGCACTTCTCTCTCTACCCTTATTTTCCTCCTCAAGTGGAATCTGAAGAAGTTAATCAGGGCTTCTCCAAAAAGGAAAGTGTTCGTCTTCAACCTTTCAAGTTTGTCAACCATACAACCTCTTTTGCCATGACCACAAGACAGATAAATAATGGTTTTAGATTTAGACACAAAGTCAACACTTTTAGAGAAGGGGAAAGTCAATTGAATCGACCTCAGTGCATGACTGGTATTTTATTTTATTGACCCTGTAAGGATGAAAGGTGAAATAGACCTTAGCGGGATTTGAACTCAGACCGTAAAGGAACATAACTCTATACCGCAAAGCAGGGTGTCCGACAATAATAATGGTTGCTGATTTAGGCATATATATATATATTTATATCATCATCATCGTTTAACGTCCATTTTCCACACTAGCATTGGTTAGACGGGAGTTATCCCACTTGAGGCAAGGCTGGTCGGGTGACCATGTCTCGCTCATATAGAACTATTTGGAAGGTTTTCTACGGCTGGATGCCCTTCCTAACACCAACCACATTTACAGTGTGGAACTGGGAACTTTTTACCGTGTTACCTACATGGCCACATTACAGCGTGGACTGTGTTTTTTTTATCGTGACACCTACAAGATCTCGATCTCATTATCTCATTTATTTGGACTGGATGTTGTGGTACCAACTTTACAGAGAGAGGGTGGTGTTGGTGGGACTGGGAGGATAGGGTAGGGGTAGTGGATTGGGGTGTATATTTGGTTAAGAGGTGCATATATATATGATTATAGTGTATATATACAGGGTGATACACACTTCAACAACATTCTAATCAAAGTATGTATACATTTTGGGGGACACCCTGTATAGTTATATACTTATATATACCAAACCTCCTGAAATTACTCTTGGTTCTACAATACAAAACTGTGTCCTAAAAATGTTCTCTCCTAATTCTATATATGAAAGAACCTTTGTTAAGTTACGATCCAACATAAATAATTAGAGACTTAGTTATATCACTAAATCCCTTCACAATTTTTGTTATTATTTTCAAAATTATTTGAAAACAATAGGCAGTGTTTTACATTAGAAATATGGTAATGAAAGGGTTAATGAAGAAGCTTCAATATGAGCACTTGACCTGCTAGAAATGGCAGTTAAATAATTAATGATTTTATTCCACGTTATAAAATAAAATTACAGAAAATAAATCGATTCACAGTTGTATAAATAACATTAGAAAGAAAAAAGAAAAAGAAAAGTAAAAAAAGATAAAAAAGAAAACCAAGCAAGGAACAGAGGGGAAGGGTAAAAAAGGGCAGATCTGACTGTGTAGGGAAGTAGGAGAAAGGGCTATAAATGCCATAAATGAGAGGAAAAACAGGGGAAAAGCAAGAACTATGAGGCTACGGAAGGGAGGCGAAAGGGGAGAGGGTGATCGGCTCTATGCCTGGGGCGGGGCGGTGTGTGGGCCTCTTAAAAAAACTTTGAAGGATCCATTGTTTACTTTAGTCCAAAGTACAATATACCTGAATACAAAAAGACAGGATGGTCATACCTAGGAAACCACCACTACCACCAACAACAACAACGACGACTTTAAGAAGCAATGAGACAGTCTCTACACGGTTAGAAATATCAGCCAAATCTCCCTTAAATCCCACCCTGCCATAAAAAGAGGAGAAAAAGAAAAAAAGAAGAAAAAGAAAGAAACGGAGCAGTTGATAATGAAGGTCTTAAAGGAGTAGAATGGCTGGCCATGGTAGGAATGCCGTTTGTTATAAAAGCTGACATAGGAATTAACAACAACGACGAAAGTAAATGTGTAGAACTTACCGTAAACATGATGTTTGGTATATATATTAATATATAATAAATATGTAACGGGCATATATATATCCATGTGTGTCTAAATAGAAATGTATGTATGCTATTGTTATTTAATAAGGAGGAGGAGAAAAATACAGAGAAAATATCGATATGGCCGATATAACTGTGAATGACATAACAGCTGGATGGTGTTTAAATAAGACATTTATATGAAGTGACTTACAGAGGACTCAGTGACTTAGTTTTATAGATAATTTAGGTAGACCTACTTCTCACCATCGACTATCTGCCTAGCTCAGCTAATGAGATACAAGTTCTACACGCTTGTAGTTTAAACGTCCACAATCTCGACCTGCTAGAAATAGCAGCCAAATAGAGGTTCTGCATGCCCAAACTGCTAGAAATAGCAGCCAAATTAGAGGTTCTACGCGTTTGTAGCTCAACCTGCTAAAAATAGCAGCCAAATTAGAGGTTCTAAATGCTCGACATGCTAAAAATAGCAGCCAAGTTGCCTTCAAATCACACACCCTACCATCTTAACCATTTGATGACCACCTTGCTTTTTTGTATTCAGATATAGTTTATAGAGGACTACATTAATTAATGTATCCTTCACATACTAAAATAAAAACTACGATGAGGGATATCATACTGTTAAGTCAAGGGATCATATTGAGGTTTCTTCATTAACCCTTTAGTTATCATCATTTAACCTCTGCTTTCCCTGCCAGGAAGGGTTGAACAGGTCTTCACAGACTGAGTCAGTACTGAAGGGGTTCCACTGACCTCCCATACAGGCTAGGAGTTAGCATCTCACTTACATACGGTCCCACGTTCTACCAAGTGCATTTTATCACGGCACTAACACTAGGAACGTTGTCATGTCTTTGACACAACTGAAGGGGTCTCACTTTGTTTGGCTAGCTAGCTATAACTATATTTCTAATAAAATACACTGTATTTGAATTGTTTAATGAAGAATTTAAAAGAATTTACCAACATTATTCATTATTAAGATGGTGTTTGTCACATAACATAATATCAAGTTATGTCAAATTCTGTTGGAAGATTTTAATTTCAATAGGAACATTTCTAAATGGGTAGTTTTGTTTCATAGAACCAGAGACGGTTTTGGGTGGGTTGGTATAAGAAATAAAAAACGTTAATCAATTTGTTACCATAACAGGAAAGGAAAACTGTATGTAGTAGATGTTCAGGGAAAATTCATAATAAAAGTGTCAGTGATAGGCACATTTTTAAAATGTAGGTAGGATCTATAGAGGTGGTTGCTAGCTTCTGATATCTAGGTGATGAAATTAGCAAGAGAGGAGGATGCTTTGAGGCCATAGTATCTAGAATAAGGACAGGGTGGAAGAAGTTTAGGGAGCTGCTTCCTCTGTTGATAATAAAGGGTTTCTCTCTGCGAATGAAAGGTTGGTTGTATGATGCCTGTGTGAGATGCGCGATGCTGCATAGTAGTGAGTCATGGGCAGTAAATGCAGAGGATATGCAAAGGTTGGAGAAAAAAGAAGCAAGCATGCTCAGATGGATGTGGAATGTCAATGTGCGTGAACAGCCAAGCATGGATGAGTTGAGAGAGAAACTGTGTATAAGAGGAATAAACTGTAATGTGCGGGAGAGAAGACTGCGTTGGTATGGACATGCGATGCGCATGGATGATGATTGCTAGGTGAAGAAGTGCCAAGTAATCCCAGTGAAAGGAAGACGCAGTAGAGGAAGACCATGGAAAACATAGGCAGAGGTGGTGAGAGTTGACCTCAGATCGCTCAACCTCACAGAGATGACAAAAGAACCATGACAAATGTAGAGATGCTGTACTAAAGATACCTGTCCTATCCTTGCAAACAGGGAAAAGCAGATGCAAAATGATGATGATGATATATATGTCACAGGTTCAATCAGGGGTAACCACAGTTAGTAACCACATTAGAAGAGTGTGGATGTGTTATTACACACCAAGTCAGTACATAATCGGAGCTACTGTCCAATTTGATAGGTTAAGGGGATCATATCTCAATGAGATATATTCCATTTTGGCATGGTTTCTACAGTTGGATACACTTCCAGTAAAATGCACCCAGTACACTGAGTGCATTTTACTGTGGCAACAGATCTACAGAAGTTGTCAGGTCCTTTTGGCATGGTTTCTACATTTGGATGCCTTTCGTAATGCCTTTACAGAGTGTACTGGAAACACTTTATCTTGGCACCAATACTAGGGTGGTTGTTGTGTCCTTAGTGCAACTAAAAAGTCCTCTCTAGCGTATTGGTATAATTGCTACAGCTGGATGCCCTTCCTTCTGTCAACTACTTTACAGAGCATACTGGGTGTATTCTATTGTGGTATCAGCACTGTCAGAATAAAAGGTGAGAAGGTCACTTCTAGAATGACATAGATCTTCTCAATCAAGGATGAACAGGAGGCTAAACAACAGCAATATCTATCTGGTATGTGGCCTAGTGGTTAGAGTGTTGGACTCATAATCATAAGATTGTAGATTAGATTCTTGAATTGGGAAATGCATTGTCTTCTTCAGCAAGATACTTCATTTCATCTTGCTCCAGTCAACTCAGTTGAAAAAGAATTGAGTAATAATATAAGTATCTGGGGTTTAATCCTTGTAAGACACTAGCACCTTGTCCAAGGGGAAGTATTTTCATAATACTTGAAAACCTAAGAAACCTTTTTTGAGAGGCCAACTAAATTTACATAGGCATGAAGTATAACAACAACATGATAGAACTAGGGCTTCTATCATAAAAATAGTCAAGAAACCTCCTATGAGATGCTACCATGTAGGAGGTTTGCTAAACATACATAGGTGTGAGTTGCAACAATAGAATCTGACTACAAGACAAGGTAGCTTCTATTTGGTTGTTCAATCATCTAGCTATAACAACTAAACTCCATCAAATCACACCCTACTGACCTAAAAAGGGAAGGCCACCTCATTATAACCATATAGTATAACCCTAGATATACATAAAATTTCACATGGCTAAAGTTAGAAAGCCATTCATGATAAGTTTCTCAATAAAAGCTTCCCTGGGACTCAACCATAAATTATACACATACACACACATAATGATTAAAAAATTAACACTTTTATGAAGAGAATTTAGAATTGGATAAATAATGTATGACCTTTGATACAGCCAGTAAACCACGAAGCCCATCAGCAATTAGTCTGGAACTAGCTGTTGAAATAGCAAGAGCTCAGCCCTCAGGTCCTGACTCTTTATAATATAACCATACTCTACTACCCCAAGTATCAAGTACACTGATGAGTAATGGTCTAACCACTTTCAAACAGAATCCATCCCAATACATATATATATATATGCTTATGGACCTGTGCTGTAAATAGTGCATACAAAGGTGTTGAATGGATTTGATTTTTAGAATCCTTGATTGGTGTGCCATATATACCAGGATTACATACAAACTGGGAAATTAGTGTTTTGGTAAATTTATAGTTTGCATTAAAAAAAAACCAAAATGTTTTTGACAACATCCATTGGAAAACTCTATATAAGATAAAGGGTCGTTTTGGAAGCCTCTACACTGCAAATGGGTAAATCTCTGAGTAACAAAATAGGGTGACAGTAGGAAGAAGGGAAAAATAGAAAGAAACATAAAAAAAACATAAAAAGAAAACCAGAGATGGAGTTACCTTGGAATAGATTTAACTCCATCTCTGGTTTTCTTTTTACACCTTTTCATGTCTCTTTTTACATTTCTTTCTACATTCATTTCAATGACTGTTCTATGTCCTAATTTCACACTATATCATATTTTCACCATTCTATCATTCTATATCATATTTTTTCTCTAAAAATCATATTTTCCCTATCACCGCATTTTCTCTATCGTATTTTCTTAAACAAAACAAATCTTGTATTTTCGTTTATTGTTAAATTATGCCCAAAATACGGCGATCTTATCTTAAACCTTACATTCTCGCTAACAACACATCATCCCTCCCACCCTCCCCCACGCACCACCATTATTACGTGGACCAATCATAAGTCAGAAGCCCATACTATCGCCTAGCTGGTTGCTTTTCGATATGATGGATGGACTACGGAATTCTGGAGAGTTGAAGAGAGAAAAATGTGGACGCTCAGCGACAATGCCAAAGATAAAGACAAATTCACCTCGTGGACGAGAATGCAAGCACTCCGCCTTGTTTCGGCCCAGGATGGCTAACATAACCCCCCCCCCCCCCCCGCGCCCCACCCCTCCCACCCTCCAAACGCAATCCAAAACTTCAGAGTTGGTACCATGAATGTAGTCACCTTAAAGGGTCGCTCTAACGAGGTTGTAGAAATGCTTGAATGTAAGGAGGTCGTATTCAAGAGACCAGGTGGAGGGGAGGGTCGGCTAGATTCATCGTGGGTAAAGAACGATGCTATAAGCTTTTCTGGGTGGGAAATGACAATGGGTTGGGTGGGGTAGGAATCATGGTAGCAGAAAAGTGGGCAGATAAGATAATAGACGTAAATAGAGTGAACGACAGAATAATTAAAATAAGACTTGTCCTCAATAAAACTACGGTGACAGTAATATCTGCGTACGCACCACAATCCGGACTGCCCGGTGCTATAAAAGACAGATTCTACGAGACACTGATGCTCGCTACCTCCCAAATAACCGACAGTGACTATATAGTTATTGCAGGCGACCTAAATGGTCACGTTGGACAGCATTGTGACGGCTATGATGGAATCCATGGAGGCTATGGGTTCGGTACTAGAAATGAGGAAGGCTCCAGAATCCTGGAATTCTGCGACGCAAATAACTGAACTATCTGTAACACTAACTTCAAAAAACGAGACAATCACTTGATCACCTATAGATCGGGGGAACACACAAGCCAGGTAGATTATATCCTTACCAGAAGACGTGACAGAGTGTCTGTTGTTAACACTAAATCCCTCCCCCATGAAGAATTCACCTCCCAACATAGACTGATAATTAGCGACCTCATAGTCAGGACGAGACGTACTAGACAGCGGAAGAGGACTATCCTCAGGAGAAAAATATGGAAGCTAAAGGACCCCATAGCCAGAAATAAATTTCAAAGCATATTACTTGACGCTTTCGACAGTAAGGAAGAGCAATTAGAGTCGTATAATATAGAGGAACAGTGGGAATTCCTGAGAGCAAACCTGCTGACGGCGGCAGACGAAGTCTGTGGCTGGAGCAGGCCTGTAGGTAGGAGGAGAGTAACATGGTGGTGGAACAGTAAGGTGGAGGAGTCAATTAAGGCCAAAAAGCAGGCTTGGAAAGCATGGCGGGATGGGGGAAGTAGAGAAGACTATCAGGTGGCCAGGAGGGAAGCTAGGAGACAAGTGTACTTCGCAAGAAGGGAAGCAGAGGAAAGAAAGTTCAAGCATGTTCTACAACGTGAGGACCAAAAACGTGAGGTGTTCAGGATTGCCAGGCAATGTGTCAAGGAAAACCGTGATATTGTCGGGGAGAAGTGTGTGCTTAACGATGATGGCATACTTGCCATCACCGACGCTGATAAGAAGGTAGCTTGGAAGTGTCACTACGAAAGGCTTCTAAATGAGGAGAACAAATGGGAGAAAGACAGTCTCCCCCACATCGACCCAATAGAGGGACCAGCAGTGTTAGTCCAGGGTAGTACAATAAGCAAGGCAATCAAAGATATGAAGACGGGTAAGGCGGCTGGTCCTTCGGAAATAGTTGCTGAGATGCTGAAGGCATCTGGTTCGGTGGGACACACCATGGTCACCCGGATAGTTAACCAAGTCGTACAGAATGGGGTTGTTCCGAAGGACTGGCGTAGCAGCATCATCGTTAACTGCTATAAGGGAAAAGGAGATGCCCTAGATAGGAGTAACTATAGAGGCATTAAATTAATCGACCAGGTCATGAAGGTCACGGAAAAAGTAATAGCGCAACTAATCAGAGAGAGAATTGATCTAGATGAAATGCAGTTCGGGTTTGTGTCAGGTAAAAGTACCACAGACGCTCTTTTCATTGTACGACAACTACAGGAGAAGTACCTAGCTAAAAGTAAACCCCTATACTTAGCTTTCGTCGACTTGGAGAAAGCCTTCGACAGAGTCCCCCGTTCCATTATCTGGTGGTCTCTTAGAAAACTAGGTGTTGACGAATGGCTTGTGAGAGCTATACAAGCCATGTATAAAGAAACAGTCAGTAAGGTTAGAATTAACAACGAATATAGTGAAGAGTTTAGCGTAAAAGTTGGTGTCCATCAGGGCTCTGTTCTTAGCCCCCTACTATTTATTATTGCCCTTCAGGCTATAACAGAGGAGTTCAAGACCGGCTGCCCATGGGAACTCCTATACGCAGATGATCTAACGCTCATAGCTGAATCAATGACCGAACTAGAGAAGAAATTCCAAACATGGAAGCACGGCCTAGAATCAAAAGGCCTTAAAATTAACCTGGCTAAGACAAAAGTTCTAGTTTGTAGGAAAGAAAATATGGCGGCAGTCCCATCTGGGAAATGGCCATGCTCAGTGTGTAGGAAAGGCGTAGGTAGAAACTCCATTTTATGTCCCAAATGCAAAGTATGGGTGCATAAAAGATGTAGTGGGATCACAGGTAAGCTAACTAAGAACATAGATTTTACATGTGGCCGGTGCTCTGGTGCAATAAGTAGCAGCAAGTGCCCACAAAATACTAGCTCCTTCAACTGCGCAGAGGGTTCTATAGAAATAGTGGACAGCTTCCGTTACCTGGGTGACAAAATCAGCAGTGGGGGAGGGTGCTCTGAAAGTACAGTAGCTAGAGTCAGAACTGGATGGAAAAAGTTCAGAGAGCTTATACCACTATTAGCCGCTAGAGGGTTCTCCCTAAAAATGAAAGGCAGGTTATACGATGCCTGCATACGAACAGCAATGCTGCATGGCAGTGAGACCTGGGCATTGTGTGCAGAGGATATACGCAGACTAGAGAGGAACGAAGCTTGCATGCTCCGCTGGATGTGCAATAGTAATATACGTGAACGGCAAAGCATAAACGAACTAAGGAAAAAATTAGAAATAAGAGGGATCAGATGTTGTTTACTCGAGAGAAGGCTACGTTGGTACGGTCACGTGATGCGCATGAAAGACGACAGCTGTATAACAAAGTGCAGGGCAATAAAGATAGACGGTAGCCACGGAGTAGGCAGACCCAGAAAAACATGGGACGAGCTGATAAATTCCGACCTCACACGCTTACACCTCTCCAAGACAATGTCACTGGACCGAGACCTTTGGCGGTACTCAGTAATAGAGAAGACCCGCCTTACCTAAATACAAAGTAAAAACCTACTACAGTCAGTAGGCATCTCTATCAAAACACCCCCCGTCCCACCACCTCCACCCCATCCACACCGCCCCTTTTAATGTACAGTTATGTTGGTCCCACAACATCCAGGCCGAAACAAATGAGATCGTGTAGGTGTCACGACAAAAATACACACAGTCCACGCTGTAAATGTGGCCGTGTAGGCAACACAGTAAAAACCTCCCAGCCCCACACTGTAAATGTGGTTGGTGTTAGGAAGGGCATCCAGCTGTAGAAAACCCGCCAGACAGTCCACGCTGTAATGTGGCCGTGTAGGCAACACGGTAAAAACCTCCCAGCCCCACACTGTAAATGTGGTTGGTGTTAGGAAGGGCATCCAACTGTAGAAAACCCGCCAGACAGTCCTATGCGAGCAAGACAACCACTCTTGCCTCAAGTGGGAAAACCCCCGTCCAAACCCATGCAAGCGTGGAACACGGACGCTAAACCTGATGATGATGATGATGATGATGATGATGATTTCTTTTCCTTCTTCCTAGTATCACCTGGTTTTGTTACCCAAAGATTTATCCATCTGCATTGTAGAGGCTTCCAAAACAACCAGTTTTCATATTCCACAATGTTTCAAGCAAACAAACACTTTATAGAAGATTGCTGAAGCCTGTGGTATCCCCAAACGGTACCCCAAAGTTTTCAAGTCTTTATGAAAACTCCAGCTAATGTTAGAACAGATTCTGGTCATAATTGTTTCTATTTTAGACAAGGCCAGCAATTACCCAGTACATTACTGGTACTTTATTTGATTGACCCCGTAAGGATGAAAGGCAAAGTTAACCTCGGCAGGATTTGAACTTAGATCATAAAGGGGCGTAACTCTATGCTTCAAAGCATGGTGTCCGACTCTCTACCGATTGGTCATAATGACAACTGGTGTCTGCTAGGGTTGCATACTCTCACTCTTTCTATTTCTATAAGCAGTTGACTTTGTAATGAAGGTGACAAATGGCAGCATTTCAATATAGAAATGGCTTCTACAGGACTAGAACTGTTTCATTCAAATTTTTATATTAAACTTGATGTTTATACTCTACTAATGTATTGAGTACCTTACTAACTGTGGTTATCTCCGACTGATTCCGGGACTCAGAGAGAGAGAAAGAGTTCTCTGATGAATCTACAAACAGAGATGAAACTAGTTAGGAAACAATGGCAACTTTTTCTACTCACAGAGAGGTATAAACAATTGCTTACACTTTGCAGTGATACTTTCTCAAGCACTAACCTTGCGAAATCAGCATCAGACTCAGGCTTTGTTGGTCAACAAGCTGAAGATCATAACCTATCAAAGTTCTGGCCAATCTTTGATTGTCCGGTACTTTGATAGGTTTATCATTAAACCCATAGCAGTAGTAACATCTTGTGTACTTCATGGGTCCCTAACCCACCTCCCTACTTACTGTGAGTGGGATGGAGATGGGGCATCCTAAGTCCCTAAACCAGCTCCCTACTAACTGTGATTGGGATGGCGATGAGGCATCCTGGGTCCTCAAACCACCTCCCTACTAACTGTAATTGGGAGGCATCCTGGGTCCTCAAACCACCTCCCTACTACTATGATTAGGATGGAAATTCTGCTAGAATAGACCCTGGCTCTTTCAACACATCTTCACCCTGCTCCGATATAACACATCTGTAGTTCAATCCACTGGGACCATAAGGTAACACCCATTTGATATTTTGCAAAGGACATGAGATGACAGTATTACCAATTTTTCTTCTTCTTCACCCACTTATTCCTGAAAGAGTCATAAGGGCAAAGACCTCAAACACTCCTTCGATTGGGTTCTGTTAGAAGCAACCATTTCCAACTGATCTGGCTGGATCCCCAAGCATGACCAGCTAAGTTCATCGATGTTATCTAACTATCTTGTTTTGGGAGGGTCTACCCCTGGGTCTCCTGCCGGTTGGTTTTTGCCCATAAAATCTTTCCAGTGATTCTTTGCTGAGACATTCTAACCACATTCCCATAGTATCGGAGCTGTGATTTCTTAATTTGGAGAAGTAGCAGCTCTACCTGGAGCGACTCTGATCTATGAGCTACACACTCTATTTTGAGTA
Source organism: Eledone cirrhosa (assembly GCA_964016885.1). NCBI lineage: Eukaryota > Metazoa > Mollusca > Cephalopoda > Octopoda > Eledonidae > Eledone > Eledone cirrhosa. The sequence goes on from OZ024743.1 coordinate 87,308,971, forward strand.
ACGTTACTCCAAAGACCCTTCAGAGGAACCCCATTTCTGCCACTTGTATTTGCAATTGTATTCTTTCAGTCATTACCTAAGATACCTGACCATTAATGAGGGTTGGCACAAATACTAAATTGAAGATGACAATTGTGTTCATCATCAGTGTTTAACATCCACTTTCCACGCTAGCATGGGTTAGACGGGTTGTCTCATTTGATGCAAGTTGGATCAGATGACTGTGTCTTGTTCATATGGGACTGTTTCTGGTTAGATTTCTACAACTGGATGCTCTTCCTAACGCCAACCACATTTACAGTGTGTGCTGGGTGCTTTTTGTCGTGACTCCTACACAACCACCTTACAGTGTAGGCTGCTTGCTTTTTGCCGTGACTCCTACACAACCACGTTACAGTGTTTGCTGAGTGCTTTTTGTCTTGACTCCTACACAACCACCTTGTAGTGTGTACCGAGTGCTTTTTTGTATGACTCCTACACGACCACCTTGTAGTGTGTACAGATTGCTTTTTGTCATAACTCCTACATGACCACCTTACAATGTGGATTGGGTGTTTTTTGTCGCATCTCCTACACGACCGCCTTACAGTGTGGACTGGGTGCTTTCTGTCGCGGCTCCTACGCGACCACTTAACAGTGATACTAATCTTTATTTTTTTTAAATAGTTTTGTTTCGGGTATTAGTGATTTACTTCTAATACACCATCGTTTAACGTATTCCTCGTCAGCAAAGGTTGAAAAGGTCGTTACAGTCAGTCAGTACACAAGCTGAGCTTATGACCTCTTAGGTAAGAGGGGGGGGGGGTAGTGCATCATTAATTAATTAACATAAATATGTATATGTTAGCATGAAATAATTGCAATGTCAACTATACACTGTTAGTCTCGCGTAACAAAAAATATTTTTTTTTAATGAGAAAATAGATACTCCGTGAAAGGGAAAGTGTATGTATGTGCGTGTGATTAATATTAAAAAGGAGAGAGTGAAAGGCGAAGACGATGGAGCTGGAGATACAAGGGAGTGTATATGTGTATAAGTGAGTGGACGAGGGCGTTTGTGTGTATGCGTGTTACATATATATATAAATGTGTGTGTGTGTGAAAGGTGTAAGTTTGTGTGTATGTGTAACACACACACACATATATATATATATATATATATATATATATATATATGTATGTGTGTATGTATAAGGGCATACGTTACGGAAAGGACATAAGCGAGGGCGTATTTCTATTTGCGTAAGGTAGATAGAATGTGCATGTGTAAGTGAGTCGGGGAATGTGTATGTGTGCGTGCATGTATACGAACATGTGTTTATACATGTCAATGATTTAATTTGTTTTAGCCATCACGGTTAAGACCATATTGGAGCAGCATGTGCACGCTGTCGAAACTATAAAAGCTCTGCCGTCAGGCCTCGACTCTATTATATATATATATATATATATATATATGCCTGTTTGTATGTCTTCATGTATGAAGGAATATATATATATATATATATATATATATATATATATATATATATATATATATATATATATATGTGTGTGTGTGTGTGTGTATGTGTCTATGTGAGCGTAACTTTGTTTTAACAAGCAGAGACAAACAGCACCAGTATCATAGGAACTAAAACAAAGAGAGAGAAAGTAGAATATGTTTAATGAATGAGAGACAAAAAGATGATAAAACAATAGAAGTAGTCGAGATGATAATAGTTATTGTTGACTTACATTGTTCTTTTGGTCGACATCTAACGAAATATTCAATGTGACAAATATTCAATGTGATAAACCTTTTACTACTACTACTACCACTGCTGGGCCGGTGTAAAGGCTTCAAGTTACCCCCATTTTAATTTACTCCACGGTAATCTGAGATCGCTTTCATTATTTACTCTCCAGCAGGGCGGTGGATTGACAAAATCGTTACGTCGAACCAAATACCTTGCGGTATTTTTTCATGGCCCTTTACTTTCCGAGTTCAAATTTTGCCACGGTCAATTTGCCTTTCATCCTTACGGAAGTTGATAAAATGAAGTACCTGTTAAGTACTGGAGTCAATTTAATCGACTTTCTTCCTCGCCCGATCAAATTGCTGGCCTTGTGCTTAAATTAGAAATAATTATTTCCCCCCTCACCTGGAAGGGCAAACGATTAGCAGAATCGTTTGTGTGTTGGATGAAACGCATTACACTATTTCGTTACGCTCCTCTACGTTCTGGTTTCAAATCCCACAGAGGTCAACTTCGCTTTCATCCTTTCGAGGTCAATAAAACAAAGTACTAATCAAGAACAAGGTTGTGGGATATAATCGACTTTATCGGCCAGCAATTATCCCAGTACATTACTGGTGCTTTATTTTATCGACCGCATAAGGATGAAAGGCAAAGTTAACCTCGGCGGGATTTAAACTCAGAACGCAAAGGGTCATAACTCTATGCTGCAAAGCATGATGTCTGACACTCTACCGATACTGCCATGCGCGAACGTCAGCTCTTGGTCATCAGAAGAGAGATGGGTGTAAAATGCAAACTCGCTACCTTCAGTTTGTTGTTCGTACCATACCCATACCTATGGTTAAGGATCCTGGTTTATAACCGAAAGAATACGATCACAAATAAAAGCAATCGAAATGGGATTCTTACAAAGGGTCTTTTTTAGTAGCATTACTTGATCGGGCGTGAAGCTCGGAAATCAAAGAGTTGTTCCAGCTAGAGTCGTTACTTCTCCGGATTGAGAGATCACAGCTTCAATACTACGGACACATGTTTAGAATGATTAAGAGAAGAATTGCTAGACAGAGACCCAGGAGTAGACCTCGAGCAAGATGGCTGGATAACATCCATGTGCTCAGCTGGTCTCGCTTGGGGATCCAACCGGATCAGTTGGAGACGGTTGTTTCTGATAGGACCCTCTGGAAAGCGTGTCTGGGGACTCATCCCCCATGATCCTCTAAGAAGAAGAAGAACTACTTTTGTCTAACACTCATGATTCTACTAAATGAATCTGATTTGCGAAAGTGACAAAGCAATGGAAATGAGTCAGGTTGTAACATACATGTATAGGGAGAATACTGGTTGTATGAATGTAACAAAACGAGACAATGTTTGTGTGTATAATATTTAATTAACGGTAGATAGTATACTTGACATGTCAAAGATAGATGTTAGAATGAAACAAAGTTAGTAGTTACCGTTTTGATTGCCAGGCAAACGCGGCTGGCAGAGGGCGCCTGGCTAAGGCCAGGCGCCTGTTGGCCAAATTAATGGCAGAGCCAAATGAGAAGACTCTTGACCTGGTGCCGAAAAGGCAAAGAGAGTCTTCTCATTTGGCTCTGCCATTAATTTGGCCAACAGGCGCCTGGCCTTAGCCAGGCGCCCTCTGCCAGCCGCGTTTGCCTGGCAATCAAAACGGTAACTACTAACTTTGTTTCATTCTAACATCTATCTTTGACATGTCAAGTATACTATCTACCGTTAATTAAATATTATACACACAAACATTGTCTCGTTTTGTTACATTCATACAACCAGTATTCTCCCTATATTGGTGACCCCGACGTGATGGTAACCAATTCGCTTAAATGTAAACTTTGAAGAACTCATTACTACAATATCATTGAAGTAATGAGTTCTTCAAAGTTTACATTTAAGCGAATTGGTTACCATCACGTCGGGGTCACCAATATAGTAATGATACTGGTTATATGAATGTAACAAAACGAGACAATGTTTGTGTATATAATATTTAATTAACGGTAGATAGAATACTTGACATGTCAAAGATATATGTTAGAATGAAACAAAGTTAGTAGTTACCGTTTTGATTGCCAGGCAAACGCGGCTGGCAGAGGGCGCCTGGCTAAGGCCAGGCGCCTGTTGGCCAAATTAATGGCAGAGCCAAATGAGAAGACTCTTGACCTGGTGCCGAAAAGGCAAAGAGAGAGAGGAAGCTTAAAGTTGTTAGTTTTATAGGGCTCTGACCGGAAGTTTGAGAAAGGGTTCCACCTCCCGTCTAGATCCCAATCAAAACAAGGGAGACAACCGCTACACATGTTTAGCAGATGATAAAGGTGTTTTAATGTAGTAACAAAGTTGTTAGAAGAAATAATGTAATTGTTATAACGCCACGAGTAATCAGTTTGGTAGAAAGATGTGTTAGTCATATCGACAAACGAGTAACTTGATAACAACGTCAACAAGAAGAATGTTCGTGAGATGAAAAGTATGTTTATTTGGTGTGGCACAAAGTAATGTTTTGTTAATTGTATGATTGTAGTTCAACCTAAAAAAGGTTACAAAGGGAATGTGCCATTGTGCCAGGCAGGCCGGCAGGCCAAAGTGCAAAATCTCACCGTTACATGTTGTACGTGTTGTCCTTTCGAAGTTCAGGCAGGATGCGAGAGGCTGATTCTTCAAATCATCGCGGGGAATTTCTGCCTCAGGGCGCGTAGGGATACATTCTCTTCTACTGGCGCTGATTGGCTGAGCTGAGCCAAATCACGCACAGAGAATGTATGTGAGCCCACGGAATGTAGGTAACTATAATACTCCCCCTCTAGTCGTAAGACGATACAGATTATTGAATCAACAGGAAAAAATGCTGAAAGAGCACATCAGTGAAAAAAATAATTGAACAGAAGAATGCATGCAAGAAAAAAAATGAGGCGCTAAGGACCGTGTTGAGCCGAAGTGTCAAATGACTAGCTGTTTTTTAGTACGTGACCACCAAGGGTCTAACAGAAAACAGATAAAGTCTGATATGGGCGAAGTTGCTGTTCTTGCATTAAATGTTAATGGTAAGTGTTGTACCAGTAGCTGTGGATGAAGCTATTATGGTAGTTTACCAGTGCTGGCAAGAAGATGATGGGTAGGCGAGAAAATGTCGGCCTCCCAGATGTATTGCCGAAAGTGCTAGGTAGCCAGGAAAAAATGGCTGGTTGCTTTGAAAAGAAAAAAGCAAGTTGAATCTGTAGGTGGGTAGTAGTTGCAGTGTAAACTCCATAATTCTGGTGAATCCACAGAAGTGGTGGAAATGCTGACAGGTCCAGTTTCATTTGTTGTTTTCCCAGTGAGTCGGGTAAGGTAACAAGATGGAGGTTATTATGGACGATGAGTGTGCAACGAGATGCGAAGGTGTTTGAATCCAGCTGCAATTAGCACTTCTCGTGTTGCGTGCCTGTTTGAATCCAGGCGAATTAAGCTCTAATTTAGGATATTAGTATCAGTGTATATATATATTATCAAGAATGACAATAAATGCAGGTAAGTGTTGTGACATGGTTTTTACTTCACAGAAGTCAAATAAATTAATATAAATAATTGTTACCACATGTTGATGGTCAGTTGGTCACAACTCCCAGACTGGAGTGTGTAGAGAAGAACAGAAATCTTCTCTTGGTAAGGTTCAAGTGTTTCTTTAGGCTGCCGGCGCAGGAAGTGAGACAGGAGTCATGTCTTGACAAGGTCTGAAGTGTTCTTCTGATTGCGGCGTAGGAAGTGAGAGTTATGCCTTGATTGTCCTCAAATATATAGTCCCCAGGAGGACGCAACTCCATTTAGTACATGGATCTGCCACTGGGAGTCGCGACCGTCACAAAGGGACGCAACTCCTATACGTATCTGCCACTGGGAGTCACGACCGTCGCAAAGGGACGCAACTCCTATACGTGCTGAGTTACAGCCGTAAGGGGCCGCTACAGTACCCTCCTCCAGACGCTAGGCGAAAAGCCCGAAAGTAATTGTAGCGAACCCACAAGCATGGGCTCCCAGCACAGACATGAAATGGTAACGAAAAGGTACATGGTAATACAATAAAGAGAAAAACAAAAAGGCTCCAGTGGCCAGTTCACATGAAAACAGTTTGGCAGAGTTTTTTGGGCCAGTGGACTCTTCGACCGGAACAGGTCGTAGTCTTGTATGTAGGTGAAGGTGGGGCAGAAGGAGCAGGTGTATGCACAAGAGAGAAAGGTTGGGGTATTTGTGGCTCGGGTGTATGAGCGTCATTGTATACCCTTTTTAGTCTATCCACCGAAATTGTCTCTCTGGACCCCTTAATGACTACAGTGAAATGTTTGTCAGTACGTGCTAACACACGGTAGGGTCCAGAGTACGGTTGTGTGAGGGGTGGAGTAACCGCATCGTTTCTGACGAATACATGTGTCCACGAGGCAATATCCCTCGGGACTGCAGCTTTAATAGTTTGTTTCCTAGTATTCATGGGCGGTAAGTCCTGAAAATAGGAGCGCAAACGAGATACGTAGGAAACAGGGTCCTGGAAAGCAAGATCAACAGAGGAAAGCATTTTCCCAGGCAACGCTAGAGGAGCACCGTACAGTAATTCGGCCGGGGAGAACCCAAGGTCCTCCTTTATTGATGACCGAATTCCTAACAACACAATAGGAAGGTACTCGCTCCAACGTTGAGAGTCTGGATAGGCGCGAAGAGCGGCCTTTGATTGGCGGTGGAATCATTCCACCATTCCGTTTGAAGCAGGATGATAAGCTGTGGTCCGAATCCGTTGAGCACCAATGATCTTTGTGAGCTCAGAGAAGAGATGAGACTCAAATTGTCTACCACGGTCTGTGGTGACTGTAGTTGGTACCCCAAAGCGGGTAATCCACCCTGATACCAGGGCACGTTCTACAGTCTCAGCAGTAATATCTTTTAAGGGGATGGGTTCAGGCCATCGAGAAAAACGATCGATACAGGTCAAGAGGTACGAATATCCACTACTGAATGGCCAAGGTCCAACGATATCAATGTGGATGTACTGAAAGTACCAAGTGGAGTCCAGATATGTCTGTGGATTTTAGATCTCTGACACTGTGTGCAGGAACGGCACCAGACAGTAATTTCTCGCCTCATATTGGGCCAGAAAAATCTGGCCGTTATAAGCTTTACTGTGGCAGAAATTCCTGGGTGAGAAATTCTGTGCAAAGCAAGGAACACAATTCGACGGTGAGTCTAAGGAATAAATGGTCGTGGTGAATCCGTAGATACATCACATAGAATCTTCCTGTCGGTGGTCGACAAGGGCAGATATTTGAAGATGCAAGTCGCAAATTCGGCAGAAAGAGTATCCAACGATTGGAGTGCAGGTTGGTCTGCAGCTAAACGACCTAAGTTGATCTCCTGGGATGACGAGATGGAGCTGATTGGCAAACGTGACAATGCGTCTTCAGCTATGTTATGCGATCCAGCAATGTGCTAGATATCATTTGTAAATTGCGAAACGTAATCCAGGTGCCTTGTCTCTCTGGGCGAATATCTGTCGGCTTTAGCCCTCAAAGCGAAGGTCAGAGGTTTGTGGTCGGTTAAAACAGTAAAATTTCTCCCCTCAAGAATATGAGAGAAATGTTTCACCGACAGATATATGGCTAATAATTCCCGCCCAAACGTGCTGTAACGCGTTTCTGCTGGTTTCAGCTTCCTTGAGAAAAATGCCAAAGGTTGTTGGTTTCCAGCATTGTACTGCTGTAAAACTTCTCCTACAGCGGTATCAGATGTATCAACACAAAGCGAAAGCTTGGCCTCTGGTACCAGGTGGGCTAGCAATGATGAACTAGCGAGTGCTGTCTTGGCAGTCTGGAAGTCTTGAAGCTGTCCTTGTGTCAAGGAAATATCCTCATTCTTCTTACAACGATTTTTCAAAATGTCAGTAAGGGAAGATAGCAAATTATCACAATGAGGAACGAAACACCTATAGAAATTGATTAGGCCTAAGAAGTGACGCAACTGGTGAAGTGTAGTAGGCGGAGGTAAATCTTGCATGGCTTGAACTCGCTGAGGGAGCGGCCTAATACCTTCGGCGTCGATGAGGTGGCCCAAAATGTTTAGCGAAGTGGAACCGAAAACACGCTTTGCGGGATTCACACGAACGCAGTAATCCTGAAGTCGCCGAAATAAGAGATGCATGTGGCGCATATGCTCTTCCGGAGAGGAACTAGCGACGAGAATATCGTCTATGTAAGCATAAACGAAGTCCAGACCACGAGTGACTTCGTCTATGAACCGCTGAAAAGTGCTAGCGGCGTTCCCGAGTCCGAAAGGCATGGTAAAAAATTCGAAGGATCCGAAAGAAGTTGTAATCGCCGTTTTCGGAATATCCTCCTTCCTGAATGGAATTTGGTGGTAGGCTCGCACTAAATCTAGTTTTGAGAAAATCTTACACCCCTGAAATGAAGATGCGAAATCCTGGAGATGGGGAATGGGATACCTATCCGGGACGGTCATAGCATTTAACTTCCTATAATCCCCAGTGGGTCTCCAGTCGCCGGAAGTCTTGGGAACCATGTGTAACGGTGAAGCCCAAGGAGTCGTAGATGGGCGAATAATGCCCAGCTGCAGCATATGGTCGAACTCGGACAGTGCTGCCTTTAATTTGTCCGCCGGTAAGCGGCGTGGACGCGAAAACACTGGAGCACCGGTAGTGGAAATGAAATGTTCAGTTGAGTGTGTTGGCTCAGTGACTCGAAAATTTCCATCGGTGAGCTCCGGGAAAGAACCTAACAACGAATGGTAGGCGTCTCCAGCGGCAGCGATGAAGAATATGGGATTGACTGTTGGAGCATTGGCTTTCCGGCCACGAATTGAAAAACCGATGATGTCTTCCACCAGGCGTTGGACACGGACGTCCACAGTCAAAGAGAAGTTGTGGAGGAAATACGCTCCTAAGATAGGGTATGGCAAATCGGCAACCGTAAAAATCCACTTAAAATCCCTACGAAAATTTAGGAATTTGAGAGGAAGCGAGATTTTCCCGTACGTCTTTATAGACGAGTGATTAACGGCCTGCAGAGTAACGGATGACTCAACGGGGGTATCTTTCAGGCAATGGACCGGCCAATTACTACAGGAGGCTCCTGTATCCACGAGGAAACCTCTTCCCGACCTAAGGTCCTTAATCAAGAAATGGCGGTTTGGTGGCTTTATGTTGAAGTCAACTGCCCCCATCAGCGGGCCTCTTTGGCGTTTCCCGCCTTATGAAACGAGCAAGGTTGCACGCAGTGGTTCGCGCTCTCGGCGAATCGCTCATGGTACCAGCATAAAGATGAAGCTGGTGACTTGGAGCGGCGCCTAAAAGATTGAGATCTCCCGCGGCTGCGGGGGCGCGAACGGGCACCACATCAGACTTTCATCTTCTGAAGCTCCAGGGCGAGTTCCTGAATGGCCTTCTGCATCGCCATAATAGCTGAGCTCTCTGTAGGAGCTGCCGCGCAGATGGCATGGCCAGGTGTGGCCTGAGGTGGTTGGGAAACAGTGGCAAGGGCTTCGCTGCCTCCAGCACCTGTGACTTCGAAAACTTTGTCCGCGGAGGCGGCAAGCTGATCCACCGTGCAAGTATCCCTAATGGGGGGGGGGGGGGCAAAATTGCCTGTACGTTGGTCGGTAGGCGCGAGAAGAACAACTGCTTCAGCATAGCAGTTTCCGCTACCGACCCCTCCGTTAGGTCCTTCATTCGCCTTAGGAGATTCGATGGGGTGCCATCACCGATATGCTCCAGATGGACCAGAGTCCTAAACCTTTTTTCTGTAGACTGTGCAGTCCGGCTGAGTATTTCAACCTTCAGAGACTTGTACGTCGCGTCGGTGGGTGTCTCTAACACCAGGTCCTTAATCGCTGGGACAAGTGCCGGCGGAATTGCACTAAGGACCAGAGGACGTTGTTGTGCCTCGTCAATTCTGTTCGCCTCAAAAAATGCTTTGAGTTGGGCGAACCATAACCTTACGTCGCCCCTGTACGTAGGTAGAACAGAATGAGATGCCATTGGTATACCGTGGGTAATCTGAAAAAAAAAAATCGTCTCCGTTTGGAAAAATGTCTCCAACACAACAGAAAAGGAAAACAAAATCGCTTATTTTTCTCTGTCAAACAACTGGACCGGAAAAAGAATGCATCCGAGACTACTTGCAAAGGAGCGACTAACCGAGCGATGTCATTAATAAGGTATAGACAGGGAATTTAAAGCTAAAACCAACATGGCGGACTATTTCGCGCCAAAAACACTATTGATGGAGAAGAAAGCCGCCATCTTGTCATCCTCAAAAATTTTAGACAGAGAAAAGAAGAAAAGGAAAAAAAAAAGAAAAAACATTCATACAATTGCTATTTGTTTGTGTGTAAATACTTTGGATGTTCGTTTTGCACATATGAAGAGTTTGATGTTAAGTGTTACAGATAAATATATTTAGATCGGTCAATACAGCCATATCAGAATCAAGTGTGTTGTTCTGTATTAAATGTTTTTTTTTCTTTCTCTTTTTTTTTATATACACATGGTACCATTTCTCATTCTTTTTTTTTTTTTTTTAAACGTCAGGTCACCAATTTAGCGGGATTTAAACTCAGAACGCAAAGGGTCATAACTCTATGCTGCAAAGCATGATGTCTGACTCTACCGATACTGCCATGCGCGAACGTCAGCTCTTGGTCATCAGAAGGGAGTTGGGTGTAAAATGCAAACTCGCTACCTTCAGTTTGTTGTTCGTACCATACCCATACCTATGGTTAAGGATCCTGGTTTATAACCGAAAGAATACGATCACAAATAAAAACAATCGAAATGGGATTCTTACAAAGGGTCTTTTTTAGTAGCATTACTTGATAGGGCGTGAAGCTCGGAAATCAAAGAGTTGTTCCAGCTAGAGTCGTTACTTCTCCGGATTGAGAGATCACAGCTTCAATACTACGGACACATGTTTAGAATGATTAAGAGAAGAATTGCTAGACAGAGACCCAGGAGTAGACCTCGAGCAAGATGGCTGGATAACATCCATGTGCTCAGCCGGTCTCGCTTGGGGATCCAACCGGATCAGTTGGAGACGGTTGTTTCTGATAGGACCCTCTGGAAAGCGTGTCTGAGGACTCATCCCCCATGATCCTCTAAGAAGAAGAAGAACTACTTTTGTCTAACACTCATGATTCTACTAAATGAATCTGATTTGCGAAAGTGACAAAGCAATGGAAATGAGTCAGGTTGTAACATGTTTAGCAGATGATAAAGGTGTTTTAATGTAGTAACAAAGTTGTTAGAAGAAATAATGTAATTGTTATAACGCCACGAGTAATCAGTTTGGTAGAAAGATGTGTTAGTCATATCGACAAACGAGTAACTTGATAACAACGTCAACAAGAAGAATGTTCGTGAGATGAAAAGTATGTTTATTTGGTGTGGCACAAAGTAATGTTTTGTTAATTGTATGATTGTAGTTCAACCTAAAAAAGGTTACAAAGGGAATGTGCCATTGTGAGAGGCAGGCCGGCAGGCCAAAGTGCAAAATCTCACCGTTACATGTTGTACGTGTTGTCCTTTCGAAGTTCAGGATGTGAGAGGCTGATTCTTCAAATCTTCGCGAGGAATTTCTGCCACAGGGCGCGTAGGGATACATTCTCTTCTACTGGCGCTGATTGGCTGAGCTGAGCCAAATCACGCACAGAGAATGTATGTGAGCCCGCGGAATGTAGGTCACTACACATGTAATAGGTTTCTCTCGAAATTTGAAACCAGGAATTATTGATTTACTTCCACGTTACATAGAGAAAAACATGACGCCAGCCAATAAACCAATGTTTGTTTGTTTTTTGTCTTCATTTTTTTTTCGTGTGATGTGAAAGCAAATCAAGTGTTCCTGGTTTCGAACCCAAACAGAAACCTATTACAAGTAAAATGGTGGAAAGAAAAACAAAAACATATAGACTGAATTACACGTTTCAACTAGGGATTCTGGTATTTCCTTCTATTATTATTATTATTATTATTACTATTCTTTTAGCAATCCATGACGTTCACGACATTGCTGTAGGTGATAGCGATGTTAAGGGCCGGAATAGCTATGCGCTCCTGTGAGGATCACCAGGTACTTCAGTAAGGCAAACCGTCAGTAATTCAATAATAGTAAAAACCTCATTTTCAACACCCCAGCTTCTCCAAACGTTTGAATGCCACAGGATGGAGAAAAATAATTTGCCGATAATCCATGGTATTTCAGAATTTTATTTCATTCAGCTACAGATGCAGTGACCCTCACTCTCACCACAGCATCCAGAATGCGAGCGGAGTGGAATAATTGCCAATAATAACGTCTCATACCTCAAGTCCAAAGACAAATAGTTAAACAGTCGGACCTCTTCACATCGACCCTGGATAATCAGGCTGGTATCATAATTAAGGGATATACACTCTTGTTAAGGCCCACTTTATATTCAGGTTCAACTAGATGTGGCGAGCGAAGCAACCTGAATTTAGACGACATAACAATCCATGAAGATCTGTGAAATCAAGAGGCTTGGCACAATATTTTAATCCCTTACAAACACTCATGCTGACCACAGGCAAAGCATCAACTCCCCTGAGAATTTGGCACTTGGTGAAAGTAGGTGACACCTTAAGTATTGATTGAATTGATCGAAAAGAGACGGTTGAAAGTGTTTCTCGAGCGTATGTTGTTCTATATACTCTGCTTCAATCTATCCTCTTCTGCACCAGGAACTGACAAACTTAGCTTCTTACACCGTAAGTAGAGCTTCATTCACTTCTCTGTTGGAGCTAGTTCATGTTGGAAAGGAGAGGATGTGGCTCACCAGAGCGGGGGGGGGGGGTCTGAATGGAAGAAAGATAGCAGTGTTGGGACAGGGACGAGCATTTACGTAGACCTAGGCCCCTGAATTGTTTGGGCAACACATCGTTTGGTTCTTGATTTAGGCACAACAATTTTAGGGGGAAGTCTATTAAATCGACTCCAGTACATTACTGGTGCTTTATTTCATCGACTCCGTAAGGATGGAAGGCAAAGTTAACTCCGGCGGAATTTGAACTCAGAACGTAATGGGCCATAAACGCTATGCCACAAAGCATGTTGTCCAACGCTCTACCGATACTACCAATCCACCCAAAATAATACCATTAAACTGATGACGCGCACTCATAATTCCCGTTAAACCAACCACCGACTCGCTTCCCTATATTCCGTAAACTAACCACAGAGCCGCACCAACCATCGGTATGAGAAAGACAGACGTTATCAAGCTTGGCTCGCAACTCTTAGTAATCTAGTCACGGATCGTCAAGTACACACATTCCAATGACTATATAAGACCCAATTGGTCCCGCGCCTCCTATGGCTGGTCCTGGCAATACAGCAAGGTCACAGGACTCCGGAGAATGCCTGACGTTTAAGTAAGTTAGTCTGAAAATGTGACAAATACCATAACATTTTTATTATGTCTTTTTTTCTATACGTTCCTTGGATTTCCGTATTTTGAACACCAGAAATTCTGAATTTTGAAAATAGAATTTATTTTTATAGTTCTCGTATTATCGACAAGGATTTCTAATTTAAACACAAGGCGAATATTTTTTCTGGTGTTCTACTGATACTACCAATCTACCACCCTTGTTTGGGAGGAAGCAGAAAAGCGATTTCATCAACAACAGTACGTGACTGGTATTTTATATTACCGACTCCGGAATGATAGACAAAGCTTGGAACTTATAATGTAAAGAGCTGTAACTAAATACTCCCAAAGTATTTTGTCCAACGCCTTAACGATTCTGTCAATCCACTGCCATTAGTTGTCTCAATAATAATTCTTTTATAGCCCCGAGGAAATAGGGGGTTATAAAATGATTTGAGGGGACAATCTGAAATAATAGAGGTAAGATGAAATTACATTCAAACTACCCTCTGGAGGGTAATTAGAAATTGACAATTTACCGGAAGATAAGGTGACGCAGAGGTAATCTTGAACCGCCATGCCAGTCTTACTGAAATCGCAGAAACTAGGATGTAGTGCGCTGATGTACATGGTGGAAATACGTACTGGTCTGTGGACGTGTGTCAAAATCGATTGAAGGTAGGTATTTAGATTGTTTCAAGTTACATGGAAATACGTATATTTAACATGTATAAATTTATATGTATATTTAAGCACTCTCGGTTACCTCTATTTCGTATATTTAACGTTATCATACATACATGCACAATAAATGCACCCTATACATTCAGTAAAGCGGTTGGTGAAAGGAAGAGCATCTAGCTGTAGAAAACCTAGTCGGATGGACTCTTCAATTGTGCCAAATACATGACAACCTGCCCAGTGCTGGGGCTACAATAAAATGCTTTTGGCAGTGTGCGGGATCGTATGTAAGCGAGATGCGGGGCCCAGTCCGTTGGAGAAATCAATAGCTCCACCTGAGTCCTAACCAGTGTGGGACGAAACGTCCATTCTTTGCTAGCAGGGAAAACGGGCGTTAAATGAGAGATTGATTGGTTGGGAGTTATCAATTTAGACTAGTTCAGCTAATGACCTCAATACTTGGGAAAGTAGAGTAGGTATTGTACATTAATTGTGCCCAACGGCTGAGCTCAGCCGCCGGGCACTAACCCTTTTATATATATACCTATCTACAAAACTGGACGTATTGTTGTCTACTGTCTCTTTGATAGCTGAGTGAAACAATTTAAATGTTATTTCAATACTGAACATAACGTTCCTATGAAAATATAGTAAAGTGATTAGAAGAAATTTTTTGGGTGGAGTTTCTTTTTTTTACAATTACACCCGTCTCGCGTTGGGGGTGTAAAATATTTTTTCCTGCGGGTTTTAGTGCGTTTTTAACGAATCTGACCTTTAAAGTCGTCGGAAATTATTCGTTTTTTAAATAACAGGAGTGGGTGTAATTGTATAAATTTATCGTTATTTTTAATACCGGACGTAGCGTTATCTAGAATTAAAAAAACAAAACAAAACATTATCTCTAAACATCCTTACGGGGTCGATAAAATAAAGTACCAGTAAGACACTGGGTAATTGCTGGCCTTGTGCCTAAAGTAGAAACAATTATCTCTAAACATGACGTCGCGTTACTCACTATCTCTTTGAAAGTAGAATGAAACGATTTAAAGAAACGTTATTCCAATAAACAGGAGACATGCTAAAACAGAAGCTAAAGGGTGCTCACTCCCATTAGTCCGTGTTGTATAACTGGGTCTCGACAGCCTGACTAGGATGGCAACTCCGGACTTGAACACTCATTGCCTGTCAATGTAGAAGCGAAGACTAAGGGAGTCAATCCCCGACAATAAATCGGGTCGGAAGAAAACTCGGGCCCACTGATTCTATTAATCACAGAGAGAGCATGAAAACAGAACGAATGGTTAGAAGAGTGTTATTTGTGTCTGAGCACCTCACCCAGGAGGATGGGATTTATTCATTCACGTAAACACACACACACACACACACACACACACATATATATATATGCGTGTGTGTGTATATATATATATATATATATTTATTTATTAAAATAACAGATTAAAGTTTAAACAAAAAATCGCTGCTTTCATCCTTAACGGGATCTTCTGAAACTAAAAAAGTCAATCTGTGAACGCAGAAGTAAATATTTCAAAAAACGTTGCAACCGAAGGAAGACAGGAAGACGATACTTTGGTTCATGGAAACGTTCCCTGGCAAAGAACGGGAAAAAAAACGAAGATAATACGTCATTATTTGGTGCGGTGAACACAATTACACGCAAAGCCAAAACCACGTTTATGGTATAAATGAAGTCGTAGACTAATATTCTATTAGGTGGTTCGTGGAGACGTTCTCTGGCAATGAACGGAAAAAACGAAGATAAACGTCATTATGTGGAGCAAAGAGAACAATTACACGCAAAGACAAAACCACGTTTATGGCATAACTGAAGTCGTAGACTAAAATTCTATTTAGGAAACCGAATGATTCTCGGCTTCAGAGTTAAGAATAAAGTAAATAAAATACAGAGGTAATTGAAATTAAATATATACATACACGCATCCATATACGTACATACACAAGCATACGCGAAAACACTCGCCATGGGTATGCAAATACAAGCACGTACACAAAAAAACAACAAAAAAAAAAACACGCACGCACAAACAGGACCCACGCAACACCTGTACTCGCACACATACGAACGTATACACCAAATACACATAAAAATATATATAAAAACATATATACAAATGCATGTGTGTGTGTCTGTGTGTGTATACATAATTAAATAAACGTATATAAATATACACACATAAATACGTATATAACGCGTGTACACACACACACCTACATATAAGTACACATATGTTCGCGGACGTACGTCAACCAAAGCACAAAGTACACATATACACACACCCTCCATACGTACGAACCCGCATACTCCACAGGCGCAAAACTCACGTATACACATAACCAAATGCAATGTACCAGTATATATAATATATACGCCAATAACATATACAAGCAAATATACGCACGAGAAAGTATACGTACCTTCACAAAACATACAGGTAATATATACTTACCTATACGAATAAGTTATGGTATTAACATAACATATACTTAGCTACATCAAGACGTAAATTATCCGCGTATAGTTCGTACTATCCGTTAGGGTATAATGTGGGGCTGCAATACAGGACAGTTTTGTGCAATTTATGTTTACAAGCTGAAATTGCCTCAGATTTTTTGTTTAAGATGTGGTCTTTGGCGAAGAGTATTTCCAGGGCCTCAACGGCGCAGAGGTCACATGGTCTTTTTTTCCGTTATACGATCCAGCCCTAGCTAGGATCTCCCAGTGTAACTTATATTGGGTGTGGTTGTCTTTTAGACTCCAGATATAAGCTGAAAGTGATGTCATATTCCTCCTTAAAGGGTTAAGAAAAGAATAGGTATGCATGTAAAGACGCTGCTTGAATCTATTGGCGGTTAACTCTATATAGGCTCTACGGGACGTGGGTGTTTCAACCTTACATTTGTAGACAATGTTACTAGAGAGGCATTTCCCGGATAGGAAATAGCCAATTCCTTGTTTACGATGAACCCTATACCTCCGACCGATCTGGCACCCTCTGCTTTTCCGAGTCTCACTGCGCATCCATCTTGCAATCGCGAACTCGCCTCCTTCTTCTATTCTGGAGGGTCTCGCACAGCCCTAACACTGATCTTCTTCTCCTCCATTAGGTGGTCCAGTCCTTGCACCCCCCCCCCACCAAAGACCTGCAGTTGTAGGTGCATATGGCAAGGTTAGTCCTGTTCCTTGGTGGCCTTCGGGAACCTGTGATTCTTAGCAGGCTCTCGTCGCTCGGGTTGCACTCCGCCGCCGTGGAGTGGCCCGATTGACGCGCAGGGTACTGAGGCCCTTTTCTTCGTGCTGTTTTAACCATAAGATGACGCCATCCCACTGGCTGGGTGGGCAGGCCGGTACCTCATCAGTTTAGCTAGCTTTTGAACTCTAGAAGATGATGAATCATCTCTAGGACCAATAGTCTGATCCCTGTATAGCATGGTAAAACCTGCCAGGACATTGAGTTCCGCTACCATAGCTATCAGACAGCCAGGGTCACCGCTGCGCCACTTTTGAGGCACTGAAGTAGGATTTTGGCGGAGGCGAGACTGCTCTACATCGGAAACAGCCTATTCAGGAAGAAGGAGAAGAGATGGACCTGGGTATCGCCAAATTCAGAGCACCGAAACGAGATTGACTACATCTTGGTCGACAAGCGACGCATAGTGCAGGACGTCTCCGTCATAACGCAATTCAACACTGGCAGTGATCATCGTCTGGTGAGGGCGAAGGTCGTCATCGACCGGACGAGGGAGAAGAAGGCGCTGCATTTGGCGTCGAAGGGAGAACGCGTCCGGGTCTTCAACGAGGCGCAGCTGAAGGAAGCTATCATGCAAGAAAACTGGCGTCAAAGAGACGGCATAGACGCTGACTACGACTCACTGATAAGGAAACTGAAGGAGTGCGTGAGGAAGGCTAATGGTGTGTGCCCGAGGGAGCGGAAGGGAAGAGTCTTGGAGGAAACTATGAAGTTGCTTGAGAAGAGGAAGAATATGAAGAGGACACCTGAAGATCACCTCGAATATTCCCTTCTCAGACTTCGAGGCATACTGGATGGAGAAGCTCCTGAATGCCGCAAAGGGTAAGAAGGGCCTCAAGAAATGCGAGAGGGACATGACAATGTACAGATCGGAGGTGACGACTCTGAAGAACACAGCTGGAGTACCGGTCAGGGACAAGAGTGAGGTGGAAAAGGTTTGCTAAGACTTCTACACCAAGCTCTTCAAGTCTGCCGGGAAGGTGCAGCCGTTGCCGTCACTCCAACAGGAAGAAAATGTGCCACCCATCCTTGTCGGTGAGGTCGAAAGAGCCGTCGGCTTGATGAAAAGCAGAAAGGCGCCAGGGAAAGACGGCATAACATCGGAGGTCTTGAAGTCGGGCGGAGAGCAGCTCTGGAAAATCCTCGCCGAGCGATTCACACACTATCTGGACGAGGGAAGAATACCCTCGCAGTGGAAAGAGTCGAATACCATACTGCTATACAAGAAGGGCGATAGAGAAGATCTGAAGAACTACCGACCCATATGCCTGCTGTCTCACGTGTACAAGCTGTTCACGAAGATAATCCTGAACAGGTTATCACGTCATCTGGACGAACAGCAACCGAGAGAGCAAGCCGGCTTCCGGAAAAACTACAGCAGGATGGACCACATATTTACTCTAACACAACTGCTTGAGCGAGCAAAAGAGTACAAGATACTCTTTGCGTCGCGTTCGTAGACTACGAGAAGGCCTTCGACAACATCGAAATCAACGCAGTGCTGAACTCGCTGCAGAGGCAAGGAGTCGAGGCGCAATACATTCAACTGCTCAGGGAGGCGAGTTCCGGATGCACCACCGACATAGCTCTGCTGTCATCACCCGTACGAGTGCCGGTCGAGAAGGGAGTGAAGCAAGGAGATACGATCTCTCCAAAACTTTTCACCGCGTGTCTCGAGCAGATCATCAGAGGCATTGACTGGCAAGGCAGTGTCAACATCAACGGTGAAGATACTTACCCACCTCCGTTTCGCTGATGACATCGTACTCATCACTGAAACCACGGATCAGCTTCAGACCATGCTGACGGAGCTCGACATCAAAAGCTCTGCAGTAGGCCTCAAGATGAACGGCATTAAAACGAAGTTCATGCGGTCCGACAACGTACCAACAGGTCGAATGGTGGTTGGCGGTGATGAAATAGAGGAGGTGGAGGAATAAGTCTATCTATGACAAGAAGTGAACATGCGCCGAGACATTGAGAGGGAGATCTCGCGGAGAGTAAGGGCCGGATGGAAGGCGTTCAACGGCATAAGGGATGTGCCCAAGGGGAGGTTGAACAAGACCACCCGCGCCAACCTCTTCAATAGCACAGTTTTACCTGCAATGTTATATGGCAGTGAAACTTGGGCTACAACGAAGAGAGAAGAGCAGAGGCTGGTAACGGCCCAAAGAGCCATGGAGAGATCAATGCTAGGAATCTCGTTGAGAGAGCACATCAGGAGCCAAGTCATCAGACAGAAGTCCGGCGTGAGGGACGTCATCACGGAATATATGCGCAGCAAGTTCAGATGGGTTGGACACGTCGCCCGGTTCACCGATAATCGGTGGACCCGCGCAGTTGCCGAGTGGTACCCGCGCGAGCGGAAACGACCACTCGGAAGGCCTCCACGAGGGTGGAGTTACGATTTTAGGAATACAATTTACAATTGGGACTACCTGGATGGGGAAAGCACGATCCAGATAGGAATGGACGGCGTGCTGTGACCAGCGGCGCCGAATGGACGGCCGACAGACTGGTCGATCAAGGTGATCAAGGTGATATATATAAATATATATATATATATATATATATATATATATATATATATATATATATATATATATATATATATATATATATATATGGTAAATTTCTTTAAGTCGTTTGGAAGCCTCGACAATGCAAATGGGTAAATCTCCGGGTAACAAGATCCGGTGGTAGAGAGAGAGATGTAAGTGGGTGTACGTTGAGATGCGTGGCGTGTATAAGACGAACAGCGGAGGACACGTTTCGCACCTTTCCGACAGACAACCTTTCCCCCACCCCGGAAAAAACCCCCAGTTGATGGATGTGAATCCGAAATATATAGGGACAATTAAATCTCTCCCAAGGTAACTCTCTCTCGTGTTGTTATTTTTATTACGCTCTTTCCTTCATTCCTCTACACGTCTTATACACGCCACGCATCTCAACGTACACCCACTTACATCTCTCTCCACCACCGGATCTTGTTACCCGGAGATTTACCCATTTGCATTGTCGAGGCTTCCAAACGACTTTACCTTATTATTCCACAATGCTTCAAACAAACTTCAATATATATATATATATATATATATATATATATATATATATATATATATATATATATATATATATATATATATATATATATATTAGAGTTAAACAAGGTTCAATGAATACATCAAAGATGAGTTTTACAATAGATTGGAAGCACTCAACAGAAGAAAGTTTTCCAGAGTTATTAATATTAATACAAATACCTATTAACTTTTTAAACCTAAAATATAATTCTTTTCCCTGAAATAACATAAATTAAACATTTTGAAAATTAACCGCCAACTATATTATATAGAAATCTGTGTATAGAAACTTGAACATAAATTACTCCCCTTTGTCTCTCTCTCTCTTTAATCATCTTTCATCTGTCTTCTCAAGCCACATACTAAATATATTATCACATCAGCTGTTTCTTCCTCTATGCTTTCTTTTCCCTTCTCTTTCTCTAGTAGTTTTTAAAAATTTAAAATTTATAACTGTTATATTGATGCCATGTATTTCTTAAAATCTATTACATACACCCTCTCTATTGTTTGTATTACGTTATCTCATGTTCTCAATATTAGGGTATAAATATTGAGTTTGTCATAAGTTAATCACTACCTTGATTGAATCTTAACCATCTACCATGTCAGGGTATGTCATGTATCATTTTATTTTATCTGATGAGGACGTACTGTTGAACTTAACTCAGTACCTCTGAAATATGTATAGTAAAATATAATTGATCACAAGAATATCTATTTTGTTAATATTTTGAATTAATATAAATAACCCTGGAAAACTTTCCTTGGTTGAGTGCTTCCAATCTATTGTAAAACTCATTCTTTGATGTATTCATTGAACCTTGTTTAACTCTTAAATATATATAGCCCCCAGCAGGTTGAGCGCTTTTCTCTACAATAGATTGCATATTTAACAAATTATGGAATTCTTATCCTTCCCGACATCCCTCAAGGATATACCAATACCATCTAGTGAGGAATACACGAGGAAAATTATTGAACAAACAAACTCTTTTATAAGAAGAGTGAGATGGCGAGCATTTCATTTCGATAATAAAGAAGCTAAAAGAAAAACCAACAGCAATCATTTCGAAACTTTATTTAAATCAAGAAAGAATCCTCCATACAACAAACTCCTGGAGGATTTTGAAACTGAAATGCTCGGTATACGTAAGAAAATTAAATTTAGGAAAAACCCATATATAGCTCACCAATATCTTAGAACTTTAAAAGAAAAAATTACGGAAATAAAAAAAGTTAATAAGATATTGGTAAAATCGGACAAAACAAACAATTTATATGAGATAAATAAAGATGAATATAATAACTTGATTTTAAAGGAACTAAGGAAAAATTATAAAAAAGCCCCGGCTGAAGATCTTACAGACATCAATAATGATGCATATAAATTAATTTCTAAATTAGGAATTGAAGGAAGAACAGAGCCTCTTACACCTAGACAGCCGCGGATCAATTTTAAAGATCACGAAAGAAACTTCAAAGAAGACCTGCCAGTTAGACTGATTGCTCCATCCAAATCGGATATTGGAGTAATCAGTAAAAATACTATTGATAGAATTCTACCTACTTTGAAATTGAGGTCTAAATTGAGCTTGTGGAAGGATAAAAATGAAGTCATTGAATGGTATAAAAATATAGATGATAAGAAAAACCGTAAATTCATCCAGATGGACATAACAAGCTATTACTCTTCCATTACGCCTAACCTACTAAATAAGGCTTTATCATACGCTTACAAACATACTGATCTAACTACGGATGAAATTGATATAATATTAACTGCTAGAAGAACTCTAATTAACTTCAACAATGAGTATTGGATCTGCTCAGATAGAAATAGAAACTTCGACATTACCATGGGATCATCTGATTCAGCGCAAATCACAGATCCTCTGGGGATTTTCATCTTAAATATGATAAATAGAAAACTGCCGGAGATTACCGGTGGTTTATATAGGGACGATATTTTATTTACGGTTGTTAAACACAACAATATAGAAGTAAATAGGGTAAAGAAAAATATAATTGAATTCTTTAAAAATTACGACCTTAAACTAGAAGTAGAGAGTGGTACCAAAATAGTTAATTTCCTTGATGTTACCCTCAACTTAAACTCTGGTTTTTATTACCCTTTCCATAAGCCCAATGAAAACTTAAATTACGTTAGTTATTACTCTAATCACCCTAAATCAGTGAAAAGAGCAATTGTAAATAGCGTACAAAAACGCATAAATAGGATATCTGCTAATAAATCAATATTTGATGAAAATGCAGGATATTACAATGATGCGCTGAAAAAGGCAGGTTATAAAAATAATATAGAATATATAGACAATAATAATCCGAGTTTTAATCCTGATAAAAATAGTTGTTTCTACTTTAGGCACAAGGCCAGCAATTACCCAGTGCATTACTGGTACTTTATTTTATCGACCCCGTAAGGATGAAAGGCAAAGTCAACCTCGGCGGGATTTGAACTCAGATCGTAAAGGGACGTAACTATGCTGGAAAGCATAGCGTCCGACCATCTACTGATACTGCCAATAATGGCATATATAAACGAAATTCTATAAATTCTAATAATTGTAAGTTAAACACCTGTACTGTGAATAAATCGAGGAAAAGAACCAGAACTAAATCAGTTATATGGTCCCCCCCCTCTGCTTCTGTAGCAGTAAGAACACCAATAGCTAATCTATTTTTTAAAGCTTTAGATAGTTCATTCCCTAGTCAACATAAATACCACGCCATATTTAATAGACACACAATTAAATTGTCTTATTCTACAACTATGAATATGGCTCAAAGCATCGCTAAAATAAACAGTATAATTCTAAATCAAAATCAACATAATGATATTAATAATAGTGTTAATATAAATAATAATAAATCAAAATGTAATTGTAGAAATAAACCAGATTGCCCTCTGCAAAATAATTGTCTGGATAGAAATCTGGTGTATAAATGCATTGTAAAAACAAATAACAACACATACAACTACATAGGAGCAACTTCTTCGACATTTAAATCGAGATTTGCGAATCACAAATGCTCATTTTCGAATTTTAATAGGAAGTCTTCGACTTCTTTATCACAGCTTATATGGTCATTAAAAGACAAAAATTTAAAATAGTCGATCTTTTGGACGAAGCTTTGTAATAGTGGAATTTATACAAACTCTTCAATATCAATTAACTGCAACCTCTGTACAAAGGAGACCCTATTAATAATTAATAATTATGAAAACTTAATTAACAAAAAAAGTGAATTATTCTCAAACTGCCTTCATAAAGCCTTGTCTACATTCCAAGCCTCGCAAAAAGTCCGGAAGAAACAGTAAACAATCAGGCCTCATTTTGGACGTCTCTTATCAACTGTTGAACATATAAGTCATAACGGTTTATAAAACTTTAATAATGCTTTATCTTCTAATCATTTATAATAGAATTAATGTCTGAATGAAGGACACTTGTTTGATAACTTGTTTACTTGATAGATATACATACCCTATGATTTTTTGGATATTTATAACTTTGATTCAGATCTTTATTTATCTGTCTGTTTTAAATATATAGTTTGGATATTTAACTTGTAAATTTACTGATTATAATTTGAACTGTGGATCATTCATGCGTTTGCATATTTTATATATATATATATATATATATATATATATATATATATATATATATATATATATATATATATATATATATATATATATATATATATATATATTTTCCACATTACCGATAATTTTTCGCTAATATAGAGGTTATCTACCTTGCTGGACACCATGTGCGTTCTAGTTAAAGGTAACTTCTTTATTCGTTGGACGTAACCCGTTGATAAAGTTTTTCCGGTCCATTCGTTCCCTAGAAGTCTTATATATTTTTATGTGGGCTGATAGAGAACGGATTAAGGAATTGCAGAAACCCAAGAAGCTAGATTTACCACCTTTCTAGTGGGTCCGGGTAAGTTTTTTACATTCATATAAATTATTGATTTATTGATATTTTATT
This sequence comes from Eledone cirrhosa, assembly GCA_964016885.1. NCBI lineage: Eukaryota > Metazoa > Mollusca > Cephalopoda > Octopoda > Eledonidae > Eledone > Eledone cirrhosa. The sequence goes on from OZ024743.1 coordinate 87,333,234, forward strand.
TGAGTGACCCGAATCTTCCTGGTCGTTCTTTTTCGGCTGCATGGGTGATTTTAGGCATAATCTTTGTGTGTTGGTATTTTAACGATAGTTATAGCTCTGATTTATCTGAATTATTGAGCCCTCTGCCACTCATGTCGGATTTGTTTATCGTTAATTCGTGAGCTGATTTTCCGATACTCGATTATTCTATTATATATATATATATATATATATATATATATATATATATATATATATTACTCATTTTGAGTATGTTTTGGGGGACTCAGAAAGTTGGATTTGCACTGGGTTTTTTTTATGTATATCTAAGTATAAATTTAACAAACCATAATAGCTGACAAATATTGGTCTATCTCTCCACTGAACTGGAGGTAAAACTACAATTATAGCATTACTAACAATGATTATAATTATCATTTTTTATTAAATGTATACCGTTTCATTAATACCTATAATTATATCTATATATAGTTGTACAAATATCTTTATCTAGTGTAATAATATAATCGTAGTTACATTTATAAATAATTTAGACACTCAAATGACTTTATATTGCTATGAATGTTTGGTATTCCCAGGAAGGTCGAACTTATATAATCATTTACTTAATATAATATAATATAATATAATATAATTTAATTTAACTTATTTTGTTTTATTCTATTTTAATTAAATTTAGATTACCTTCAGCTTTTTCAAATATTCAGCGCTTCTTTATATCACATTCGCTAAAATATTTTAGAGATATCTTTTGTATACTTTATTAAAAGCCTATTGCATTTATTTTTAATTTTGGGCATCTTTAAATTTCACAAATAATTCATTTTCTTTTATTTGTATATTTATTTTGTATCTAGCCCCTATCACTAGGAGTTATAGTTTTGACTTATATCTTTATAGTATATATCAACTAAATGAAAATAATTGATATAAATCATTAATTCTTTAACAATATTTTAAACTATGTATATTTTTTAGCAATATCTTCAGGAAATTATTTACTATATTGCAATATTGCAATATAATAATAATAATAATATAATATTTATATTTGAAAGGTATCACCTCAACTATGAACAAATAATAAATTATAATCTTGGTATTTTATGATCAATGCATATATATAGTTGAAAATTCTGACTTCTTTAAGTTTAATTATAAGACCGGTTGATACTTTAGGCACTCAAACTATTTAACAATAAATTCTTTAATAATTATAACTATAATTATCTTATAAATTATATTATAGAAACTGTTGTCAATATTATAAGTAATTTCTTTTCTCGTGTTTCGTAAATCCTTTAAATTTGTTTTCATAAAATTTGAATTTTAGAAATTTAACATAATTATATTATAATATTAATACAAAGACCTATTAATTTTTAAAACCTAAAATATGATTCTTTACCCTGAAATAACATAAATTAAATATTTTGAAAATTAACGCCAACTATATTATATAGAAATCTGTGTGTATAGAAACTTGAACATAAATTACTCCCCATTGTCTCTCTCTCTCTCTCTTTAATCATATTTCATCTGTCTTCTCAAGCCACATACTAAATATATTATCACATCAGCTGTTTCTTCCTCTATGCTTTTTTTCCCCACCTCTTTCTCTAGTAGTTTTTAAAAATTAAAAATTTATAACTGTTATATTGATGCCATGCATTTCTTAAAATCTATTACATACACCCTCTCTATTGTTTGTATTACGTTATCTCATGTTCTCAATATTAGGGTATAAATATTGAGTTTTGTCATAAGTTAATCACTACCTTGATTGAATCTTAACCATCTACCATGTCAGGGTATGTCATGTATCATTTTATTTTATCTGATGAACTTAACTCAGTACCTTATTTTATCTGTTGAACTTAACTCAGTACCTCTGAAATATGTATAATAAAATATAATTGATCACAAGAATATCTATTTTGTTAATATTTTGAATTAATATATATATGTGTGTGTGTGTGTGTGTGTGTGTGTGTGTGTGTGTGTGTGTGTGTGTGTGTGTGTGTGTGTGTGTGTGTGTGTGTTAGAAGTGGATGTTTGTAAGGGGTGGGAGGAGGTAAACCGGTGCCCCCATTAATGATGTCATTCTCGGTGATTCGGTGTTCACTGAAATAATATACCGTGTCTATATTTCCGTTCCTGTTTTGGATTGTAGATCTCTCAAGACACAAATAGATATAAACAGACACGGACAGATCGATCAACAAAATGAAATTTAATGGCGTTCTTTTGTTTTAAGCCTCTTTTATGTATCACAGAAATACAATTATGAAATGCTTTAGACATTATTCAAAGTTTAGTCTTTCCATATTGTTAGTGGACTCACGTTATTTGTAATTTTTTCTGCTCCTCAATGTTATGTTGTTAATGAATATACCAATCATAATAATATCGAAAATGGATGTGTGTTGGTGGGGAAGGTAGTGTTGCGGAAGGCAGGAAAATCACATCAAAAACAGTAACGCATTGTTTAGATTATAAGTATTTATAAGCTTCAATAATGATTTTTAGTATAGGCACAAGGCCAGTTATTTTGGAAGAGGAAAGTCGATTAAGTCGACCCCAGTACGTTAGTGGTGCTTTATTTTATTGACCCCGTAAGGATGAAAAGCAAAGTTAACCTCGGCGGGATTTGAACTCAGACTGTAAAGGGCCGTAACTTTATGCTGCAAAGCATGGTATCCGACTCGCTACCGATACTGTCAATCCACCGACAGACAATAAGTAATACATAAAATTGCTCATAGTGTGGTGTGAAAAACCCAACGAGTTCATGTAGTCGCGGGTCCCTAATAATGGGTGGTGAGGTGGAATAAGCGGGAAGTGGAGTGGAAAGTCGGTAATTTTTCTAGGTTGTCTTTAAACCAGAATTAGTCGTCTAGTTTACATATTGAGACCCCAACCGAAACTATATATTTTATAATGTATGTGATTTCTTGAAATGTACTTTTTTTCTCATGTATAATGTTTTTTAATGCATGAAGAAATTAATTGTCGCAGGAATGCTACCACTTAAAATAAAATTTCACCGGAGATAGATTAACAAAATTTAATAAGCAAGTGGTGGGGTGGGGTGATGATTATTTGAGACCCGAGAGTAGGTAAAATGACAATTTGATTTTGGATCAGAACTGAAAGTGAAAAGTGTGTGTGGCTGTTAGAAATTGAGATCCCGGTTAAGCGATGTTGTCAAACGTTTAGTGTCTTCAGATGTTTTTGGCTTTCAAGCTTCTTCATGTAGTAAAGTTGTGGTGTAGGTATCACGACACAAAGCGCACTGTAATGTGTCGTGTAGGTATCACGACAAAACGCGCCTAGTCCACACTGTAATGTGTCGTGTAGGTATCACGACAAAACGCGCCTAGGCCAGACTGCGAAGTGGTCATCTAGGTGTCACGACAAAAAGCGCCTAGACCACACTGTAACGTGTCGTGTAGGTGTCACGACAAAAAAGCACCCAGCCCACACTGTGAAGTAGTCATGTAGGTGTCACGACAAAAAGCTTCCATGAATTACTCTTGGGTTTCGATTAATTGTCCCCTCCCCCAGCGCTTATTAATTTTTCAGATGTTTTTCAATCCTTACCGCTCTTAACCCCCTCCCTCGCTCATTAAATTTTGCTAATCTAACTCCGGCGAAATTTTATTTTAAGTGGTAACATTCCTGCGACAATTAATTTTCTTTAGACATTAAAATACATTATAAATGACAAAAAAAGTACAGTATTAGAAATCTCATACATTATAAAATAAATAGGATGGGCATGTAGTTAGAATGTCTCAGGAAAGAATCGCTGGACAGATTTTATAGATTTTAGTCTGTGGTTCGTTGGCGCTGTCACAAACAAACGTCTCCCACCCTTTAAATATCCTCATTTTGCAAGTTAATCCATGGTATTGTACGACTGTAAGGTCAGAGAGCATTAATAATAAATAATAATAAAACCAAGGATTCAGAAAGTATTTATAACATTTTTATTAATCTTACGCTCGTTTCTACAAATAAAATAAACATTAAAGATAAGGATATTTAACAATGCTCATCTAAGTAAAATTCTGGTATATATAGAAGTAAATCTGCATACTAGTTATCAGGCTTAAAGCGAAAAAAAAAAAAAATTTCATTCTGTTTATTAATTTCATATCATTTGTTTCATCAGAACCTTCGAGCAAATATTGATTAAAATAACAGATTAAAGTTTAAGCAAAGAATCGCTGCTTTCAGAAGATCCCGTTAAGAGTGAAAGCAGCGATTGTTTGCTTAAACTTTAATCTGTTATTTTAATAAATTATATATATACATATCGGGCGAAACCAACAAGTAGGAGTCGCAGGATGGTTGGATAACATCCATGAGCTTGACTGGTCATACTTGGGGATTTAGCCGGATCAGTTGGAGACAGTTGCTTCTAACAGGACCCACTGGGAGGAGTGTTTAAGGATTACGACCCTCTCAGTGCGAAGAAAAGAAGAAAAACAATATATATATATTGAAAACTGAAGAATATTCCAGAGTTAAATGAACCGTTAAAACTATTGGGACGCTAGATTTAAATAATAAAAGTTTTAAAAAAAGTATTTTATTTGAACTATAAATTAGTGAAACATTCAGAAAAATAAAGCAGCATTGGAAAGGAATATAAAAGCCATAAATGAGAGGAAAAGGAGGGGAAGTGCAAGGACTGTTAGACAAAGGAAGAAAGAAAAAGGGAGAGGGTGACAGATGTTACACCTAGGTCAGAGCAGAGTTTTGGCTGCGTTCCGTTGCAACAGCAACCCCACCTTGCAGGGATCCTTCCTTAGACGGATTGCTATCGATCCGATTTTGCGGAGGAGGTCAGCTCTCTGGTTCCGAGGACGCCTGAGGTGACGACGGCAACCGGTGCATTGTGGGTCGCGATACCTGGGTTCGTGGCCAAGGTGACTAAGTTGAAGGCGGAGAACGTGTCGCAACACGTCGCGTCCCAGATGAGGGGTTTACCTCCTTCGAAAGGGAAGAGAGAAATTTCGTAGAGGCGCTTGCTGTGTCCACGGTCGAGGCGTGGTTCCAGTTGTGACGGGAAGCCGGATGCGCCGAGACTCCTTCTCAATATGTCGTTGAGAGCGGCGTGTCGGAGTAACCGGCCTGCTCTCTGGCAGCATGATAATGGGTGCAGGCCGAACTCATCGATGACAGCTCCACAACGGCATTTTTGAGGCTCACACATGTGGAGGCCGAGGCGTTGGGCTACTCCGATGTGAGTGCACTCGTCATTAAAAATGATACCGGTTAATGAGGTGGGCACCGAATTGAACCACGCGAGGTGAAACAGGCAGGAAAGGAGGTGTTGGTCCAAGCTAAACTCGAGCTGCCTGAAGGTAGACCTGCACTTGATGTCGTCCCAGTTACATTATATATTTGTATACTGGGGTCGGGGAGACCTTCGTTGGTCTAGTCGGCCAGATCTTGCTCCATTTCTTGGGTCACTTCAGGTTCTGCCGTCTTGCTGAGTACCTCGCTGATGAGGGTGCGTCTGGAGAAGTTTGATGAGAAGTAGGCCGATAGTGCCAGATCTGATGACGATCGGAGTCCGAGACCACCGAAGTTCACAGCTTCGCCTGTTGCCAGCCGGAGCTCTCGAAACTGACATTGCAAATGAGTTCCGCACGTCGGATGGTGGCATCGAGTTCACCGACGCGATCTGCGACAGTAACAAGAAGCATTATAATTACATGTATAATTTGCTTGTCACCGAAATGTGCGTAGAATATAAAATGTTTTGAATCAATGCAAACGTTTTGGTTTTTCTTTCATATATATATATATACCTACACGACCACCTTAAAATGTATATATATATATATATAGAGAGAGAGAAAATTGTGGTTGGTAATGGCACATGGAATATATAAGAGACAGAATACTTTTTTGTGAAAAAACATATAATTTTATAAGGTAAGGAAATAATAAAGGGTATAAAAAATGACCGGTTTCGATGGGTCTGCAAAAGCCATCTTTTCAAATGTTGATTAATATTAAGAAAAATTAATAAGAAGAAGAGTTAAAATTTGAGATTTGAAAATTCAAGTATAAAATTCATTGTGGGATTTCATAGTAGTTTTCATCTTGGTAGCAGCTCGTTGACTGCTTCTGGTAGTGAATGAGAAGTTATTTGGGGGTGTGGGTTATTTTATAAAGGTCAAATTTAGCAATGGCCAGATGGCCAGCTGCTGGTCAGTGAGGGGGTGGAAGCAATATACATACATATATCTTCCTGTGCTCGGTAGGAGAGGGGAGATTGATAGAAAGGGATTTAGTACACTTACACCTATATATACACACATACCTTCATCCACACATACATACATATACATATACATATATATATATATATATATATATATATATACATATACACACATACATACACACACACATACATATACATACACACATACACACACACATATATGCACATACACACACACATATATATATATATACACACACACACACATATATATACATACACATACATCCAGATACACACATACATACACACACACATATATATATATATATATGCGTACATACATATATATACACACATATATATACACACACCCACACATACATACACACACACATATATATACATACACACATACAAACACACACACACATATATACACATACACACACATATATATACACACACACACATATATATACACATACGCATACATCCAGATACACACATACATACACACACACACACGCACACACAATACATACATCCACATGCACACACATACACACACACATACACATACATACACCCACACACAGAGAAATGGCCTCCAAATATATATATATACATGCATACACATATATTGTTTCCATAATATAAGAAGTTAGGGCAGTGAAATTAAAATACAAGTCATTCTGATCACATTGAGTTCTTCATGTAGATTGGGCCCCGCAACCGACAGTGGTGAATGCGTGCGCATATATATATAGATATATGTGTGTGCACGTGCAGGGTTTAACATGGATGTGTTGGTCACACAAAGGCATGGTCTGTCAACGAATAAACCTGATTCTACAGAATTGGTCTCTGGTCTTTAATAGTGGTGATAATTATATACATGCACACATACAAACACATATATCTGTCACTCCGTGCGTATGTGTGTTTATATTTTATGACAATTCTATTGGGGTGATAACCCGTTTAGTTTTGGTTTAAATTTGTTAAGGAATAGATTTTCTTTGTTTATTCTTTGTTGCTGTGTGAACGAATCTGAGCACTTGTAGAAGGGGAAGATTTTAAAGTTGGGTAGTGTCATTCCTGCGCAGTTCGCAATATGGCTGCTCAAGGGGATTTTTCTTGTGCTAGCGTCCCGGATTTGTTGGCGGTGGATGGTCATTCTTTTGCGTAATGAGGTGCCCGTCTGTCCTATGTAGTTGTGTTTGCACCCACCGCAAGTTATTGCGTAAATCAAGTTCTCCGAGTTGCAGGTGAAATTGTTTTTTACTGTAAATGTTTGGCCATCTTTAAATGTAAATTTTTGTCCTTCAGTGAGGTAGAGGCACGTTCCACAGTTTGTTCTACCACATTTGGTAACTGTAGGGTTGAGGATTGGTTTGGGTATATTTGGTCCAGTGAGAATGCGTTTTAGTGATTTGGGTTGTCTTTTACTTTTAAGGATCTTGTGTGTTTCAAGAATAGACTTCATTTTTACATCTTTAAGTAGGATGGGGAGGTTTTTGTGTAGGTGATCAAACATTTCGGTATTTCTGGGGTTGAAAGTGGATACATATGGCAGGGTGTTGAGTGTGGTTTTCTGTTTTGGATTGTTAAGTTGATGGGGATTTAGGTGTTTTGCCCTGTCTATTCCATTGTTGATTATTTCAAGTGGAAAGGCTCTTAAGATAAGGGTGTCTTTTAGTTCCTTTAGTCTTTGCTCCCGTTTAGGTGGATCTGATACTATGGTACATATACGTTTGGCCAAATTGTAAGGAATGTTAAGTTTTGTATGTTTTGGGTGACTTGATGTGAAAAAGAGGTATTGCTTGGAATCTGTGGGTTTATAGAATATATCTGTATCTAATTTCCCGTCTATTACAGAGATGAGAATATCCAAGAAGGCTAATTCCTTGGGATTGGATTCCATTGTGAATTGTATGTTATTATCTATGTTGTTTATCATGTTTTTAAACATAGTAAGTGAGTTCATGTCTTCTTGCCATAGGATAAAGCAGTCGTCTAGATATCTTTTCCAATTGGCTTTGAAGTGTGTGTGGAAAGAGTCTCCAAATAAGAGAAGGGACTGACTGTATATTTGTTGTTCATGGAATCCCATGACTAGGTTGGCATATGTGGGTGCTACTTTCGTGCCCATTGCCGTACCTGATACTTGTCTGTATGTTGAACCATTGAATGTGAAGATATATGTATGTATATTGCTTCCACCCCCTCACTGACCAGCAGCTGGCCATCTGGCCATTGCTAAATTTGACCTTTATAAAATAACCCACACCCCCAAATAACTTCTCATTCACTACCAGAAGCAGTCAACGAGCTGCTACCAAGATGAAAACTACTATGAAATCCCACAATGAATTTTATACTTGAATTTTCAAATCTCAAATTTTAACTCTTCTTCTTATTAATTTTTCTTAATATTAATCAACATTTGAAAAGATGGCTTTTGCAGACCCATCGAAACCGGTCATTTTTTATACCCTTTATTATTTCCTTACCTTATAAAATTATATGTTTTTTCACAAAAAAGTATTCTGTCTCTTATATATTCCATGTGCCATTACCAACCACAATTTTCTCTATAACCTTCGTTTTGTGTAGTAAATTACACTTTTCATATATATATATATATATATATATATATATATATATATATATATATATATATATATATATATATATATATATATATATAATTATATATATAAATATATATATATAATATATATATATTTTTTTCTTCTCCCTTTCATGCTCATCTAACTTATACATATTACACTTATTCATCCACTCTTCTACTTCTTTTCACAATATATCCTTAATTACATTACTATTATTATATTTTTATATTTTTTTAATAATACATATCAACAATTTCTTTCCATCGCACATATTATTAAACCCTTAAATATTATTCTTAATACATATTAAAAATTTCTTTTCATCGCACATATTATTAAACCCTTCAATATAAAAACCTTAATTTAACATTATTCTAAAATTTTTCTCTTCGTTAATTTTCAACTTCTTTTAATTTATATATTATCTTCCAACGGTTTTTTAACCTCTTTATGTAAAACAATATATTTTTCTCAGTTATAAAAGCTATCTCTCTCTCTCTCTATCACCCATCTCTCCTCCTATCTCATCCTTCCTTATTATCCCCCCCCCCACATTCTTTACTCTCATCTCCTCCTCTTTTTCATCCTTTCCAACCCCCACTCAATTTTTTTTCCCAATATCACACATCAATCTAAAACTACTTTTCATATGTTGATTTAAAACTGCACTATTCACAAGTGTTTTTTAACCTTCATATAATGTCTCCCTATTTTATCTGACGAAAACGCAAATGTCTTCGCATGATGATATTTGTTTTTGAAATGCGCATAATAAAATACAAGGAACTCTTTTAACCATCTTTTGATCTTATATATTATATATATAAATATATATATATAATTGCAGCAAAGAGTTACGCCCCTTTATGGTCTGAGTTTAAATCCCGCCGAGGTTAACTTTGAAAGCATCCTTACGGGGTCGATAAAATAAAGTACCAGTAATACACTGGGATAAATTACTGACCTTGTGCCAAAAGTAGAAACAATTATAATTACACGTCGTTAGATCATCACATACAATGCTTGCAATATTTGTTCCGGCTCTCTGCTCTCAAATCCCACTGAGGTAAACCTTGCCTTTCATCTTTTCAAGGTCTATAAAAAATAGTACCACTCTAGTACTGGGGTAGATTATTCCTCTCTATCACTTTCTCACTTCTTTTCTCTTACTCTCTATCATTTTCTCACTTCTTTTCTCTTACTCTCTATCATTTTCTCACTTCTTTTCTCTTACTCTCTATCATTTTCTAAAAGAAGAATTCTGCTGTGATCAGACCTAGAGAGAAGATGGGCTCCGCTTGATTTTAAAAGGTCCAAGAAATGCGACCCTACGACTCCATCGGGAGTTACGGGTCCATTCATACATACAGGGCAATTACGTTATGAAGAAAGAAAGGAGGGAAAAGAAAAAGACAGTAACGATTAGTTTATGGGTATAAAGTTTATATAGAGAATAGAATAACTTTTGATGTAGAAGAAGAAACTGGTGTTGCTATAACAAGAATGTTTTTTTGTCGTGACACCTACACGACCACTTTACAGTGGACTGGGTGCTTTTCGTCATGGCACCTACACGACCACCTTAGAGTTATATATATATATATATATATATATATATATATATATATATATATATATATATATCATCATCATCATCCTTTTACGTCCGTTTTCCCCTGCTTGCAAGGGTTGGACGGGTCCTATTCAGCACAGCATCTATTGTCACGGTCGTGTAGGTGTATATATATGAAGGAAAACCAAAAGGTTTGCATGGTTTCACAACATTTTATATTCTACGCACATTTCAGTGATAAGAAAAAAATAATCGATAATCGATAATTTTGATTAATTAATTAGTTTTCATCACCTCCTCAAGAATAATAAAAGTAAAAAAGGGTAAAATATAATAACGTTCTTCTTAAGGTAATTAATTAATGTCTTTACACCGTCCGGACCATTATTCAAGGTAATCACTTAATATGTCTTTACACCGTCCGGACCATTTAACATGAGTTAATATGATTACCTCTTACACCTTTTATTTGTTATTTTTCACTCAAAAGGACTTTAATCCCGTTGAAGTTAACTTTGCCTTTTAGTCTTACGGGGTCGATAAAATAAAGTAATGCACTGGATTCGTTTAGTCAACTTTCACTCTTCCTTTCAAATTGCTGGCCTTGTACCAAAAGTAGAAAGAAGGTGGAGGAGACGATGGATTGGCAGAATCGTTAGAGCGTCGGAGTATATGTGCTTTAAGACATATAGTTACGTCTCTGTGTGTTCTGAGTTCAAATCCCGTCGAGGTTAGCTTTGCCTTTCATACTTACTGGGTTGATAAAATAAAGTACCAGTAACATACTGGTGTCGATTTAATCGACTTTCTCCTCCCCGCCAAATTGTTGGCCTTGTACCTTAATCAGAAACCATTATTCCTGAGGAGGTGATGAAAACTAATTAATTAATTGAAATTATCGATTACCTCATATTGTCACTGAATCGTTCGTAGAATAAAAAAATGTTTGGAATCCCTGCAAACTCTGTTTTTCCTTTCAATACATATTAATGTTTGGTGATGTTGCTTATTTTTAGTCTTTTGAATCTTACCTCAGATTTATTTGATTTTCAGGATTAATAATCGTAACATATTAAAGTTTTCCATCATCTTGTTTAGTCTAAGCTAAATGGATATCTCCATTTATATATCTGTGCGCGCGCGCGCACACACACACACGTATATGTACACACGCATACATACACACACACATATATATATATATAGCAAAGTTGCACACTGAAAAGAACGAAATATGTAATGTACTGGGTAATTGCTAGCCTTGTGCCAAAAGTAGAAACAATTATTTCAATCAATAGATCAATATTCTTGATGACCCGGCAACGAAGCATATAGGTTACTTGTTGTCTACAGTGAGATATAATTGTGTGTGCGCGTGTGTGTGTGTCAATGTGTGTGCATGTATCTATATACATATTGTCGGACCTCCATCGTTACCAACGACGACTGCTCCAGTTAATTCAGCCTGTTCACGAAATTATTGTGCTAGTGCCTAGATGCCTTTCCTAAAACCAACCTCATTTATAGTGAGTACTGGGTGCTTTTTGCAGTGACATCTACACGACCACTTTACAGTGTGGACTGGGTGCTTTTTGTCGTGATAACTACGCGACCACTTTACAGTGTGGACTCGGTGCTTTATGTCGTGACACCTTCACGACTTTACAGTGTGTAATAAGGCTTAACACCTTGAATTACACGAACAACTTAATTTTTGCTAGCTGAGTGGACTGGAGTAGCGTGAAAAAAGTGTCTTGTTCAAGGACACAACGTACCGCCCGGCCCTGGCATCGAGTAATGCTGCGAGTGTTGCTGGTTTGCCTAAAAAATCATTAGAGAGGTTTCCCAGTGTTCCGCCAAGTATATTGAATGTTAATGGAGACTTTGTGGATAATTACACAAGGTCTAATACGAGATTTGAGCCATTATTTTAGGATACCAGGACCGTGTATACTTTGTATACACGTATGCGCGTATTTTTTGCATTTAAAACATTCATAGAAAAAAATCAAATTAATAAAATTAATAAAAAAAAAAGATTTTGACTTTCTAACAAAAACTCTTTCACTTTGACTTGCAAATACCCAAATTTAACTTGGAAATCACCCAATTTCACTGTTAAATACTTTGTTTCAGAAGGCTATGAAATAAGTATATACTTCCGTAAATTATATAATATTTATTAACACCAGTTTAGTCCTGATTGCGCAGACCTATGACGAAGGGTGTACCGCCGGTCGTGTCCTTCTTGTCTATTTGTATATTAGGGATTACACAGTCGATCGTAACAGCAAAGTGTGATTTGAAGGAGATTTGGCTGCTTTTTCCAGCAGATTTAGTGACCTCATCGAGGCGAAGCTATAACAGAGGTTTTCAACAACCAACGCCAGCAATGACAAATGCAAATAAATTCTGTATAGATATTGAAATACCAAGACATAACTGGCATCGCACTAAACATGACATATACGCATACATAGGTTAACTTTGCTTTTCATCCTTACAGCGTCGATAAAATAAACCACTAATGATGCGCTGGGATAATTGCTGGCCTTGTGCCAAAAGTAGAAACAATTATATATACGAAATTTAAATCTATCTATATATATTTATATTGTGAAAGTTTGGTAGAAATATCCAAAGGTAAGAGCACTCAATCCAAAGGTCGAGTTAAGTATAATTAGTTACAGCAGTGACATATACAGGTACATAAGTTTCGTTGGGTTATACACAGCTGAATGAGTTGGCGGTGCATGACCCAACGAAACTGCTTAGAAGGTTATGGGGGCTGAGAGAGAGAGAGAGAGAGAGAGAGTAGTCAGTCTCCCACCAAATATTGAACAGATACTTTTTCAACGGGATGAAAAGGTAAAAGATGAAACTGTCCTCGGCACGTTTTCAACTTAGGGCGCAGAGACGGAGCGAATACTGTAAACATTGTATCTTAGGCACCAAGCATTGTGCCTAAGATGGTTTCTAATTTAGGCACAAGGCCAGCAATTTGAGGATGGAGAGAAGTCGATCACAATATTTGACTGGTACTTTATTTTATCAACCACATAACAAATGAAAGACCCGTAACGATACGCTAGCCTTCTGGCTATGTAGAAACCATAATTATAATTTCCATAATCGTGTTTTCTTTTTATTGGCTGAAAACATGTTGAACTATTTTCGTCTCTTTTTCTTCTTGTTTTGTTTATTCTTTCTTGGAAAAGAAAAATTGAGAAATATATTTTCCAATGTGTAAACTATTTATCATTGTAGTTGGATGCTCTAGAACGAATGACGTGTTGTGAGATTCGAAACGAGAGGCCATATCATTAACAAACTTCCTATATAGAAGTACTTTCATTTTGAATCACCATTTTTTCACTACACGAAACTAAGCAAACTCCGGATATTTTGCCTTGTAAGTTAATTTCTGTAAACTTATTTTTTTTTCGTAGTTTTATTTAAGAATTATTTCATTACTTAGGTTGATATCAGTAACATTACTACATCGTATATGATGATCTCAGCCTGGGCAGTTTTCATGTATTTCGGGGTACCACCTGGTACTTTAATATTTCGCTACCAAAAAAAAAAAACAAAAAAAAAAAAATTATGGGTTTCTAGGCTTCAGCCCAGTCAGCGAATACTACGATCCTGATCTCAGTAAAATTCAACATCAAAGAGGCAGTCCGTCTCTTTTCTTCTCTTTCCATCCCCTCACTTTAATGTGGAATCCCTCGATCAGTTAAGAGAAAAATATCTATTTGCTTATACCCGACCTGCCCAAATAACTGTTTTACACTGTCCCAAACCACCTGGTTACTTAACTCTTAATTTTTGTCTGAGATAATGTCGGAAAGATGGTTTTATTCTTTTCTACGTTGTCTGATCCCGAAATAGATGGTCCTAATCCCAAACAACTTAAACTCAGTTTAATCTTTTAGTTGACCGGAGATGCCAGACTTGTTAGAATGTCTTAAACAGTTCATAAACATGTTCTCTTCTAGGAGTATTCTCCCCTACATACACTCCTTTCTTTAGTGCAGTAGCGTAGCTTCTGGGTGGGTGTGGGGAGGAGGGGGGAGGCGCTGCCTCTGGCGACATTTTTGGGTATGTTGTATAAGCCTGAATAGGCTATATGCGATGGGGTGCTGAAAAGTTCCTGGCTTTAAGGGTATCGCGAATGGGTGGAGCTGTTACCTTAACTGGGGAGGTAGGATCGCTGCAATAAATGTGTGAATCTGAGAGGGGAAAATGTTGAATAAAATCATATGTAACTGATCTTCCTGTATTTTCTTTTGCCCAAAGCCACGAACTTTTCAGTACCCCCTCGTACAAAGAGAGGGGCAGTGGAAAACTCTGATGTTAACCACCTATTCAGTTTCCTTAATGAAAAATGTATCCATCAATGGTCTCCTACTGCCTCTTTTCGGAATATATATCCATTCATCTCAGAGTTGATACTAAACTAGGATGTGAAGCATCCACCCATGTTATTAGTAAGCATTTTAAAGTCGATAAATAAAGTATCAGTCAAGTACTGGGGGAGTTGATTCTTCAGTATACATTGTGAAGTGTTTGATTTTAGGAAGGGTATCTTGCCATAGAAACCAAGACCAAGTGAAGTGTATGAGTAAAGTATGATCACCTGACTAGTCTAACCTCAGAACATAACAACCCGTAATTTTTATATGAAATCTGTTGGTCTTTATTTTGGGGTTAGAGGAAGATATCTTGTCCTTGTATGAGATGCCACTGTCAGGGACTCCTGTTTCTTCTCACATTCTAGATACATCAATAGCCGAACTGAATAAATTATTGAAACACCATAATTTGTTCGTGAATTACATTTTTGAAATTATATAATTCGACTTGTTTAAGGGAGATAGACCACTGACAATCAAGTTTTTATCATGATTGACCATTCCAGTGCCTTAGCCTCGCCATCATTAGTAGCAATGTCCTGATTGTTTTGGATCACCTCAAAAGGTTTTAGAGCGAAACACCAGCATTCCCTTTTGCAATGTATAATTGAGTGCACATGTCATTTTTATTGTCATTGTTCAATTCATCATCATCACCATTTAACATCTATTTTCCATGCATGCTTGGATTAGAAATAGTCTGGGGCTAGACCGTTTGGCTTGGTTTCTACATCTGGATGCCTTTCCTAATGCAAACCACTTAACAGCATCTACTGGGATAATTTTATCATGACTCCCGCATTCACACCTTACTGTCCAGACTAGGTAATATTTGTTATGGCACCAGCACTGCAAGGAAGTATGTGAGAAATAGATTTGTTCAAACATTTTCATCTTAATAAATTATAAGCTAACAATGTATAGACACCAACATACTTCATATTGTTGGATTTGATGATTTCAGTAATATTTCAGTATAAATTTAGGATTAAAACTGAGTTCACAGGATGAACTTTTCTACATTTCTTTTTCTCCACAGGTTGATTGAACAAAAAAAAAGATGGAGGAGGAATCAGGAAGTCATCCAGGTGAGGATAAATACAAACAAAATATTTTGGATATTTGTTCTGGCCTGTCTAATATGAAGATTTCACCCCTTAACAACAACTTTCCCTTAGGCAAATGTGATCTATGTGATGTACCAGTGACGAGCAAAATTGTTGCAAAGCAACATTATGAAGGTAGGAGACACCAAAATAATGTTAAAATTCAATCTAAACCAATCCTTTCAAACAATATACCTGAAAATTCCACACTAGTAGACACAATATTTGGGGATAGATGTGGGATATGTAATGTGGTATATACAAGTGCAGTTAATGCAGCTGATCATCTTAGAGGCAGAAGTCACTTGAAAACCTTTAAAGAATCGTCTGTTTTGAAAATAATGGATACATTAAAGTGTGATATTTGTTCTGTTACATTTACTGGAAAAACAGATGCCTATGCTCATCGTATTAGTAAAAGACATCTGAGAGCAGTTGAAAATATAACTGCACTGAAATACAGTCCTGGCTCTTCTCCTCAGAAAACTTATCCTGATTCTAAAATGTGTGAACTATGTGATGTGCCATTGACAAGTAACATTGTTGCTAAACAACATTTTGAAGGTATAAAACACCTGAGAAAAGTTAAAATTCAATCTGAACCAATCATTTCAAACAGGACACCTTTGGAAGATAGATGTGAGATATGTGATATTGTACTTACAAGTCAAGCTCATGCTGATGAGCATTTCCAGGGCAAACCACACTTGAAAAGAAGTAAATTGTCTGTTAATAGCTCTACTGAAAAAGGATGCACTATCAAAAAACAATCTCAAGAAATACTAACTGAAAACATTTGGCAGAACAATTTAAACAAATTATAAACACAAATTGAGCAAACAACATGCAAACCTTGAGTGAAAAGTCTTCATAATCTATAATATTTATTAATAATGGAAAATCTAAGTTGGAAAACTGAAAAGCAGGCAACCAAAGATAAGTGCTGTTGATTTAAAGTAAAAGAAAATATTGAGAAATTGCATTGGTGGTTAAATATATTTTTTTCCTATGTTTCTTTATGGTTTTCAGTTAACTGAAAAATGAATAATTTCTGATGGGTTTGAAAGGTATGTTCTTTCAAAACACATCAAAAGCCAGAGAAAATCATAAATTTCTCATTTAATATGAGATAGGTGTAACTGTAAAAAAAATATATATTGTCAAAATAGAGATGTTGACATGTGGAATGTTGAGAAAATAATATTGACATATTGAATGTTGACAAAATAGTGTTGTTGACATGTAGAATAGTGATCAATTGTTGACAAAGTAGATGTTGGTATTATTTGAACTCAGAATATAATCTACAAATTATACATAGGCAGTATGATACACTTATTATGTACACAATAATTTCATTATTATTATTATAATTACCTAATCAAAACAATATTTCTAATGAAAAATGCTGTTTATGGTTTTCAAATAATTTTGAAAATAAGCTGCTGTTTGGAACATAACTTCTTACATAAAATTATAATGGAAATGTTTTTAGATAAATTAAAGTTGCTCTTGTTTTTCACCTTTTTCTTATTTGTGATTCTTTTACCTCTTCTTTTTCTTTTCCTGTTTCTCTCTTGCTGTTTTTTAATTGTAGTGGGTATTAGATAGCTCTCCTAGTCTGTCATGGCATACATTTAAATTGATTGAATAAAAATACTTAAAATAAACAGTTTTATATCATAAAACCAAGGGTGATTACTCCTCCTACTTCTTGGGAGAGTTGTTGGGAGCAGAGATCACTCCAATTGATCAAACTAGATCCCCAAATGTTGATCTCATGGATGTTATCCAAGCATATACTCATGGTCTGCCAGTTAGTTTTGCCCGTAAAATCTGTCCAACATTTCTTTTCTGAGACATTCTAAATGTTTATCTGTAGCATTGGAGTTATGATCTCTCAATTCAGAGAAGTAGTGGTACCACCTGGAACTATGTACTTCATCGAGTAACATTACTCCCAAATCCCTTTGGGGGACCCCATTTTGGCCGCTTGTATTCACGATCATATTCTTGTAGTCATTATCCAAGATTCGTGACCATAAGGGTTGGCGTGAATACCAAATTGAAGATAGTGAATTTGGCTTTTATACCTACCTCCCTTCCTCCGATGCCTGAATGCTGACGTTGGCACCAGCTACTGCAAGTCTTGCACTTAATTCAGCCTACTGCTTTACATCGCTCATGAACATCGCCCCAAGGTACTTGGACTTCTCCACCTGTTTCAGTGGAACTCCACATGTAGAGTGCACTGCACAGGCTTCCTTGAGATGATGAATGCCTCAGTCTTCACAGCTCTGATTTTCATCCCTGCCATGCATTTCGGAGATCACCTTCTGATGAGTTAAGTAATACCATGTTGTCTGCAAATTCCAGCCCCTACTGATTCTACACTCACCAGCCTTGATACCACAGCCCAGCTGTGCATGTCAATCCAGTCCATGAAGATTGTGAACAGGAAAGGTGAGTGTAGGCACCCTTGGCAGAGTCCGACTCCCCCATTGAATGGTTTTGACTTAACACCATTTATCCGAATACAAATACTAGGACATTTGTATGGCGACATCAGGGTAACAAGAAGCTGAAAAATGTCACAATAATCTGCCCACTAATAAAGATACCATAAACATTTGAATTAAATCACACAAAACCCTATTAACAAGACTTTTGTAAAGAACAAAACAACACTATGACTGCATCACATTAAATATTAAAGTCTTTACTTTAGTTAACTGAAAGGTTTCACAATGATCTGCCCTAATAAAGATACTATAAATATTTGAATTATCAAACTTGTTTTTAGATATTTTCTGCTAAATTATTAGAGGTTGTTAAGGGTTAAAGCACAATAATAGCTACTATATCTGTGAATAAATATATTGACATTACTAGAGTACAAAATTCATAGTTTCTATCTAGGCTTTCAATACGAGCATGATTTGAATAGCTCACACATTGCTGGTCTTTCTAGACCACATAATTGTAATCTTACCAGCCCACACATCCCTGCTACATACTGTCCATTTCTACATGTTGTTCACAAATCTCTTGCTATTAAAAAAAAACTCTTTCAGTTTTGCAGTGCTTGGATCTCCTTGGTGATGAAGCTTTCATCCTCTTGATAAAATAAGTAATCAATAGCAGATAGGAGGTCATCAACACTGTGATATTGGGTCCCAGTCAAGTATCTTTTCATGTTGGGACACAAATGATAGCCAGATGGGGCCAAATCAGTTCAAAGCCACAGTCATGCACAGCAGCCATTGAAACCAAGGACTTGTGTGCTAGAGTATTGTCCTGATGAAACAAGATCCCTTCCATCAGTTTTCCTAGGTGTTTGGTATTGATAGTCTTTCATAACTGCCTCAACAAGTTGGCATAGTACTCTCCATTGATGGTGTTAACCTTTTGAAGGTTGTCAATTAACAATGTCTTTTTCATCCCCCAAAACAGGCCATCACCTTCCCTGCAGATGAAACGACCATGGCCTACTTTAGAGCAGGTGAGTAGAGGTGTTACCACTGCATGGATTGTCTCTTTGACTCTGATTCAAAGTGATGAAACCAACACTTATCCTGGGTTATTCTCAGAATATTCTCAACTCTCTAATGGGATATGCTAAGAGTATTAGTTACTTAATTTATAGTCATTTGCCTGTCATCCATCACCATGTGGTGAACACGATCAATGTTTTCCTTGGTGGTGGCTATTTCAGGATGTCCAGAGCTTGGGTCACCTTCAAAACTTTCCCTTCCCCTTCCAAATTCAGCTGCCCATTTTTGCACTGTTAATAAAGCTGGAGCATCATCCTCTAATGTAGCAACCATGTCATCATGAAATGTCATTGGGGGCTAAACCCTTTTTTGCTAAATTTTGTACATTTTCAAGAGAAGTCATTAGATGTCAGTTTACTGATGCAGTTATTAAGAAGAGTTGAAATTAATGCAAACAAGATTCCACAGCTCCAGCATCACTCCTTCATAGTCAGTCAATGTACTTTTGAGATCACCCTCCTATTATAACATTTGAAAGATAATCAAAACATATTTTCAACTCGCTCTTTGATCAACCAAATCGTTTATTCAGTGTCATACTTTCTGTTAGTGCCTAATTTTCAGGGGATTAGGTCGATCCTCGTTTCTGGATGAGCTTTGCATATCCATCGCTCTCAGATTCAGGGCTAAAGTCTGTAGGGAATGGAATTCGTTGATATGGAAACTCCCCCTAATTCTATGGGTCCTCATGAATTGTCATGTCGGCTACTTGCAAGTTGCTATGCTCACCACACTGAGTTGAAACTCATAAATAATTAAACCATTCCTAGCCAAATTCAATACTCTCAGTTCTGGAGCCAGCCAAAATGCCCAGGACTGGTGGGAAGAATTCTGGCAGTCTAATCCCTTTGCCCTTGAGTTTAGAGGTTGATGCCTCATATAGGACACCACTGTCAACTATTATTTTGCTGCAGCATTGATGAGGATCATCACATCCATAGTTAAACAGTACAAAATTGGGAAATACTATTTATTATTGGTAAATCACATTTATAAGTTTGTGTAATTCGAAATGTTTGGGGAAGCTGGACTGTTGGCTATGAGGTTTTTGTCATAATTACTGGAGTATCAGGTGATGTTCGTGAGGGTGCTTGGCTATTCCATCTCCTCAGTCTCGCCATCACCTGTACATTTTGGCATAACATTTGTTTGAGGAAAACACCAACATCCACTTTTGCAGCCTGTAATCGACTGTGTATATCTTCAGTTTTTTTTTCTTCTGTAATTTATATTTTTGTAAATCTTATTCATTATAATAATTGTGTTTAAAGATATTAAAAAAAAGAAAATGAGTGTGTGCATCAAAAAGAAAAGTCTCGTTTAGCCCGTAAACCAGCTAGATAAAGCAGCCATAAAAATGGAGATGATGAAGCGATGAACATGTAATATAAAAAATATGTTAAAACAAAATTTTTAAATGTAGTGGGGGGAAAAAACGAAACAAAATATACGATTTATCCACTGAACAGAACCTGTGATATTGACAGGTATGATAAAGTTACTAACCTGCGAAGTGGTCATGTAGGTGTCACGACAAAAAGCACCCAACCCACACTGTAACGTGTCGTGTAGGTGTCACGACAAAAAGCACCCAACCCACACTGTAACGTGTCGTGTAGGTGTCATGACAAAAAGCACCCAGCCCACACTGTGAAGTGGTCATGTAGGTGTCACGACAAAAAGCTTCCAGCCCATGAATTACTCTTGGGTTTCGATTAATTGTCCCCTCCCCCAGCGCTTATTAATTTTTCAGATGTTTTTCAATCCTCACCGCTCTTAACCCCCTCCTTCGCTCATTAAATTTTACTAATCTAACTCCGGCGAAATTTTATTTTAAGTGGTAACATTCCTGCGACAATTAATTTTCTTTAGACATTAAAATACATTATAAATGACAAAAAAAGTACAGTATTAGAAATCTCATACATTATAAAATAAATAGGATGGGCATGTAGTTAGAATGTCTCAGGAAAGAATCGCTGGACAGATTTTACAGGCAAAACCAACTGGCACGAGACCCAGGCGTAGACCCCGAGCAAGATGGTTGGATAACATCCGTGAGCTTGGCTGGTCACGCTTGAGAATCCAACCGGATCAGTTGGAGACGGTTGCGTGACAGGACCCACTGGGAGGAGTGTTTGAGATCTCTGTCCCCGAATTGAACCACGCGAGGTGAAACAGGCAGGAAAGGAGGTGTTGGTCGAAGCTAGACTCGAGCTGCCTGAAGGTAGACCTACACTTGATGTCGTCCCAGTTACATTATACATTTGTATACTGGGGGTCGGGGAGACCTTTGTTGGTCTAGTCGGCCAGATCTTGCTCCATTTCTTGGGTCACTTCAGGTTCTGCCGTCTTGCTGAGTACCTCGCTGATAAGGGTGCGTCTGGAGGAGCTTGATGAGAAGTAGGCCGATAGTGCCAGATCTGATGACGATCGGAGTCCGAGACCACCGAAGTTCACAGCTTCGCCTGTTGCCAGCCTGTGCTCTCGAAACTGACATTGCAAATGAGTTCCGCACGTCGGATGGTGGCATCGAGTTCACCGACGCGATCTGCGACAGTAACAAGAAGCATTATAATTACATGTATAATTTGCTTGTCACCGAAATGTGCGTAGAATATAAAATGTTTTGAATCAATGCAAACGTTTTTGTTTTTCTTTCATATATATATATATATACCTACACGACCACCTTAAAGTGTATATATACACCTAGAGAAAATCAAACTTGCTTCTGTAGAATCAAAAGTGAATGCCCATTACAAGGTAAATGCAACACCAAAGCCATTGTATATGCGGCTAAAGTGACAACCATCAGCAACAACCATCCAGCCACCAGTGAACGATATGTGGGTATGACGCAAGACAAATTCAAAACGTGTTTTTACTCACATGTCGCATCCTTTCGACATCCAGAAAAAAGATTTACTACAGCTCTGGCTAGCAGAATTTGGGATTTGAAAGACCAAGGCATCCAATATAAATTAGATTGGTCAATTTTGAACCAATCTAAAGAATATGCTAGAGGAACAAGAAAATGCACGCTCTGCATAAATGAAAAATATTGGATATTGCAAAATCTAAAATCACCAAAGACCTGCCTGAACACAAAGACGGAAATTTTCACCAGTTGCCCACACATGAAATCACACTTGATTTCCAGCTCATATAAACTTAACACACTTTCAGATACTTCTCCTCCATAAACTCTTATTATTCTCTTTATAATTACCCTTTCTGATTTACTTTCATTTTTATCCTTATCATTAATTTCATTTATTTTTATTTTTATTTTTATTTATATATTATTATTTTATTATTTTTTCATTTTTTATTTTTACTTCACATCCACCAATAACCCCCCCCCCTTTATTCTCCGATTCACTTACCTAATATCTTCACTTTCCATTTTTTACTTCCCTATTTCCTTCACTAACTGATTATACATGTCATTTGCGTTTTCCACTCCAGATATATTTTTTATCTTTATTTTTATTTTTTATTTTTGCGCAGCCAATCTTACAATTTTATATTTGTACTTACTTATCTACAAGTTTTTTAGACCCTGTATCAATGTGGCTGAACGCCTTAATGTGTGTATACTTTCTATATATGTACATGAGCGACTACGTGTGCGCGCGCGCGTGCGTGTATATATATATATATATATATATATATGTATGCGTATGTGTATGTGTCTTTATATCCGTGTTTTTTACATCTAGGTTTTATGTTTTGTTCCTTTTTTCTTCTCCCCCTTTTTTTTACTTACTCATTTTTATGCGTGTGCATGCAAACAGGTCAATATGCGGGAGTGTAAGTATGTGTGTGTGTGTGTGTACGTATCGAGCGTATGGATGTGTAAGTGTGCGTGTGTATATAAGCATGTATATATTTGCGTTTCTTTTGTGAGATATACGTGTGTGTGTATGTATGTTTGTCTTCTTTTCTTTCTAAATTATTGTTCCATTTTTATAAATATATCGAGATTGATACTTTCCTTTAATTATTACACTCCCTTACCTCTTTTACTTCCGCATCTAAGTGTACGTGTATGTAGGTGTGTTTATGCGCGTGCCTTCATATTCTTATGATGTATCTATTGTCTGTAGATTACAGACATACAGATACATTTGCCCTAAATTATATATTTACGCACACTTTTTCACTATACGTATACATATGTGCATACACATATATGCACATCTGTGAGCGTATATACATACATATACACACACCTAACTATATTTCTTGAAAGATTATTATATATTTCATATTCTAATTCATTTGTCTATATCTTTTTTGTTTTTTTGCTTTTCTTGATGAGACTTTCCAAGTATTTACCCATGTTTTACTAGACATGAAAAATGCGCAAGCTCAAAAGTGCCACAGAATGTTATAATAAACCTTCAAAAGTGTGGGACTAGAGTTGTTGCTAAAAAATATTGTAATCATTATATATCGTACATTCTGTGGCATCCTTTATAAAAATAGCTTAAACCAACGAAGCCTTTATTTTTACGCTATTTCACTTAGTTAATTCTTAGAGTGTAACATATAAAAATATCATTTACAACTATAAAATAAATTAATTAATATAATAACAGAGCTGCGGAGCTGAAATTTAGGAAATAATGGAGTATCGGATCCTGAGTTGGAGCCAGTCAATTTTTGGCCGACTCCGCAGCCCTGTATAATACATTTCATATTAAAGTTATTAATAAACCTATTTTACACTTCATGCAAATTACCACGAGATATTGATATTAGATATAAGATACAGCGCAATATCTACAGCTGTAAAAGTACGAAAGCGAAGTAATAATAAGTGGCTTAAGGTAATTCCAATATGAAAGTTTGTAGTGATAAAAATTTGATAATGCAATACGATTGTTAATATTATAGTTCTATGAAAATGTAACAATAGATAACTAAATTATTTTACTATTAGTATATTTAAGAAATTATCATTATAGATTTGATCGTTCATATAAGCATCATATTAAGTTTCAACACAATTATTTTGTTACTATGAGTATATGATAATAATATTACGTAATTATTTATAGCTGTTATTACATTAAACATAGATGTATTTATTTTTATATGTTACACTCTAAGAATTAACTAAGTGAAATAGCGTAAAAATAAAGGCTTCGTTGGTTTAAGCTATTTTTATAAAGGATGCCACAGAATGTACGATATATAATGATTACAATATTTTTTAGCAACAACTCTAGTCCCACACTTTTGAAGGTTTATTATAACATTCTGTGGCACTTTTGAGCTTGCGCATTTTTCATGTCTAGTTTAATATTTTTTTAAGGCAACGCTTGTAATAACTCTAGTTAAACAGGATATATATTAATAATAAATTATCGTTGTAATGTAATTAGATTATGTAATTGTTATTATAAATTATCTTATAAATATTAGTGTAAGATGTATAAAAATATTTTCAGACTTTTAATATAAACAACTACAAAAAACAATCAATATTAAATCAATATATTATACATAATAGAAAACATAAAATATACAATACAAAAACAAAATATTTACATACAATTGCAATTATCAGTGTATATACATTTTCTTTATATTCCCTGAGCAAATTAATAAGATTTGTTTTTATTGTACATAATTTGATGACTGTATTAAAAGATGAGTGTATTAAAAGATAGCAACAATTTGTGATTAAATTGTTATCTTAAGCAACTCACTTTTTAATAGTTGTTGGCTGAGCGAAATTGTAAAAGCCTATGAGCAAATATAAAAAAAAATACACAAACAACATTTCCTTGTGTTATTACAACATTAGATAAAATAATTGAGCAATGTCGTTATATTTTGCTCTTATTGCACATTAATAGTGTTTCTATTTTTCGGCACAAATCCATTACGGCAGTCCATTACTGGTACTTTATTTTATCGAATTAGTAAGTATGAAAGTCGAAGTTAACCTCGGCAGGATTTGAACTTAGAATGCAAAGGACCATAACAATACTGCAAAGCATGGTGTCTGACGCTCTACCAATACTTGTGTTGAGCTGGTCATTAATTTATGGTGGTCGTGCGTGGAGTAGAGCAATCGCTAGTTGAAATATTATGAACAAAACATTTTTATTTGCCGAAGAACATATTTTCAATACTGTTTGTGAATGTGACGAAGGAAATACATTCTGATATGGAACAGTGTACAAAGTGTGTCTGTGAATAACATAATGTTACCTCATGTTGTTGTCAAGACATAATGGATTTCGTATATCCAGTTAGAAGATGAAACCTAGCCATCTCGGATTAGTTATATTTCATGCCATGTGTAAACGTGTTTGAGGATAGCAAAATATGCGCGTTAATTATAATAATTAGTTAATAATATTACAAAATATACCTAATTAAACTCTTTGCTTGAAATTTTATCATTCTTCGTTTATATATATATATATATATATATAGAGAGAGAGAGAGAGAGAGAGGGAGAGAGAGAGAGATTTATCTAGTCCTTCGCTCAAGATTAATCTATAAGTTTAGATGTTTGCCTTCGTTTAAGTAAATATTACAGTAAGATTTTTAATATAAACAACTACAAAAAACAATTAATATTAAAACGAAAAAATTATCAATGATAAAAGAAGCGGATGCAACTTTTTTTTTTATAAAGTTATATTCCTGTTTCTTTAAAGAACATTTCATTTTTGTTCTATTGTAGGCGAAATAATGCAATGGTTTAATAGGGAAGATATAACTTACGAATTATGTCTCTAACCGTGTAACGCTTTTTAAGTAGATAACTACAATTGAAAATACTAAAGAAATGGAACCAACAATTCAATTTGAAAGTCGTCTAGTGACAGTGTATTACTGGTACTTTATTTTATCGACCCCGTAACGATGAAAGGCAAAAATGCAAATGCTTAAAATTTAAATTGCCTTAATTCTATCGTCTGCTGTTTCATTAAAGGGAGATTATCGTCTGTATTTAATTCTATCGTCTACTGTTCCACTAAACAGATATACCTCCACTATCGTCTCTATTTATACATTTTAACTTATAACTTATACACATTTGATTTGAAATATTTTATCTAGTCCCCCCTCTCAATATTATGATGATTTCTTTCGAATGAAACAGTTCTAGTCCTGTAGAAACCATTTATATATATAATTGAACTGAGTTAAAAATTCACAATATTTATAATTAAATAAGCTCATATATATATGTGTGTATTTATCTGTTTATTGTATTATATATAATGTGTGTATATACAGGATGTCCCCCAAAAATATATACACACTTCAACAGCATTCTAATAACTATTGCCTGTACAGGTAATCAAAGTGTCAATCGAATGTTAGTTTCGTGTTTTAACAGTACAAATTTACAATACACACATAAAACCAGTGTATATACATACATGAGTGTGTATACACATACATGAATGTGTATATACAATATATATGTATATATATATAGACACATATATTCACGGTGCAACGGTACATTAAAATATAGATGCGGGAGAGGGGGGGTGTATATATAGGGGCGCTGGGGATAAAGGAGTGTAAAGCGTGTGTAATTGATATATTGAAGGAGAGGAGCGTGCAGCGATAGAGTAACAAATATATAGAGAGGGGGAGAGATGGTATTGAAGGGGAGGAGTGCAAAGCGAAAGAGTAAGAGATATATATAGAGACGGAACAGATAGAGAGAAACAGGCGTAAGTAACAGTGGAAGAGATATAGAGAGAGGTACTCTGATTGGTTGAAAATTAGCCAATGACATACGATCACCACCACCACGGCTATCCCCGAAAAATTTTTTAAGAAGCTACGCATATATGTTAGAACACGAAAAGTGAACATTCTGTTGTTTCACACTTTTCGTGTTCTAACAGATATTGCCTCGTCTGACGAACGAATGAAGACGTTTCTTTCGTATTCGTCTCATTCGAGAAACCTCTGGTAATGAGGTAATTATATTGTATTGATTTTTATACATTAAATTTTGCTCTGACACTTACATAGAGCACTCTTCACTTCTATGACCTTTTCTGTTTTCAACGGGAATTTCAATACATATATATATATGTATTGAAATTCCCAATACATATATATATATATATATATATATATATGTGTTTTTGCCACACTTTTCCGAATATTTTTGCGGATATAAAGGTTATCTCCCTTGCTGAAATCCATGTGCGTATTTTTAGCCTGGGTCTTGTCTTTCCATCCATTCGGACGAAGCTCGTTGATAAAGTAACTCCAGTCCCCCGCTATCTGTAAGTCTTATATTTTTTTATATGAGCTAATAGATGACGGTTTAAGGATTTACAGAAACCCAAGAAGCTAGATATTCCATCTCTCTAGTGGGTCCGGGTATGCATTTTACATTCATTTCATTTATTGATTTATTGATAATTTATCTGAGTGTCCCGAATCTTCCATATCGAACTTATCGGTTATTTGGTTGATTGTAGACATATTCTACGTGTGACGGTATTTAACGATAGTTATAGCTCTAATTTATTTGAATTATAGAGCCCTCTGCCGCTCATCTCGAATTTTGTTTATCGTGAACTCGTGCGCCGATTTTTCGATACTCGATTATTCTACTATATATATATATATATATATATATATATATATATATATATATAATTGCAGCAAAGAGTTACGCCCCTTTATGGTCTGAGTTTAAATCCCGCCGAGGTTAACTTTGAAAGCATCCTTACGGGGCCGATAAAATAAAGTACCAGTAATACACTGGGATAAATTACTGACCAAAAGTAGAAACAATTATAATTACACGTCGTTAGATCATCACATACAATGCTTGCAATATTTGTTCCGGCTCTCTGCTCTCAAATCCCACTGAGGTAAACCTTGCCTTTCATCTTTTCAAGGTCTATAAAAAATAGTACCACTCTAGTACTGGGGTAGATTATTCCTCTCTATCACTTTCTCACTTCTTTTCTCTTACTCTCTATCACTTTCTCACTTCTTTTCTCTTACTCTCTATCATTTTCTCACTTCTTTTCTCTTACTCTCTATCACTTTCTCACTTCTTTTCTCTTACTCTCTATCATTTTCTCACTTCTTTTCTCTTACTCTCTATCACTTTCTCACTTCTTTTCTCTTACTCTCTATCATTTTCTCACTTCTTTTCTCTTACTCTCTATCACTTTCTCACTTCTTTTCTCTTACTCTCTATCATTTT
Organism: Eledone cirrhosa; assembly: GCA_964016885.1. NCBI lineage: Eukaryota > Metazoa > Mollusca > Cephalopoda > Octopoda > Eledonidae > Eledone > Eledone cirrhosa. Next base: position 87,361,997 of record OZ024743.1, read on the forward strand.
CTCACTTCTTTTCTCTTACTCTCTATCATTTTCTCACTTCTTTTCTCTTACTCTCTATCACTTTCTCACTTCTTTTCTCTTACTCTCTATCACTTTCTCACTTCTTTTCTCTTACTCTCTATCACTTTCTCACTTCTTTTCTCTTACTCTCTATCACTTTCTCACTTCTTTTCTCTTACTCTCTATCATTTTCTCACTTCTTTTCTCTTACTCTCTATCATTTTCTCACTTCTTTTCTCTTACTCTCTATCACTTTCTCACTTCTTTTCTCTTACTCTCTATCATTTTCTCACTTCTTTTCTCTTACTCTCTATCACTTTCTCACTTCTTTTCTCTTACTCTCTATCATTTTCTCACTTCTTTTCTCTTACTCTCTATCACTTTCTCACTTCTTTTCTCTTACTCTCTATCACTTTCTCACTTCTTTTCTCTTACTCTCTATCACTTTCTCACTTCTTTTCTCTTACTCTCTATTATTTTCTCACTTCTTTTCTCTTACTCTCTATCATTTTCTCACTTCTTTTCTCTTACTCTCTATCACTTTCTCACTTCTTTTCTCTTACTCTCTATCACTTTCTCACTTCTTTTCTCTTACTCTCTATCATTTTCTCACTTCTTTTCTCTTACTCTCTATCATTTTCTAAAAGAAGAATTCTGCTGTGATCAGACCTAGAGAGAAGATGGGCTCCGCTTGATTTTAAAAGGTCCAAGAAATGCGACCCTACGACTCCATCGGGAGTTACGGGTCCATTCATACATACAGGGCAATTACGTTATGAAGAAAGAAAGGAGGAAAAAGAAAAAGACAGTAACGATTAGTTTATGGGTATAAAGTTTATATAGAGAATAGAATAACTTTTGATGTAGAAGAAGAAACTGGTGTTGCTATAACAAGAATGTTTTTTTGTCGTGACACCTACACGACCACTTTACAGTGGACTGGGTGCTTTTCGTCGTGGCACCTACACGACCACCTTAGAGTTATATATATATATATATATATATATATATATATATATATATATATATATATATATATATATATATATATATATATACTCCAGTCCCACAAACTGTAGAGTGCTTCTTATCCGATATCTGCATTGCTTTATTGTACTACAATAAAACTCACCTCCTACATATATATATATATATATATATATATATATATATATATATATATATACATATATATATCATCATCATCATCATCCTTTTACGTCCGTTTTCCCCTGCGTGCAAGGGTTGGACGGGTCCTATTCAGCACAGCATCTATTGTCACGGTCGTGTAGGTGTATATATATGAAGGAAAAACCAAAAAGTTTGCATGGTTTCAAAACATTTTATATTCTACGCACATTTCAGTGATAAGAAAAAAATAATCGATAATCGATAATTTTGATTAATTAATTAGTTTTCATCACCTCCTCAAGAATAATAAAAGTAAAAGAGGGTAAAATATAATAACGTTCTTCTTAAGGTAATTAATTAATGTCTTTACACCGTCCGGACCATTATTCAAGGTAATTACTTAATATGTCTTTACACCGTCCGGACCATTTAACATGAGTTAATATGATTACCTCTTACACCTTTTATTTGTTATTTTTCACTCAAAAGGACTTTAATCCCGTTGAAGTTAACTTTGCCTTTTAGTCTTACGGGGTCGATAAAATAAAGTACCAGTAATGCACTGGATTCGTTTAGTCAACTTTCACTCTTCCTTTCAAATTGCTGGCCTTGTACCAAAAGTAGAAACAAGGTGGAGGAGACGATGGATTGGCAGAATCGTTAGAGCGTCGGAGTATATGTGCTTTAAGACATATAGTTACGTCCCTGTGTGTTCTGAGTTCAAATCCCGTCGAGGTTAGCTTTGCCTTTCATCCTTACTGGGTTGATAAAATAAAGTACCAGTAACACACTGGTGTCGATTTAATCGACTTTCTCCTCCCCGCCAAATTGTTGGCCTTGTACCTTAATCAGAAACCATTATTCCTGAGGAGGTGATGAAAACTAATTAATTAATTGAAATTATCGATTACCTTTTATTGTCACTGAATCGTACGTAGAATAAAAAAATGTTTGGAGTCCCTGCAAACTCTGTTTTTCCTTTCAATACATATTAATGTTTGGTGATGTTGCTTATTTTTAGTCTTTTGAATCTTACCTCAGATTTATTTGATTTTCAGGATTAATAATCGTAACATATTAAAGTTTTCCATCATCTTGTTTAGTCTAAGCTAAATGGATATCTCCATTTATATATCTGTGCGCGCACGCACGCACACACACACACTTATATGTACAGATACACACATATATACACACACACACACACACATATATATATATATATAGCAAAGTTGCACACTGAAAAGAACGAAATATGTAATGTACTGGGTAATTGCTAGCCTTGTGCCAAAAGTAGAAACAATTATTTCAATCAATAGATCAATATTCTTGATGACCCGGCAACGAAGCATATAGGTTACTTGTTGTCTACAGTGAGATATAATTGTGTGTGCGCCTGTGTGTGTGTCAATGTGTGTGCATGTATCTATATACATATTGTCGGACCTCCATCGTTACCAACGACGACTGCTCCAGTTAATTCAGCCTGTTCACGAAATTTTTGTGCTAGTGCCTGGGTATCCTACTGACACGTGCACCCATAACGCTGTTCTGGGGGAGATTCAACGTGACACATCATCTTTATAATTGTTTTACGTCCATTTTCCACACTAGTATTGGTTAGACGAGTTGTCATGTTGTGGTCAATGCCAGGTCAGGTGATCATGATTTGCTCATACAGAACTGATTTTGATTTGGTTTCTACAGCTGGATGCCCTTCCTAACACCAACCACATTTATAGTGAGTACTGGGTGCTTTTTGTCGTGACATCTACACGACCACTTTACAGTGTGGACTGGGTGCTTTTTGTCGTGATAACTACGCGACCACTTTACAGTGTGGACTCGGTGCTTTATGTCGTGACACCTTCACGACGACTTTACAGTGTGTAATAAGGCTTAACACCTTGAATTACACGAACAACTTAATTTTTGCTAGCTGAGTGGACTGGAGTAGCGTGAAAAAAGTGTCTTGCTCAAGGACACAACGTACCGCCCGGCCCTGGCATCGAGTAATGCTGCGAGTGTTGCTGGTTTGCCTAAAAAATCATTAGAGAGGTTTCCCAGTGTTCCGCCAAGTATATTGAACGTTAATGGAGACTTTGTGGATAATTACACAAGGTCTAATACGAGATTTGAGCCATTATTTTAGGATACCAGGACCGTGTATACTTTGTATACACGTATGCGCGTATTTTTTGCATTTAAAACATTCATAGAAAAAAATCAAATTAATAAAATTAATAAAAAAAAAAGATTTTGACTTTCTAACAAAACTCTTTCACTTTGACTTGCAAATACCCAAATTTAACTTGGAAATCACCCAATTTCACTGTTAAATACTTTGTTTCAGAAGGCTATGAAATAAGTATATACTTCCGTAAATTATATAATATTTATTAACACCAGTTTAGTCCTGATTGCGCAGACCTATGACGAAGGGTGTACCGCCGGTCGTGTCCTTCTTGTCTATTTGTATATTAGGGATTACACAGTCGATCGTAACAGCAAAGTGTGATTTGAAGGAGATTTGGCTGCTTTTTCCAGCAGATTTAGTGACCTCATCGAGGCGAAGCTATAACAGAGGTTTTCAACAACCAACGCCAGCAATGACAAATGCAAATAAATTCTGTATAGATATTGAAATACCAAGACATAACTGGCATCGCACTAAACATGACATATACGCATACATAGGTTAACTTTGCTTTTCATCCTTACAGCGTCGATAAAATAAACCACTAATGATGCGCTGGGATAATTGCTGGCCTTGTGCCAAAAGTAGAAACAATTATATATACGAAATTTAAATCTATCTATATATATTTATATTGTGAAAGTTTGGTAGAAATATCCAAAGGTAAGAGCACTCAATCCAAAGGTCGAGTTAAGTATAATTAGTTACAGCAGTGACATATACAGGTACATAAGTTTCGTTGGGTTATACACGGCTGAATGAGTTGGCGGTGCATGACCCAACGAAACTGCTTAGAAGGTTATGGGGGCTGAGAGAGAGAGAGAGAGTAGTCAGTCTCCCACCAAATATTGAACGGATACTTTTTCAACGGGATGAAAAGGTAAAAGATGAAACTGTCCTCGGCACGTTTTCAACTTAGGGCGCAGAGACGGAGCGAATACTGTAAACATTGTATCTTAGGCACCAAGCATTGTGCCTAAGATGGTTTCTAATTTAGGCACAAGGCCAGCAATTTGAGGATGGAGAGAAGTCGATCACAATATTTGACTGGTACTTTATTTTATCAACCACATAACAAATGAAAGACCCGTAACGATACGCTAGCCTTCTGGCTATGTAGAAACCATAATTATAATTTCCATAATCGTGTTTTCTTTTTATTGGCTGAAAACATGTTGAACTATTTTCGTCTCTTTTTCTTCTTGTTTTGTTTATTCTTTCTTGGAAAAGAAAAATCGAGAAATATATTTTCCAATGTGTAAACTATTTATCATTGTAGTTGGATGCTCTAGAACGAATGACGTGTTGTGAGATTCGAAACGAGAGGCCATATCATTAACAAACTTCCTATATAGAAGTACTTTCATTTTGAATCACCATTTTTTCACTTCACGAAACTAAGCAAACTCCGGATATTTTGCCTTGTAAGTTAATTTCTGTAAACTTATTTTTTTTTCGTAGTTTTATTTAAGAATTATTTCATTACTTAGGTTGATATCAGTAACATTACTACATCGTATATGATGATCTCAGCCTGGGCAGTTTTCATGTATTTCGGGGTACCACCTGGTACTTTAATATTTCGCTACAGAAAAAAAAACAAAAACAAAAAAATTATGGGTTTCTAGGCTTCAGCCCAGTCAGCGAATATTACGATCCTGATCTCAGTAAAATTCAACATCAAAGAGGCAGTCCGTCTCTTTTCTTCTCTTTCCATCCCCTCACTTTAATGTGGAATCCCTCGATCAGTTAAGAGAAAAATATCTATTTGCTTATACCCGACCTGCCCAAATAACTGTTTTACACTGTCCCAAACCACCTGGTTACTTAACTCTTAATTTTTGTCTGAGATAATGTCGGAAAGATGGTTTTATTCTTTTCTACGTTGTCTGATCCCGAAATAGATGGTCCTAATCCCAAACAACTTAAACTCAGTTTAATCTTTTAGTTGACCGGAGATGCCAGACTTGTTAGAATGTCTTAAACAGTTCATAAACATGTTCTCTTCTAGGAGTATTCTCCCCTACATACACTCCTTTCTTTAGTGCAGTAGCGTAGCTTCTGGGTGGGTGTGGGGAGGAGGGGGGAGGCGCTGCCTCTGGCGACATTTTTGGGTATGTTGTATAAGCCTGAATAGGCTATATGCGATGGGGTGCTGAAAAGTTCCTGGCTTTAAGGGTATCGCGAATGGGTGGAGCTGTTACCTTAACTGGGGAGGTAGGATCGCTGCAATAAATGTGTGAATCTGAGAGGGGAAAATGTTGAATAAAATCATATGTAACTGATCTTCCTGTATTTTCTTTTGCCCAAAGCCACGAACTTTTCAGTACCCCCTCGTACAAAGAGAGGGGCAGTGGAAAACTCTGATGTTAACCACCTATTCAGTTTCCTTAATGAAAAATGTATCCATCAATGGTCTCCTACTGCCTCTTTTCGGAATATATATCCATTCAGCTCAGATTTGATACTAAACTAGGATGTGAAGCATCCACCCATGTTATTAGTAAGCATTTTAAGGTCGATAAATAAAGTATCAGTCAAGTACTGGGAGGAGTTGATTCTTCAGTACACATTGTGAAGTGTTTGATTTTAGGAAGGGTATCTTGCCATAGAAACCAAGACCAAGTGAAGTGTATGAGTAAAGTATGATCACCTGACTAGTCTAACCTCAGAACATAACAACCCGTAATTTTTATATGAAATCTGTTGGTCTTTATTTTGGGGTTAGAGGAAGATATCTTGTCCTTGTATGAGATGCCACTGTCAGGGACTCCTGTTTCTTCTCACATTCTAGATACATCAATAGCCGAACTGAATAAATTATTGAAACACCATAATTTGTTCGTGAATTACATTTTTGAAATTATATAATTCGACTTGTTTAAGGGAGATAGACCACTGACAATCAAGTTTTTATCATGATTGACCATTCCAGTGCCTTAGCCTCGCCATCATTAGTAGCAATGTCCTGATTGTTTTGGATCACCTCAAAAGGTTTTAGAGCGAAACACCAGCATTCCCTTTTGCAATGTATAATTGAGTGCACATGTCATTTTTATTGTCATTGTTCAATTCATCATCATCATCACCATTTAACATCTATTTTCCATGCATGCTTGGATTAGAAATAGTCTGGGGCTAGACCGTTTGGCTTGGTTTCTACATTTTAGCGTAAAAGTTGGTGTCCATCAGGGCTCTGTTCTTAGCCCCCTACTATTTATTATTGCCCTTCAGGCTATAACAGAGGAATTCAAGACCGGCTGCCCATGGGAACTCCTATACGCAGATGATCTAACGCTCATAGCTGAATCAATGGCCGAGCTAGAGAAGAAATTCCAAACATGGAAGCACAGCCTAGAATCAAAGGGCCTTAAAATTAACCTGGCTAAGACTAAAGTTCTAGTTTGTAGGAAAGAAAATAAAGCGCCGGTCCCTTCCGGGAAATGGCCATGCTCAGTGTGTAGGAAAGGCGTAGGTAGAAACTCCATTTTATGTCCCAAATGCAAAGTATGGGTGCATAAAAGATGTAGTGGGATCACAGGTAAGCTAACTAAGAACACAGATTTTACATGTGGCCGGTGCTCTGGTGCAATAAGTAGCAGCAAGTGCCCACAAAATACTAGCTCTTTCAATTGCGCAGAGGGTTCTATAGAAATAGTGGACAGCTTCCGTTACCTGGGTGACAAAATCAGCAGTGGGGGAGGGTGCTCTAAAAATACAGTAGCTAGATTCAGAACTGGATGGAAAAAGTTCAGAGAGCTTATACCACTATTAGCCGCTAAAGGGTTCTCCCTAAAAATGAAAGGCAGGTTGTATGATGCCTGCATACGAACAGCAATGTTGCATGGCAGTGAGACCTGGGCATTGTGTGCAGAGGATATACGCAGACTAGAGAGGAACGAAGCTTGCATGCTCCGCTGGATGTGTAATAGTAATATACGTGAACGGCAAAGCATAAACGAACTAAGGAAAAAATTAGAAATAAGAGGGATCAGATGTTGTTTACTCGAGAGAAGGCTACGTTGGTATGGTCACGTGATGCGCATGAAAGATGACAGCTGTATAGCAAAGTGCAGGGCAATAAAGATAGATGGTAGCCACGGAGTAGGCAGACCCAGAAAAACCTGGGACGAGCTGATAAATTCCGACCTCACACACTTACACCTCTCCAAGACAATGTCTCTGTACCGAGACCTTTGGCGGTACTCAGTAATAGAGAAGATCCGCCTTACCTAAATACAAAGTAAAACGTACTACAGTCAGCAGGCATCTCTAACAAAATACACCCCCACCCCATCCACACCGCCCCTTTCAATGTAAAGTTATGTTGGTGCCACAACATCCAGGCCGAAACATATGAGATCGTGTAGGTGTCATGACAAAAAAAACACACAGTCCACGCTGTAATGTGGCCGTGTAGGTAATACGGTAAAAACCTCCCATCCCCACACTGTAAATGTGGTTGGTGTTAGGAAGGGCATCCAGCTGTAGAAAACCCGCCAGACAGTCCACGCTGTAATGTGGCCGTGTAGGCAACACGGTAAAAACCTCCCAGCCCCACACTGTAAATGTGGTTGGTGTTAGGAAGGGCATCCAACTGTAGAAAACCCGCCAGACAGTCCTATGCGAGCAAGACAACCACTCTTGCCTCAAGTGGGAAAACTCCCGTCCAAACCCATGCAAGCGTGGAACATGGACGTTAAACGATGATGATGATGCCTTTCCTAATGCAAACCACTTAACAACATCTACTGGGATAATTTTATCATGACTCCAGCATTCACACCTTACTGTCCAGACTAGGTAATATTTGTTATGGCACCAGCACTGCAAGGAAGTATGTGAGAAATAGATTTGTTCAAACATTTTCATCTTAATAAATTATAAGCTAACAATGTATAGACACCAACATACTTCATATTGTTGGATTTGATGATTTCAGTAATATTTCAGTATAAATTTAGGATTAAAACTGAGTTCACAGGATGAACTTTTCTACATTTCTTTTTCTCCACAGGTTGATTGAACAAAAAAAAAGATGGAGGAGGAATCAGGAAGTCATCCAGGTGAGGATAAATACAAACAAAATATTTTGGATATTTGTTCTGGCCTGTCTAATATGAAGATTTCACCCCTTAACAACAACTTTCCCTTAGGCAAATGTGATCTATGTGATGTACCAGTGACGAGCAAAATTGTTGCAAAGCAACATTATGAAGGTAGGAGACACCAAAATAATGTTAAAATTCAATCTAAACCAATCCTTTCAAACAATATACCTGAAAATTCCACACTAGTAGACACAATATTTGGGGATAGATGTGGGATATGTAATGTGGTATATACAAGTGCAGTTAATGCAGCTGATCATCTTAGAGGCAGAAGTCACTTGAAAACCTTTAAAGAATCGTCTGTTTTGAAAATAATGGATACATTAAAGTGTGATATTTGTTCTGTTACATTTACTGGAAAAACAGATGCCTATGCTCATTGTATTAGTAAAAGACATCTGAGAGCAGTTGAAAATATAACTGCACTGAAATACAGTCCTGGCTCTTCTCCTCAGAAAACTTATCCTGATTCTAAAATGTGTGAACTATGTGATGTGCCATTGACAAGTAACATTGTTGCTAAACAACATTTTGAAGGTATAAAACACCTGAGAAAAGTTAAAATTCAATCTGAACCAATCATTTCAAACAGGACACCTTTGGAAGATAGATGTGAGATATGTGATATTGTACTTACAAGTCAAGCTCATGCTGATGAGCATTTCCAGGGCAAACCACACTTGAAAAGAAGTAAATTGTCTGTTAATAGCTCTACTGAAAAAGGATGCACTATCAAAAAACAATCTCAAGAAATACTAACTGAAAACATTTGGCAGAACAATTTAAACAAATTATAAACACAAATTGAGCAAACAACATGCAAACCTTGAGTGAAAAGTCTTCATAATCTATAATATTTATTAATAATGGAAAATCTAAGTTGGAAAACTGAAAAGCAGGCAACCAAAGATAAGTGCTGTTGATTTAAAGTAAAAGAAAATATTGAGAAATTGCATTGGTGGTTAAATATATTTTTTTCCTATGTTTCTTTATGGTTTTCAGTTAACTGAAAAATGAATAATTTCTGATGGGTTTGAAAGGTATGTTCTTTCAAAACACATCAAAAGCCAGAGAAAATCATAAATTTCTCATTTAATATGAGATAGGTGTAACTGTAAAAAAAATATATATTGTCAAAATAGAGATGTTGGACATGTGGAATGTTGAGAAAATAATATAGACATATTGAATGTTGACAAAATAGTGTTGTTGACATGTAGAATAGTGATCAATTGTTGACAAAGTAGATGTTGGTATTATTTGAACTCAGAATATAATCTACAAATTATACATAGGCAGTATGATACACTTATTATGTACACAATAATTTCATTATTATTATTATAATTACCTAATCAAAACAATATTTCTAATGAAAAATGCTGTTTATGGTTTTCAAATAATTTTGAAAATAAGCTGCTGTTTGGAACATAACTTCTTACATAAAATTATAATGGAAATGTTTTTAGATAAATTAAAGTTGCTCTTGTTTTTCACCTTTTTCTTATTTGTGATTCTTTTACCTCTTCTTTTTCTTTTCCTGTTTCTCTCTTGCTGTTTTTTTAATTGTAGTGGGTATTAGATAGCTCTCCTAGTCTGTCATGGCATACATTTAAATTGATTGAATAAAAATACTTAAAATAAACAGTTTTATATCATAAAACCAAGGGTGATTACTCCTCCTACTTCTTGGGAGAGTTGTTGGGAGCAGAGATCACTCCAATTGATCAAACTAGATCCCCAAATGTTGATCTCATGGATGTTATCCAAGCATATACTCATGGTCTGCCAGTTAGTTTTGCCCGTAAAATCTGTCCAACATTTCTTTTCTGAGACATTCTAAATGTTTATCTGTAACATTGGAGTTATGATCTCTCAATTCAGAGAAGTAGTGGTACCACCTGGAACTATGTACTTCATCGAGTAACATTACTCCCAAATCCCTTTGGGGGACCCCATTTTGGCCGCTTGTATTCACGATCATATTCTTTCAGTCATTATCCAAGATTCGTGACCATAAGGGTTGGCGTGAATACCAAATTGAAGATAGTGAATTTGGCTTTTATACCTACCTCCCTTCCTCCGATGCCTGAATGCTGACGTTGGCACCAGTTACTGCAAGTCTTGCACTTAATTCAGCCTACTGCTTTACATCGCTCATGAACATCGCCCCAAGGTACTTGGACTTCTCCACATGTAGAGTGCACTGCACAGGCTTCCTTGAGATGATGAATGCCTCAGTCTTCACAGCTCTGATTTTCATCCCTGCCATGCATTTCGGAGATCACCTTCTGATGAGTTAAGTAATACCATGTTGTCTGCAAATTCCAGCCCCTACTGATTCTACACTCACCAGCCTTGATACCACAGCCCAGCTGTGCATGTCAATCCAGTCCATGAAGATTGTGAACAGGAAAGGTGAGTGTAGGCACCCTTGGCAGAGTCCGACTCCCCCATTGAATGGTTTTGACTTAACACCATTTATCCGAATACAAATACTTGGACATTTGTATGGCGACATCAGGGTAACAAGAAGCTGAAAAATGTCACAATAATCTGCCCACTAATAAAGATACCATAAACATTTGAATTAAATCACACAAAACCCTATTAACAAGACTTTTGTAAAGAACAAAACAACACTGACTGCATCACATTAAATATTAAAGTCTTTACTTTAGTTAACTGAAAGGTTTCACAATGATCTACCCTAATAAAGATACTATAAATATTTGAATTATCAAACTTGTTTTTAGATATTTTCTGCTAAATTATTAGAGGTTGTTAAGGGTTAAAGCACAATAATAGCTACCATATCTGTGAATAAATATATTGACATTACTAGAGTACAAAATTCATAGTTTCTATCTAGGCTTTCAATACGAGCATGATTTGAATAGCTCACACATTGCTGGTCTTTCTAGACCACATAATGGTAATCTTACCAGCCCACACACCCTGCTACATACTGTCCATTTCTACATGTTGTTCACAAATCTCTTGCTATTAAAAAAAAACTCTTTCAGTTTTGCAGTGCTTGGATCTCCTTGGTGATGAAGCTTTCATCCTCTTGATAAAATAAGTAATCAATAGCAGATAGGAGGTCATCAACACTGTGATATTGGGTCCCAGTCAAGTATCTTTTCATGTTGGGACACAAATGATAGCCAGATGGGGCCAAATCAGTTCAAAGCCACAGTCATGCACAGCAGCCATTGAAACCAAGGACTTGTGTGCTAGAGTATTGTCCTGATGAAACAAGATCCCTTCCATCAGTTTTCCTAGGTGTTTGGTATTGATAGTCTTTCATAACTGCCTCAACAAGTTGGCATAGTACTCTCCATTGATGGTGTTAACCTTTTGAAGGTTGTCAATTAACAATGTCTTTTTCATCCCCCAAAACTGAGGCCATCACCTTCCCTGCAGATGAAACGACCATGGCCTACTTTAGAGCAGGTGAGTAGAGGTGTTACCACTGCATGGATTGTCTCTTTGACTCTGATTCAAAGTGATGAAACCAACACTTATCCTGGGTTATTCTCAGAATATTCTCAACTCTCTAATGGGATATGCTAAGAGTATTAGTTACTTAATTTATAGTCATTTGCCTGTCATCCATCACCATGTGGTGAACACGATCAATGTTTTCCTTGGTGGTGGCTATTTCAGGATGTCCAGAGCTTGGGTCACCTTCAAAACTTTCCCTTCCCCTTCCAAATTCAGCTGCCCATTTTTGCACTGTTAATAAAGCTGGAGCATCATCCTCTAATGTAGCAACCATGTCATCATGAAATGTCATTGGGGGCTAAACCCTTTTTTGCTAAATTTTGTACATTTTCAAGAGAAGTCATTAGATGTCAGTTTACTGATGCAGTTATTAAGAAGAGTTGAAATTAATGCAAACAAGATTCCACAGCTCCAGCATCACTCCTTCATAGTCAGTCAATGTACTTTTGAGATCACCCTCCTATAATAACATTTGAAAGATAATCAAAACATATTTTCAACTCGCTCTTTGATCAACCGAATCGTTTATTCAGTGTCATACTTTCTGTTAGTGCCAAATTTTCAGGGGGTTAGGTCGATCCTCGGTCTGGATGAGCTTTGCATATCCATCGCTCTCAGATTCAGGGCTAAAGTCTGTAGGGAATGGAATTCGTTGATATGGAAACTCCCCCTAATTCTATGGGTCCTCATGAATTGTCATGTCGGCTACTTGCAAGTTGCTATGCTCACCACACTGAGTTGAAACTAATAAATAATTAAACGATTAGAGGTTGATGCCTCATATAGGACACCACTGTCAACTATTATTTTGCTGCAGCATTGATGAGGATCATCACATCCATAGTCAAACAGTACAAAATTGGGAAATACTATTTAATATTGGTAAATCACATTTATAAGACTGTGTAATTCGAAATGTTTGGGGAAGCTGGACTGTTGGCTATGAGGTTTTTGTCATAATTACTGGAGTATCAGGTGATGTTCGTGAGGGTGCTTGGCTATTCCATCTCCTCAGTCTCGCCATCACCTGTACATTTTGGCATAACATTTGTTTGAGGAAAACACCAACATCCACTTTTGCAGCCTGTAATCGACTGTGTATATCTTCAGTTTTTTTTTCTTCTGTAATTTATATTTTTGTAAATCTTATTCCTTATAATAACTGTGTTTAAAGATATTAAAAAAATGAGTGTGTGCATCAAAAAGAAAAGTCTCGTTTAGCCCGTAAACCAGCTAGATAAAGCAGCCATAAAAATGGAGATGATGAAGCGATGAACATGTAATATAAAAAATATGTTAAAACAAAATTTTTAAATGTAGTGGGGGGAAAAACGAAACGAAATATACGATTTATCCACTGAACAGAACCTGTGATATTGACAGGTATGATAAAGTTACTAACCTAAATTTTGACAATAAAATCAAAATATAATTATGAATTCAAGGGAACCTATTCTAGTAAAAATATAACGTTTCTTTACGAGTTATCTCCCTTAATGTGATTGTTGAAAAGTGGCGGTAGGATTGACAATGTTAAGTTAATTGGTAATTTGACTTTATAAGTTGCTTTTATTCTCTTACTGGTGTCAATCATTACACTACAGCCATGATGGGGTACCACGTTGAAGGGATTTAGTCGATCATATCGACCGCAGTACTTATATTATCAACCCCTTTTCGTCGAACCGCTAAGCACATACACATACAAACATGTATGTATACACATGTGTGCGTGTACACATATTTATATATAATATTAATACACACGTGTATATATATATATATATAATATGTGTGTGTGTGTGTGTGTATAAATGTAAACAGAAATAACAAAGCAAACGACACAGTACATTGAGGAAATATATTAATTTAATGTTTAAAATAACAGGAAAAAGACCCTTAAGATTTCGGACACTAGATAGAGTTAGAAATAAAAGATAGAAAGATAAAGAGTGAGAAGAAGGGGAAAATATCGTGCGTATACTGTCAACCTTTCGGGAGATTTGCTGCTTAAGGGTTATCTTACGCGTTAGAGTGGTTTAGGAAGGGAAGTAATCATTCTATATTTGGGGATGGATATATGTGTGTGCGTGCGCGCGTGTAGGTGTCTTTCTATGTTTGAAGGATAGGCATTGGACAGTGACAAGTTGGCTGCTGTGTGAGTGTACGACGAATCAAACGCAGACCACCCAACTTCCCAAACTCGGCTTACGTAACCGGACCGCTACGTTATCAAGCAACAGCTGTCATATTACATAGTTTCTATATATAAAATAAAGCCAAAGCGTTTATTATCTGTATCGACTATGACCCCATTACGTAATAGGCTGTGCTTCACCTTCTCCCATTCTTTCTCGGCTTTAAACCCTCATACTATCCACTTAGATGACATGATGCCGATCATCAGGAAGTATAGTTCTTATCCTCATGAAACAGCTATGCAGAAATATTGAAATTTCGGAATTTTACCATAGTTAAGTTTTTTATACTTACTATCCTATTTGGAAATAATCGAAATTTTACCATTTAGTAAGTTCTTTTACTTGCTATCCAATAGGAGGAAACATAATAGCACCACTGATGATGTCGCAGATGTGTGACGAAAGAACTTTGATAGACTATATATATATATATATATTTATATCTGTATTTTTAACCGTTGGTCAATCAATGATAAACATTGATTGCCAAATAAATTAACTTTGGAGATATAAAAAATACAGAAGCGAAAACCAACCCAAACTAAACAGTGAGTGTGTTCTGTTATTATTTCTGGCAATATTAGGGCGGTGGATTGGCAGTATCGTTAGAGGGTCGGATGCCATGATCTGAGTTCAAATCCCGCCGAGGTTGGCTTTGCCTTTCATCCTTATGGGGTCGATAAATAAAGTACCAGTCACGCACTGGGTCGTTTAATCGACTTTCCCCTCCCCCAAAATTGTTGGCCTTGACCCTATACAAGAAACCATTATTTCTGGCAATATTATAACAATATGACCCTCCCCAAGTATAACAATATATATATATATATATATATATATATATATATATATATATATATGTGTGTGTGTGAATGGTAAGAGTCGATCTTCTAACTACTTTACTCTCAGATTTTCTGATGTCATTGTGCCTATACAATCGTACAAACACGGATATTATGTGGAAACATTTGTCTAGATATCGGAAAGTAAGTAAATGAACCAGGTGAAGAAGGGTAAAAAAAAAAAATTCTTTACGTTATTGTATAATCATTTACTTACTTTCTGATTTTCATATGCCTTTGTGCCTATATATAGAGAGAGATCGACAAGATCCCAGACCTCATTCGCTTAATACTATCTATCGGTCGCATCTCCAGGCAGAAGGAGCAACGTGAAACAAAGTGTCTTGATCAAGGACATAACGCATCACCCAGTCCGGGAACCGAAATCACAATCTCACGATTGCGAATCCAATTTTCTAACCACTCAGCCACGCGCCTTCACGTGGCTGAGTGGTTAGAAAATTGGATTCGCATATTAAAATAATTCCTACAATTCTAAACTTCCATAAGCTTAATGAGAAGCCATTTTTACATTTAACGCTTCATGATGACAGCGTACGCACACAGTTGGTAAATAAATACCTGTTCTATGTTATATATAATTGATTCTGATGATTTCTCTACAAAGGTATTGAAAACAACATCCTTTCGAGTAGAATGTAGGGTCCCATAACTCTCGATAAACTCGTAGGGTGCATGGTATTGACATACGCCGTTTCTTGGGTATTTTAAGCCTGGCGGAGCCTATCCCTCTCCAGGCCTGAGTTCAGCAGATTTCTTCCAGTGAAAGATAGAAAGTGAGAGAGAGGAAACGAGAAAGAGATACAGAGGAAGAATCGACCCCAGTACTAGACTGGTACTTTTTTATCGACCTCGAAAAGATGAACGGCAAAGTTGACGTCGGTGGGATTTGAACTCAGGGAGCAGAGAGCCGGAACGAATACGTTAAAGCATTGCATCCGACGTTCTCACGACTCTGCCAATTCGTTGCCTGGAGAAGAATGAAACATCTGTAAATCAAATAAATAATGTATTGATTTTTAACCGTTGGTGATCTTTTATTTGTATTATATATGGTCTGTAATTTGAAAATCTACGATGATCGGGAGTATACTAACTGGACTTATCTCCGAACAGCCTTTCGCCAATATGGATATTGAAAACATTAGATTAGATCTTTGAATATCTGAATACCGTGTATGGTTGTATTATCAACCCATAAAATTTACCTTGAAACAATTCTAGTCCTGTAGAAACCATTTCTATATTAAATTTGATGTTTACACTCTATTAATCTATTGAGTACCTTACTTACTGTGGTTACTCCGGATAGACCCTAGAACTCTCTCTCTCTCTCTCTCTCTCTCTTCTCTCCCTCTCTCACTCTCACACACACACATTAGGGTGTTCCATTTTACAAACTATTCGCCAATCATCTCACGTCGATTATGTCCGTGTTTAACGAAATATGTCGAATTGTAGGTCAATCGAATAATATTTTTATGGCAATTTATTGTCCTTTCTGTTCACTTTACTGAATTCAATGTGGAACTCACACGACAGAACGAAATGATATGAAAATAAGCCGGAGGAATATGTTTTAAATACATAATAAATAGAGGGGTTAAATAGAGAAACACTTTTTATTAGTGAAATTTATAACCGGAAACGAATTTTTCTAGATCTTTCGTAAGTTGTTCTTTCAACAGAACTATTTTGATCCCATATATGGCCTTAGCCATCCAACGAGCCTGGCGATAAGCTCCTCTGACTAAGAAGGACAAATGGCTAACCACCAAGATAGAGAAGGGAGAGCTTTATGAACTCGGCATAGTTTTCTCAGGAATGATCTCCAGAAAGCAGTACAGTCAGTAGATATTCCACCATCTCCTCCCTGTTTTTGCTTGTAAAAATCTTCCATGAACTCATTGTCGTCCCAACGTTCTTAGAATATTTTGTACATTAGGATACCGGGACCAGATGATGGGGAAAGATCTCGAAGTCTTCAAAACCAGTTCAAGAATGTGATGGCGGCAAGCCAGTCTGAAAAGTGTATGCCGGTGTTACTGACGGTGGTGTTGATCGACATACCAATTATTTTATCCTCAATTTTGTAGTTGTTTTCCTTCAAAATAATTTCCATCTCTAGCAATCGGAACACCTAAGAGCTCTTCCTTTCCTTTTCCCGTAATCATAACTACAATCCAATCTTCGAATGTGCTGGATTGGGAAGCCAATGGTAATAATTCTTCATCCCAGTGGAGGACTAACCAGGATGTGTTTTCAGGTGGGAAAGTGGATAATTCGATTTCCTGAGCCATTTTCTCACGGTCACTAGTTCTTGTTCAATAAATAGTTGAGGATGAAATCGAGAGTTCCGACACATTATGACCAATTGCGGTGTAAGAAGCAAATGCTTATTCCTACGCAGAATTTTCAAATCTTACGCTTTGCAATTGTTTTATCAGTCATCCTTGACTTTTCTTTTTTTAGACTTCATTTTTTCTTCTTTGATACTCCTTATACAATTTCTCAATTGAAGTGCAGATGTTTTTTTCCGTTTTGGTAGGGGTATTTGCTTTCCCCCACACTTCCTGGATATTCTGGCTAGTGTTTTTTTACGGTAACTGAAATTGTCTGCCTGAGTTCGACGTGATGGTAGAGAAAGCACAAGAGCATCTGTTGTTTAGTGAGTGTCAAGTCTGAAGAAACTTTCCCTCGGGCTCTCTCTCAAGCAGCCAACTGGCTTCTCTCGTTTCCATTTTCATATCCTCTGATAGAAATGAAAAACAAAATCAATCAATCGATTTTATATTAACGAGCCTTTGAAACCTCTAAATGTGTCTTCACGTATTTTCGTCTCTGTAGCTTTCTTCTAAAATGGATTCAGGGCGTAATTGCCATGAGGTGATTTCAACATAAAAAATTCCCTATAGACATGAAACAGACTATATATATATATATATATATATATATATATATATATATATATATATATATATATATATATATATATATATATATATATATATAATTTTATTTATTATTAGTACAGATAAAATTTTAAGCAAAGAATTTCTGCTTTCACCCTATTCAGGGTCTTCTGTTACAGAATCCTGATTTGAAAGACTTCGCCAGGTGGTGCTATTAAGTTAAACATGACCTGGGCCAATACTGGTCAAAACCTATCAAAGTTATATATATATATATATATACACACACCAATGTGTACACATATGCACATTTCCGCCAACGAAGGACAAAACACACATACAAAAGAGAAATCCCATCAATGATATGCAGATCCACGAAATGCACTCTATCTACATAGTAACATTTAAAATAAGGACTCCATAGTTTGTCTGATTTATGACTTTAAATGAATGTGTGAGTGGAGACGTATATGTGTAAGAGATTTTATTCATATACATATATCATGTTTGATTATCAATTTCTTACTTTACTTTTAATGTTTTCCCACTCTTCATTTGGCCACACTCTCTTCCTCGTTTCTCAGATATCCTCAAGTGTCCTTTAATCAGTACTCTATTTATCTTCTCAGCTAATCAATATGCATATTCATCTTCTATCTGTGCTGTTTGTTTTATCACACACACATCATACCAGCAGAAATATTTATTTTTCTGTTGCACGATCCAGCATTTTAAAAATGGTACTCTCAATTAAATCGTGCGAAACCATTTTGCTGGGTTGAGAGCTGATGAGGGTGAAGATGTGTGGGTGAATTTGTCTTGTACATTGCCTTTCTTTATTGCCTTCTTCGAGTCACTTCTATGCACCAACACACTTCTCCTTGTCCTCCTCCTCTCTCATTCTTTTCTACATTACATATGCCTGTCAGCCACCTCGTGGATTGTCTCTCTGTTGACCACTGGTTATTGGTTTCTGTCTTCTGAGGCATTCTGTCCAGTGCTATCATTAACAGCGTTCGGGTGTTTTAACAGCTGTTCTAGCGATGAGTTTTCTAATTTTTCTATGAATTCAAATATACTCCCCCATCCTCTCGATCAGATACAACAACGTTTATTCACATGAATAAGTGTATATATATATATATATATATATATATATATATATATATAAGTTGAAAAAAATGAAAACGAAATTTCATTTCTCACTCTTAGTATGGCACTTACTTAAATGTAAGTATGTATGTATACGTACATACATATATGTATACAGACGTACAGTAGCATGCATATATATACATATATATATATATATATACATATATATATATATATATACATACAGGTACACATACATAAATTCAGGCTGTTCAGTTTGTTGACAAACGAACAAAGCGGCAATCGTCCGCTAAACTGATGCGTGCATATATGTATGTGTACCTGTATGTATATATATATATATATGTATATATATATATATATATATGTATATATATGCATGCTACTGTACGTCTGTATACATATATGTATGTACGTATACATACATACTTATATATATATATATATATATATATATATATATATATATATATATATATATATATATATATATATATATATATATATATATATATATGGGTTGTAGTGGCGATGAGCTCTCACTGCTTAAAAGATGCTCCTCGCGGCATGCACCTCAAATAACCTCGGATAACCAATTCCAACTCCTGGCTTTCTCGTGTGGATTAACATGCAAGCCCAGTGGAACTGTTGCTATTGACAGTAGAAGGAACGTAGGTGCGTTCTGGCACCTTCAAAGCAGGGCTCTGGGTAGATGGTACTCGTCAGCCTAGGTGGGTAGTCAATCTAAGAGAAGGCAAACTCTGATTTTAAACCTCAGCTTTTAAGGACAATACAGGCGATCCTGAATCGAGAACAGCTAGTGCTACTTCGCAACTTCAACAACTTCCATGTCAAAGCTTAGCGCAAAGTTTCCTGGCGTCATCCCTGCACTGAGAAACATGCTCCTAACCCGGTCTTTTCAGAGCACTGGCTGTAACACAGATCACTCCATGGTTTGATGCAATCTCAAACTTCAACCAAAAATGATACACTACACCAAGCCTCCGGGCAAGCAGCCTATCAATACTACTGCGACCCAGCAGCCAGCCAAAGCAGTTGCATTCCTCAAGTTACAGGAGGATACCCTCCTCATCGACCCACTGGAAGGTAATATTCAGCAAAGATAAGACTCTCAGGGACACAATACTTAGCACAACATTGAAGACCTTCGCGAAGAAGCGAGCTCAATGTCACCATGGTTGAGAAGCGCATTGCCCCGTTGGAGCAGAAGCAGCAACCCACCGGGGAAATTCTGAGAGCACAGAGATCATCGAGGAACAACCAAACAAAAGATTGTGAGACGTTGTGCAAATTACTACTGGTATGCAAATTAATTACTACTAAATGCAAAAGTCAGCTGTTGGAATGATGGATGGAACATTACTCCAAGGAAAACAGCATCTTGGACAACGCACTAGACACCGTGGAACATCTACTCCTCATGGAGGAGCTAGACATATTACTGACTGCTGAAGAACTGAGCAGGGTCGTTGATGGTTTGCCCACTGGGAAAGCACCAGGATTGGGCGGCATCTTATCAGAGGTGATCAGGTGCTCAAAGGGAGTTCTACTTGGCCACATGTTGAAACTACTGTGTCAGTGCTGGGAGGAGGGAAGAATCTTGCAAGACACGAGAGACTACAACATTGTCCCCCTCCTATAAGAACAAAGGGTACAGAAGCGACTACAATAGCTATCGAGGCATCTCACTGCTAAGCATCGTTGGGAAGGTCTTTGCCCGCGTGGTCCTGAACAGACTACAGAAAATCGCTGAGAGGGTATACCCCGAATCTCAGTGTGGTTCAGTACACTCCACCATCGACATGATCTTCTCCCTTTGACAGCTACAGGAGAAGTGTCGAGAGCAAAGGCAGCTACTCTACATCACCTTCATCGGCTTAGTTAGTAGAGACGGTCCAAATACTTCCAAATACTTGATGTGGCTTCTCAGGATAGACCAATCGTTTCATGCAGATATAAAAGGTATCGTTCAATTTGATGACTCTTCTTTGAAGCATTTAACATATGTAGTAGTGTGAAGCAGGGCTGTGTGCTTGCTTCCAACCTGTTTGCCATCTTTTTTGCATTTATGCTGAAACACACATTTGGAACGTAAACTGATGGTGTCTACCGTCACACCAGATAAAACGAGAAGCTGTTTAGTCTGTCAAGAAATACTGAAACAGTGGATCACCTAATATCTGCATGCACCAACTTAGTGCCGTATGAATACAAAAACAAACATGGCAGAGTGGGGAAGTACATCCACTGGAAAATATTTAGCCAAAAGCTGGTTTCAACACCATCCAGACCAGGTAACTGAAATTGGTAATGTAATAACACTGTTTGAGTATCCAGTCAATGCTGTAAGAGCTGTGAAAAACAACTTCTAGCCAGGCAAAGCCATGCTGGTGTCATTTAGAAGATTTCCCTCTAGAAAAGTGATCAGATTCCTTTCATGACTTTTCTAATATGTGAGGTCAGGGAGACAAGTCTGTAGTATTTAGCATCTGCCCTGCTTCCTCCTTGAAAGACAGGACATATTATGCCTTCTTTTTAGTTTTCCGGGTAGTTTACCACTTGTAATGGATCTTTGAAAGAGGATCTGCAGTGGGTTTGCTAATGTTCGCTTGCGTATGTTTAGGAGTATTACTGGGAAACTACCAGGACCAGCTGCCGAATTTGGTTTCATTTCGTCTATGGCTGATATTTATATCTTTCACATTTATATCTATGTGGTTGATATATATATATGAGAAAGTTGTAGTTTGCTTGAAGCATTGTGTATGGTATAGAAAATGATGTGAAGTTTGAAGGGCATGGCAATGCGAAATGGACGAACAAGAAAAAAAGATTTAAAGATTATAAATAGTGGGTTATAGTTAAATTTAATTACAAAAATATTAGGTTCTTGTTTGGTTAATATTTAGTGAATAAAAGAAAATAATTGAAATTTAGTAGAGGTGGGAGACATTTATTATGTTAATAATCAATATATTAGTACATTAGTATATTAGTATATTAGTATATTAGAGCTCATAGTTTAAAAGGCGGGAAGTTCAATCGATTAAATTCTGTCAGAGCTAGCGAAAATATATGATAGTTGGCAGGTAAGCAGTAAACTGCACTGATGAAGGGTAATCACCCAGAAATATTAGTGTCTGCAGTTCTGTTTGCATGCCAACACAAGAGCGAGAATAATGTGGAGTTGTAGAGTTTAGACTTTAGAGAATTAGTTGATATAATATTGACCCCGGCAAGCTAAAAAGCAAAGTCGACCTCGGCGGAATTTGAAACGGGATCGTAAACTGCTGCAAAGCGTTTTGTTCGTCGTTCTAACGATTCTGCTAATCCATGTTGACATAATTCTTTCTAGTATTGACACTAAACCAACAGGGAGAAAATCAATTATATCGAACTCAGTAGATGAACATAGTATTTATTTTATCGATTCCAGTAACATGAAAGACAAAGGTGACTTCAGCGGGATTTGGACTCAGAACGCAAAGAGTCGTAACTAGATGCCTCAAAACACTTGCTCCGATACTCATCCTATTCTGTCAACCCACGAAACATGGTTACTCGTTGGCAGGAACAATGCTAACATTTCGATTTTCCTCTTTTGTCTTCAGTATTCTTCTGCTATAAATGTATACCTCATCATACATAATAGTTTTGCTATTTGGGAACGTTATAGCATGTTCACCGGGGTGAATCTGCACAAGATCATTATCTTTTGCATAACGTTCAAACAAATTTCCCAAACTGGTGATTTCTCGCCGTTAGGTTTCTTCTTAATGAACACAGGAGCTCCCCAGCCTGCATGTATGGGTCTTAGTCGTAACCGGGTTTTCACAACAAAATACTTCTCCACATTGTGATCATATTGTTCAACAACTACTTTAGCTGAATCGTTTTCATTCAACGTGAACTCGGTGGTCTCCGACCACGTGGTGGTCGATTTCTTTTTTGTTTCATTTTTCTTTTCAGTTTTCTCATCCGAAGATAAGTTGAAGTTTAATCCTACTACATCCAGTGACAGTTTTCCTCCAATGCTGTAATTATTTTGCAGACTTACCATCTTCGAATCCATTTGCGAACCTTGTGCATTGAACACATGCTTCTGTTGGTTCCCTGTTTGACACGTATAAGTGGTTGAGTATTGAACGTGGGGCTCTGTTTTTTCGTCTCGTACGATATCATCCGATTCAGGGATATCTGTGAAGCTGAAGTAACTCCATCGGATATCAAAAATGTAGTCACGTCGCCGAATGAAGCATCGTTTCAACACACAAAGGCGTTTCATATATTTATTCCAGACGAAGTCTTCGATGAGCTTCTGTACATCAACCTCTACCGCATATTCTAGGTGTTTCCCTGTAAAACACAGAAAACACAAATATCAATACATAAATAAATAAATACATACATAAATACATACATACATAAATGATGGCTGCAAACTCTGCTAAGAGTATTGCAATCGTTTGTCAGATTCAGACGTGTGACGCTAGAAACTTGCACTCCTTCGCACATTGACGACAGCTATGGATCTCTCTGGCCGCAGGTTGCCTGTGAACCGTGGAGATCATAGTTTATTGGTTCTCTTTGAACATGGCTGCGACTGTGGCCCATGAGACCATATTTACTCAAGCAAATCTTTCCACACTCAGGGAACACCAATTCAATGGAGACACCGATCGTTTCGAGAGATACACCAGGACATTGCTTACGCACATCTCGTTTGATCTTTTCGTGCTCTATGCGTCTGTATAAATACATACATACATACATACATACATACATACATACATACATACATACATACATACATACATACATAGTCAGTCAACGCGATCAGTCGCCATATTTTGGCGTGGGAGATTATTCATTAAATTTAAGATGAAACAGTAATGCCACAACTACCAGCCATGTTGAATAACTGGATACTCCTCTAACTATATCTAATGAAGACACCTTTTATTCGAATTCGTAGAGATATCCGATTAAATACATAATTCATTTTACAAGGATTTGCTGCAAACAGCATGGCTGAGCACAACATCAACAACAACAACAAAATTAAGGAAGTACCGAAGAAAAACAACGAGAAAGGTAAACAACATTTATTAAGTTGTAGCTACAGAAGAAACCGAAATTATAAATCGCATTTCTCTTGGAGTTGCGAACTTAATGATGATTTATTTAATTGTTATAAAATGGCAAAAAACAATCCCTCCATTGGCTATATGAACAGAATGAAGCTACACTGAGAGCTAAATACACCCAGAGCTAAATCACTTCACAGCGAAACAATTACGCCAACAAGCGATGTTTGTTGAACGTAAAAATAAGATAAATATTATTAATTGTAAGTCCCCCACAACAAACATGGGATCAACAACACGTGTTACAGGTCGCCATGCTACTAGACTTCCTAGCAGCCAGGTCGAACAGCGCCTTGAAACAACTATGTCTGTAAGATACTTGACGCCACGTGTACCATCTAAGTCTACCTCGAATGCTGGGGAAAACACTATCGATAATAATAATAATCGAAGAAATAATAATAATAAACGAAGAAATTTGACACCACGTGTACCATCCGAGTCTACCTCGACTATTGTGGAAAATACTATCGATAATGATAATAATCAAAAGTATAAACAATTGAAAATTTCCCTCAACGAAATCTTCCAGAGAGAAATTAATTCTTGTATAAATACCTCTCTTGCTGAAGGTATTAAAACAACATTATTTAATAAAAAAACAAATAATGAAATATTACGTGTTATTGACGAAATAGGGGATGCATATTTACGACGGATAAAAACCCCAACATTTTGGCAAATCAACGTTTATATGCCTTAGCAACGACAGTGAAGCATTATCTTGGTGATAGCAGAGATATTAACAAGAAAAAAACACCACCAAAAATACCATCATATATAACTAAAATAGAAAAAAAGATTGCTGACCTACGAAAAATCATAGGATATGTGACAATGCTCCTTACATGCAAACAAACACAAAAAACCCCACTCCTCACCAACAAAGAGTGAAAAATAAAATAGAGACGATGTTTGGTAACAGTAGAACCAGAACTCTTCAATATAAGCTGATTACCCCCAAACAAGAATTGAGAGCTGTTAGCGAAAAACGCCGATACCTGAAGAAGGTAGATGAAAGAAAAGTGCTTAATAAAAGGTTCAGACGAAATCAAACATTAGTCTTTAGAGATATGAAGGGCAAAATAATAAGTGTCACTGAGGCCCCATCCCAGAAAGACAGATTCCTTTTGGAGAAAAATATGGGGTGAAAAGAAGAATTTCAACCAAGATGCAGTGTAGCTAAAAGAAATCCGAAAGAACTATTGTTCCTACACTACAACAAAAACATACGTAATAAGTGAGGGTACCCTTGAGACTGTGATAGGAAAACTCCAAGATAAGAAAACACCAGGAAGAGACATGATTGTCGGCTACTGGTACAAAAAACTGATATTCTATCGGAAGTATCTTACCGACCTCTACCAACAAGTTCTTAAGGGAGATACACTTATACCAGAATGGTTGACATTAGCACAAACATTACTGGTCCCCAAGAACAAAGACACCCACTTGGCAAAAACTACCGACCGATTGCATGCCAGAACCTGATGTATAAGATGTATACAGCCTGCCTGAACCTATTCCTCCAAGATCACTGTGAATATAATAACATCATCACAGATGAACAAGCAGCTGGAAAGAAAGGGGTTTGGGGATGTGCTGAACAACTCCTAATCAACAAAACTACGATGTCGGAGGTGCGACAACTTAGGAGGAATATGAGTACAGACTGGCTGAACTACAGGAAAGCTCTCGATTCTATTCCCCACTCTTGGATGATAAAGGCCCTCCGACTTGCTAAAGTCCCAGACATTATTATCAGAGCCATAGAGAAGCTGTCTTTTCTTGGGCTACTATCCTAAAGTTAAAGACAGAGAAGGAGGACTCTATTTTCACTGATAAAATAAAATATCGCAGGAGTATATTTCAGGGAGACAGTCTCTCTGTGATATTATTTATCCTGTCATTAAACCTTTTGTCCTTTCTGTCAAGAAATGTGAAGTATACATCATTGGCTCACAGGAGGACAGAAATACGAACCTAACCCATAATTTCTTTGTGGATAACCTGAAACTCTATGCCAAGTACATAGATGGGATGAAGAAAAATCTTGACATGGTTACAACATTCTCAAAGGATATAGGAATGGAGTTTGGCCAAGGTAAATGCTCATATATGACTGTAAAGCGGGTAAAAACAACAACCCAATCTAGCAACATTGTCATCAATGGCCTAACTGTTTCACCGATATCTGATGAGGACTGCTACAGATACTTGGGGATAGATGAGAACATATCCTATAATGGTATCTGTAATAAGGAACGCGTAACCAGGGAATACTACACTCGATTAAGAAAGATATGGTCATCGGAACTCTCTGCGCAAAACAAAGCAGTGGCTCACAATGTGTTTGCTGTGCCTGTCCTAACACCAAGGTTTGGAATACTCAACTGGACGATAGACGAAATCCGAGCTGTTGATATTGGAACTCGAAAAATACTGAACAACACCGGAAACTTCCACATCAACAGTGACTTAGACCGCCTTTACTTGAAACGTAAGCAGGGAGGCAGAGGCCTAACATCAGTCCAGACAGCATTTGAATGTCGCATCATATCCTTCCGACAACATCTACGAACCTCGAAGCATAGAGGCTCGTCTCTCGAGCAAGTCTATCTGCATGAAACAGATAAGATCATGAGAGTTGGCAAGGAACTCCTCGAGAGATATTCCCTGTGTGATAATCAAAAACTCACACCCAGGGATGTCGCTCAGCAGTATCGCAGTGAATCCATGGATGAAAAATTGCATACCTATCAGCAAAAAATCATGCATGGATATGTTGCCAGGAAGCTCCAGAGTGAGAGTAATATAGATAAAGGTAAGTAGTCTATCTTGGACCAACAACCGCTATATTGGCTCCCACTTTGAAGGATACGATTCTGCAATCCAAGAACAGGAAATCAACACGAAATACCTGATTCACAAAAGAGATAGGGATGCAGACAAAACACCTAGATCTGATAACAAGTGCAGACTCTGCAGAATTAACATCGAAGATGTCACCCATGTCATAAGTAGCTGCCCAAAGATGTCGCGGTACTATCTACGTATGAGCATGATGTAGTGGCCAAAACACTGTACAATGCAATCCGTAGAAAAGATAGCCCCGATAATAAACACATTAAAAGCTACAGCAATGTGGAAGACATCCATATACATAATATGAAAGAGTACTGGTGGAATGTTCTAGTAAAAACCCCAATAAAATGCAGGCATAACAGACCAGATATGATATGGGACAGGGAAAAGAAGGCATGCACAGTAGTGGAAATTAGCTGCCCAGCAGATGCTAATATAATATCAAAGATTAGTGGAGAGGAGAATATTTATGCAGAACTGATGAGAAATCTGCAGATACTCCACCCTGATTATACCTTCAGATTTATGCCTGTGATTAAATGATAGTGCAACAGGTCGTTGGCAGCCATTTTGAAAAATTTGTGTGTGAACATGATAATATGATGAAAAAGAAAGAAAGGCTATATTCACTTTGTATAACAAATATGGCGAGTTCAATTTTTTTTGTGAAAGTGATGAAAAAGTAGCGAAAAGGGTTTAGTTGAATGAGTAAGTGAGCTGTGATGTTCATCAAAATTGACATGTTGAATATAAGAATACAGGAGTCCAAGTCTTTTTGAGTGTTCGTTGTGAGACGGACGAAGGATATATCCAGTGATTGAAACACATTTAAACGATGTAAACACGTGAGGTGAAAAGCCAAATTTTTTCTTGTTTGTTTGCTGCTGAGGAAAAGATTACTTATATTTTTCGTTGTAGAAAAAATCCACGTGGAATGTTGTTAGAGGAATCTTTTCTTTTGGAAATACTGCTAATTAATTTTCTTTTTTTCATATTCACACAACACCATATCCTATTATTTTTTTCTTGGGGTCACCACTTATAACAAGGACACTGGGTTGTATGTACAATATTTATTTAACAAGGTTGAGCTATATAGAACAGAATAGTTGACATGCCAAGAGAGATGAAAGGATGAATTAAAGTTATTTGTTACCGTTTTGAAGTCATCGCGCAAGAGACCAAGAGGTCTTTATATTACCATATTCAGTTTGCCAGAGAGTATAATCTTGGCGGAACACGCCTGGACGAAGGGCCAGGCAGGTTAAAAGAGAGGGAGGTAGCTTTCAGCTCTCTCCTTCAGAAGTGACAAAGAAGGTTTTGCCACCTCAACGGAAGTAACTCCAGCTACTTCCTGTCTAGAGAGCGCTACTGGTGATGTGATCGTCATAACAAGGGAGGCAACTCTTGCTACACGCGAAAGAATGAAATGCAAAACTGACTTCCAAAACTGGGATTTGAACTCAGAGAGTGCAAAGAGCCCAAGAGAATACCGTAAATTATCCGACGTTTTAACGACTCTACCAAATTCTCTCCTCTGTGTACGTTTTCATAACATTAATATTTCGTGTATTTCCATTTTTTTCTGACTGGAATTGCTGACATTACAAAGAATGTCGTGTCAGCTACTTCACCCCATCCCCGCTAACTCCAAACTGATATTACAAAGTTCAGATAGTTTATCTTAACCCTCTGCCAAACCACGATATTATCTGCCTCTTATTGTGACCTAACCAACTAGATTTGTAAACCAACCATCGAGTCCTGTTTATTTGACTTTGTATCAAATTACATAAACATTTCCTGCCTCTTCCATCTTTTTCACGAGAGAAACTACTGCCTGTGTGTTACAGTTTACAGTTAGTTGCCTGATGCTACTGTTTGTCACTAACACCAATTCTGTCGGCTTATCCCAACATTAGCTTTGGTCGGTCCTGATTAAGCTGACTTCTTCCCGGCGTGACAATCTCGTCTACTTTCGTATAACAGGGACTATATTATGCAATGTACTGTCAGGTCTTGAATAATCGCCCCCGCCCTCCGCTTATTAAATTTTGTTAATCTATCTCCGCCGAAATTTATTGTAAGTGATTCATATCGATATAGCAGCTGGAGAATATAATAATAATTTTATTCTACATTAAAAAGATTTTATATAAGAAATCCCAAATTTTCGAACGAACACTTTACAATTACTGATTTCCCCCCTCCCTCTCAATAGAATTTAAGCAAATGTCCACCTCCACCCTGCTTATTCCACCACCTCCTATTATTTGGGACCCGAGAGTATACGTTTATTTAAGGCCAATAAACTCGTGTCATCAATAATTGTTTCTACTTTAGGCACAAGGCACATTCTGAAGTGAACGCGACCCAACGGGTCACGAGAGGTCTAGTATACTACTACAACTCTGTGATTGCTTGCTTGCTAGTCTGTAATATAATACAGCTAAAAGGGTGGATAATAGGAAAATACTTTCAAAGGAAGTTTCCCCTGAAATGGGAATACAAATGGAATAAAACAGGTTTCGCATAAATCGAAGCACTGGTTCCCGAGATATGGGGTTTTCATGGTACCTTCATAAACAGAGTGAGAGAGAGAGAGAGAGAGAGAGAGAGAGAGAGAGAGAGAGAGAGAGCTGGTGGTGTTGTTGTGTATATATATAGAGGTGAGTGCGTGTGTATATATATATGTGTGTGTGTGTCTATGACCAGTGTATATAGATCACATACACCCACATATATATTCAGACACATAACTATATATATATATGTGTATACAAACACTCACATTTAAATATATATAACATACACACGTATATATATGGGCCTTCCAGTTTCATTTTACATTCTATACATGTCTGTGTATACTTTAATTATTTAAAATTATTTTTAAGTGAATATGATTTTTAAAAGATATTCTGAAGTGAACGTGACCCAACGGGTCACGTGTGGTCTAGTTAGAAATAAAAATGATATTTCAATAACATATTTCTAGGATACAATTACATATCACGAGTCCCAAATAATAGGGGTGGAGGGTGGGGTGGGGGTCGAATAAGCGAAAGTATAGCGGAACTACTTCATACCTTGCAATAACAATATTTCATATGTGATTTGGTCAAACAAACTAATCGTATTAGATCGCGTATGAATTCATTGTTGCCTCCTCCTTATAAAATCTTCTAGCTGACCAGAGAGATGACTCTGGACAGCAAGATGAGAAGACATACTACAGAGTAGTGCCCCATATTTCTTGTATTTACCTGTGAAGAGGAACTAATTATTTATCAACAAGATGTATTCAACATTTCGGGAATTGTTCTATTATGGTATGAGATATTCAACGTCTCCTGTTTTGCTCTAGGCAGTATCTGCCTAGCTTCAATCTAATGGCCAGTAATTGCTTTCATTTCTTATATCCTCCTGTGTATATAATTCGGCCTTCTAACAATAAATATGTGTTTATATCGAATTGAGTGTTTTAAATAATTGTTTCTATTTTAGGCACAAGGCCAGCAATCACCTAGTGCATTACTGGTACTTTATTTTATCGACCCCGTAAAGATGAAAGGCAAAGTCAACCTCGGCGGGATTTGAACTCAGACCGTAAAGGGACGTAACTATGCTGGAAAGCATGGCGTCCGACCCTCTACCGATACTGCCAATCCACCTAATAGGCATTTAACTCTCCCTTCGTTATAAAATAGTTGCAATAAGCACACGGATGGGGGGCGGGGGGTAATCGTTTTAGGTTGTTCCCGTTGATTTTTTAAAAAACCAGAACTAGTCGTTTAGTTTATATATTGGAATCCTAACCAATCGTATTTTTTTTATAATGTATGGGATTTCTTGTAATGTTCTTTTTTTGTCATGTATAATGTTTTTTTAATGTATAAGAAAAAAATTTCCATCCAATGGAAAGCTATCACTAAGTCCAAGACATACGCAAGGGGTAATCCGTCTTGTGGATTGTGCATTGAAGAAAAGATCAATATCATGAGAAGATTACGCAATAACGATTGCCTAAATTCAAGAAATGAGCTTTTCTCACGTTGTCCACATGTCTGGAAACACCTCTTGTATAATTACAAAGCTCCAGATTGAATAACATCAGCATTCTAATACTCTGATCAACTTGAATAATTTATCCCGGACATTCGCAGTTATCTTCCTTACATCTTTCGACCGTGGAATTATATCGTCTAGGAGAAGTGACCGTTTCTGCGCATGCGTATACATACGGTTGTTTTTCTTTTTCCGTACAACTTTACTCAAACCGAGCTGAAGATCCGCTTAAGGTGAAGCATTTGTTCTCGGTATGATGAACTAACTGTTGTGGAACTACTTATATATATAAATAATTACAACAGTGACATAAACAGGTACTCGAGTTTCGTTGGGTTATGGGTCCCAATTCATTCAGCCTGTCATGAGAAAATAAAAACAAAGAGGGCCGCCTGGGGTTGATTGTGCTTTCCTTATAGAATATAACAAAAGAGTTTACGCGGGGGCAGGAAATTTAGAAAAAAGATGAGAAAAAGGGGTTCTTTTAACAAAATAGGGTAACGTCAAGGGAGGTAAATCTTGAGAGACCACAGTCAATTTTGAATGAAAATAGAAGCACAATAATTTCTTCTATAGTTGATTCCACCCCCCCCCCTCCACACATATATATATATGTATGTGTGTGTGTGCGTGTGTAGTAAAATATATATATAGTGTAGGTGGTAAGGTGAAATACTGGTGTTGGTACCAAATCTAGCACTCTTTGCACTCTGCGAAACGACGCGCGTAACAGGTCGATACGCAATAAATATTTACCATGTGTACACGAAACTACCTCGTTTTTTTCTATTATATATATATATATATATATATATATATATATATATATATATATATATATATATATATATATAATAAAGCTGACGGCCGTATGTATGTAACAAACTTTTCGCCAAACGGCTGGACCAAACGGCACCAAATTTACACCATAGATGTAACTTTTTCCAAAGGTATTTTTGTCTACTAAATTTCGTTATTCTTGATTAAAGATATTTTATTGTTTATTTAAATATTCCCTTCTTTAAAATTTTCAAATGTCAACACTTCCGGTTAGCGATCGCTTATATGACATTCCCCTCTCTTTCTTAGTCTGTCTTTTTAGATAGATACATAGCTATAACGTTGCGCCCTTATAATATGTCTCTGTATGTCTGGCTGACTGCATTATGAAAACCCTTCTGTACAATGACTTCGCTATCGTGTGTGTGTGGGTGTGTGTGTATATAGTGTGTGTATGTCAGGTCACCAGTTGGTGCTACTGGTAACATGTATCCCAGTACAACCTGTCCCATGGTCGGGTCGTTGGCGACTAAACTGGCAACCCCACCAAGGTTTCTTGGTGAGGAGGGTGACTTTGGACATCCTGCAGGACTAAAAACAAAACCTGTCAAAGGGCAAAGGAGCTCTTAAGAGTCAATGGCCATCCAAAATCACCGGGAGAGATGACCCCTTAGCCTTTGTCAAGGCAGAATTCTAGGAGAAGGAAAACTCTGATGGTATCCAATGATGTTGACTTGTTCTTCTTTTTGGTAAATATCATCTTGGTTAAGAGAGTGGGACTGGCTTTGCGCAGTGCCTTTGCTCACTATAAAAGCTTCACGGCACAGGTATTGCTTTATATCTGGAGATCTCTCTGCACTTATCATCTTGATGTGGAACTCTGGCTGGCTGTAGCCTAAAAAGGCAAACTACATTACAATGAAGGTACCTAACACAATTGAAGTAAATGGCTATAAGGGCTCTGGATCAGCATCATGTGAAAGGGTCTTGCCCGGCAGGTGTCCCAGGGCGCCGCAGTCTGGGCC
Source organism: Eledone cirrhosa (assembly GCA_964016885.1). Lineage (NCBI taxonomy): Eukaryota > Metazoa > Mollusca > Cephalopoda > Octopoda > Eledonidae > Eledone > Eledone cirrhosa. Next base: position 87,394,941 of record OZ024743.1, read on the forward strand.
CAGTCGTCATCAGTCTACTGTGTGTAAACCACTCAATTTTGCGTGCTGGAATGTGCGTACTTTGCTTGATATTGAAACAAATGTACAGCGACCTGAAAGAAGATCGGCATTGGTTGTCAAGGAGCTCAGGCGTTATGATATGGATGTTGTGGCCCTCTCAGAAACTCGATTTCATGGTGAGGGCCATTTCACAGAGAAGTCCGGTGGATATACGTTTTTCTGGAGGGGAAGGAAGGAGGGGGGGGGGGGGGGGGCTGGTGTCGCTTTTGCCATAAAAACAGTTATAACAGACCATCTTCAGGAGCTTCCGACAGGCGTTAGTGACAGACTGATCACTGTGAGAGTTCCTCTAGAGGGTGGAAGATATGCAACCGTGATTGGTGCTTATGCACCAATTATGGAATGCATTGATGAAGCAAAGCAGGCTTTTTATGACGAATTAAAGTCTCTTGTCTGGAAAGTGCCTGGAGCAGACACAATTTTCATTCTTGGAGATTTTAATGCTCACGTGGGCCGTGATTGTGAGACCTGGAGAGCTCTGGGCAAGCATGGGGTCGGAAAGTGCAATGGCAATGGACTCTTGTTATTGTAAATGTGCACTGAGCTGGACTTGTTCATTGGCAGCACTATGTTCCAACAGAAGGACAAATACAAGACAACATGGATGCATCCTGGATCGAAACAGTGGCACCTGATTGATTATGTCCTTGTGAGGCGGCGGGATGTACAGGATCTGTGCAGTGTTCGTGTGATGCGTGGAGCAGAGTGTTGGACCGACCATCGTCTGGTGAGAACAAGAGCAATATGTGTAGTTCGTAAAAGGGAGAAACAGCGAGAGGTATCACTTCCGAAACGGCTGAACGTTACCCGTCTGAAGGATCCTGAAGTCAGAGAAAATCTGGTTAAAAAGATGGATGCATTAGAGTGCGGAAATGACTGGACTTCCTTTAAGGAGGCAGTTTATGGGGAATGTGCTGATGTTGGATTCGCGGATAAGAAGCATCAGGATTGGTTTGACCAAAATGACAAGCTTATAGACAAGCTTTTGGAGGAGAAACATATGCTCCATTCCGCATTGCTTGGTAGTGATTTAAGCACCGATCGGCAGAAGACAATCGCTGATAAGCTGAAGCTCGTAAAAGCTGATGTGCAACGAAAATTGCGTGAAATGAAGAATAAGTGGTGGAATGACAAAGCCGATGAAATACAACTTGCGTCGGATGTGAAGGACGTTAAGGCAATGTATAATCTTCTTCATGAAGTGTATGGACCACCTACATCACCAGTTGCGCCTGTTAGGACAAAGGATGGCAATCAGCTCCTTAGAGATCCCAATGATATCCTGTTGAGATGGCGGGAACACTTTGACGAGCTTCTCAATATGGATTCATAGGTTGACGAAGAATTTATCAGGTCCATACCTGATAAGCCAGTAAAGGAAATCCTTGCTGAGCCTCCAACGATCGAGGAGGTTAAAAGTGCTGTCAGGAAACTCAATGGTGGGAAGTCGCCTGGATTGGATGGGCTGTATGCTGAGATCTTGAAGCACGGTGGAGAGAATCTCTTGCACAGACTTCATTCTTTGGTTCTGGATGCCTGGAACAACAATCATATACCCGATGACTGGAAGGATGCTGTGATGGTTGTTTTGTACAAGAGGAAGGGAGACAGGGATAACTGCGGAAACTATCGTGGGATATCAGTGTTGTCTGTTGTCGGCAAAGTTCTCTGTAGAATTCTGATGGACCGTTTATTGCTCCACATTGCTGATGAAGCTCTACCAGAGTCGCAATCGGGTTTTCGGGCTGACAACTGCAGGAAAAGTGTGTTGATCAGAATGTGGATCTCTACCAGGTGTTTGTTGATCTGACAAAGGCGTTTGACACGGTCAACAGAAAGGCTTTATGGGATATCCTGAGGAAGCTGGGGGTGCTCTGAGAAGTTTGTTTCCATTTTGCGTTTGTTTCATGATGACATGAATGCATGGGTAAATGTTGGTGGAAAGCTCTCTGAGCCGGTGACGGTCGAAATGGAATCAAACAGGGTGACATTCCAGCTCCAACGCTCTTTGCTTTGTACTTCTCCATTGTCTTTGAACAGGCCTTCGGGAACTACAATTATGGTATATATGTTCGCTATCGATCAACTGGAAAGCTGTTTAATATCAGGAGGGTCAATGCTAAGTCAAAGGTTCACTTGTCACTAATCAGGGATTTGCTTTATGCAGATGACTGTGACCTGGTAGCGCACATGGAGATTGATATGCAGCATCTCATGGATGCATTTTCTAATGCGTGTACTGCATTGGGACTTACCATAAGCCTGAAAAAGACAGTAGCCATGTACCAACCAGCCCCTGGGAAGCCATGTTGTGAGCCCAACATCTTGGTTTATGGTGAAAGGCTAAGGGTCGTTGGCAGTTTTGTATATCTTGGAAGCACTCTGAGTATGTCCTGCGATCTTGATGGGGGAATATCAAACAGGATACAGAAAGCCAGTGATGCGTTTGGAAAACTGAACAAGCGTCTCTGGTCTCAACACGGAATTTCGGTAAAGACAAAGCTCAAAGTGTATCATGCGTGTGTGCTCGCGGCACTTTATGCTTGTGAGACGTGGGTGGTCTACCGTAGACAGATGAAGCGACTTGAGAGGTTCCACCAGTACTGTTTACGTCGGATCCTTGGCATAACTTGGCAAATGTTTGTCAGTGACGACGAGTTCTGGACAGAAGTGGCTGTGATAGTGTCCAGTCCTTGAATTTGAAACATCAGCTGCGCTGGACAGGCCATCTTGTAAGGATGAATGACAAGCGAATGCCGAAGCAGCTGCTTTATGGCGAGCTCCAAATGGGAAAAAGGAACGCGAGCAAACCCAAGATGCGTTTTAAGGACTGTATCAAGGGGGCGCTCAAGAAAAGTAACATCCCTTGTGAGCACTGGGAAGCATGTGCTAGCGACCGATCGCATTGGAGGAAAGCAGTGGCTAGTGGTAAGAGTCTATATGAGGAAACAAGAAGGCACGCGACACTAAAAAGAGATGTCCAGAAAGGAATCCATGTTAGCCTTCCCGAAGGCACTGACAGACGACCTGACCTGACATGTGAGACCTGTAATAGGGTTTGTCTGAGCATGGCAGGTCTAAAGAGTCACCTGAGAGTGCACAAGAACAGGGAAGCAGGCACCTGTGGAGCTATAAGTGTTCATCAGACGACGACATGTAATGTCTGTGGAAGGGTATGCAGGTCGAGTAGTGATCTCACACGACACCTTGGGTCACATGGTACCATGGGCCCAGCACTAGGTGTCAATAATTGTCACAAGTATCGTGTTTGTACCAGAGTTTTCAAGTCGCTGGCTGGACTAAAATGTCACACTCGTTCAGCAGTAGGGGTTCTCCTACATGGATATAAAGTAGTGGCCGTACTCGAAAGCGAGTTGGCAGCCACCATATATTGTGTGTATATATATATATATAGTGTATATATATATTCTTTTAATTTATACATTATCTTCCAACGGTTTTCAACCTCTCTATGTAAAACAATATATCTTTCTCAGTTATAAAAACTATCTCTCTCTCTCTATCACCCATCTCTCCTCCTATCTCCTCCTTCCTCATTATACTCCTCCCTCCCCACCTTCACTCTCATCTCCTCCTCTTTTTTCACCCCCCCCCCTAAATAAAATATTTTTTCCCAATATCACACATCAATCTAAAACTACTTCTCATATGTTGATTTAAAACTGAACTATCCACAAGTGTTTTTTAGCCTTCATATCATGTCCTCCTGTTTTATCTGATGAAAACACAAATATTATTGCATGATGATATTTGTTTTTGAAATGCGCATAATAAAATACATGGAACTCCTTTAACCATCTTTTGTTCTTATATATATTATATATATATATATATATATATATATATATATATATATATATATATATATATATATATATATATATATATATATATATATATATATATATATATATATATAGTGTTAGTATCATAAATAAGAGACAGTTTAGTTTGTACATTTTTTTACAGCATTCCTTTATACGTATATATATACGTATATATACATACATAAACATGTTATTTACAGTTGTATAAAAAAGAAGTATAATTGTTTCTACTTTTGGCACAAGGCCAGCAATTATTCCAGTACATTACTGGTACTTTATTATATATAATATATATAATACGACATTTCTCTCTCTTTCTTACTCTGTCTTTTTAGATAGATACATAGCTATAACGTCGCGCGCTTATAATATCTGTCTGTATGTCTGCCTGTCTGCATTGACTTCGCTTCTAACCAGTATTACTTAGTACAGTATTACTGTTGAAAATATGTACACGTATATATATGATTATATATTCGTGTACATATTTTCAACAGTAATACTGTACTATATATTTTCAACAGTAATACTATACTATATATTTTCAACAGTAGTACTGTACTATATATTTTCAACAGTAATACTATACTATATAATTTCAACAGTAGTACTGTACTATATATTTTCAACAGTAATACTGTACTATATATTTTCAACAGTAATACTGTACTATATATTTTCAACAGTAGTACTGTACTATATATTTTCAACAGTAATACTGTACTACATATTTTCAACAGCACTACTATAAAATACTATATATTTTCCACAGTAATACTGTACTACACTATATATTTTCAACAGTAATACTGTACTATATATTTTCAACATCAATACTGTACTATACTATATATTTTCAACAGTAATACTATACTATACTATACATTTTCAACAGTAATACTATACTATATATTTTCAAAAGTAATACTGTACTATACTATATATTTCAACAGTAATACTGTACTATACTATATATTTTCAACAGTAATACTATATGTTTTCAATAGTAATATTATACTATATATTTTCAACAGTAATACTATACTATATATTTTCAACAGTAATACTATACTATATAATTTCAACAGCAATACTGTACTATATATTTTCAACACTAACACTATACCATATATTTTCAACAGTAATACTATACCATATATTTTCAACAGTAATACTGTACTATACTATATATTTTCAACAGTAATACTATACTATATATTTTCAACAGTAATACTGTACTATATATTCTCAACAGTAATACTATACTATATATTTTCAACAGTAATACTATACTATATATTTTCAACAGTAATACTATACTATATAATTTCAACAGTAATACTGTACTATATATTTTCAACAGTAATACTGTACTATATATTTTCAACAGTAATACTATACTATATATTTTCAACAGTAATACTATACTATATAATTTCAACAGTAATACTGTACTATACTATATATTTTCAACAGTAATACTATATGTTTTCAATAGTAATATTATACTATATATTTTCAACAGTAATACTATACTATATATTTTCAACAGTAATACTATACTATATAATTTCAACAGTAATACTGTACTATATATTTTCAACACTAACACTATACCATATATTTTCAACAGTAATACTATACCATATATTTTCAACAGTAATACTGTACTATACTATATATTTTCAACAGTAATACTATACTATATATTTTCAACAGTAATACTGTACTATATATTCTCAACAGTAATACTATACTATATATTTTCAACAGTAATACTATACTATATATTTTCAACAGTAATACTATACTATATATTTTCAACAGTAATACTATACTATATAATTTCAACAGTAATACTGTACTATATATTTTCAACAGTAATACTGTACTATATATTTTCAACAGTAATACTATACTATATATTTTCAACAGTAATACTATACTATATAATTTCAACAGTAATACTGTACTATATATTTTCAACAGTAATACTATACTATATATTTTCAACACTAACACTATACCATATATTTTCAACAGTAATACTATACTATATGTTTTCAACGGTAATATTATCTATATATCTAAAACAGAGAATGTCTGTCTGTCTGTCTCCCTAAAACTCGAGAACCACCCTACCGATTTTTTCAAACTTTACGCATGTAATACTTATGGTCGTGTGAGTGTTTTGAGCAAAAAATATTTCGAATATTCAATGGACTAGGGACCGCATTAGGCGAAAAACCGCATATTTTAGGCTTTAAAGTCTTTTTTGAGGCATAACGGGACAATAATCCAGGCGATTTCTTCAAATTTTGCATTACTTATGTCGTTTAAAGTGTTTTGAGCAAAAAAGATTTTATAATTTTTTGCCCCAGGGACCGCATTAGACGAAAAACCGATTTTTTGAAGCATTTGGGTTGCGTTAGGGCTTGTAACTCGAGAGGTACCCAACCGATTTTTTTAAAACTTTGCATATGCATTACTTATGTTTCACAAACTTTCTTGACTGAAAAATATTTCAAATTTTTGCCCGGGAACCGCATTGTGTAGCATTTTGGTTGCGTTAGGGCCTGTAACCTTAAAAGTATCGAACTAAATTCCTTCATGCTCTCCACTACTGCAGTCCCACATGCTTACTGCTCTGTAACTATTGCTTTCATTGTACCATAGCACAACAAATACATGTTCTGTTTGTCGAATGCCTTTTTACTTAACCCTATCGTCTTGGCTTTCGTGGGTTGAACATTTTACTCTCAGGCACCCAATTAAATTAAACCCTTGGTAATCTACAACGAATTTTTTTTATAAGCACAAAATATAGACACCATCCCCAGGCCGTACTTCTCTGTACTGTTTCAGAAAAGAGGGATAAACATTCCAATCTATGTTTAGAATCCCGAGCAACGCCGGGCCATTCTGCTAGTACTATATATTTTCAACAGTAATACTATATATATACTATACTATATATTTTCAACAGTAATACTATCTATATATATAAAACTGAGGATGTCTGTCTGTGTGTGTGTGAGTTTGAATCCCTAAAACTAGAGAACCACCCAACCGACTGTTTTCAAACTTTACACATGTAATACTTGTTTCAGGGAGTGTTCTGAGCAAAAGAAATTTCAAATTTTCAATGTCCTAGGGACCGCATTAGGCGGTTTAGCGATCTCTCTCTATAATTCTTAGTATTTCTCTTTTTAGATAGATACATACATATAACGTCGCGCCCTTATAATATCTGTCTGTATGTCTGGCTGTCTGCTGCCTCCGGTTATTCTGCCACCCTTGCTCAAGACAAATCTCACACTCATTCCCCAAACAGTTGGCAAGTGCACACAACTTCTTCCTCTCGTTTTAATCCACAGTGCTGCTTACTTACATACCACCAGACCCTTATTTCTTTGCCAGCCGTGGTTGTGGCAATACTAAGCTTACTAAGGCGGTTATATATTTCACAATACCTTATCCCGTGCAACGCCGGGTACCACTAGTACTATACTATATATTTTCAACAGTAATACTATACTATACTATACTATACTATATATTTTCAACAGTAATACTATAATATTTATATATGTTCAACAGTAATTCCGAAGAACACGCCAATGGTAGCGGGGCGCTAGTCGGACGGGCCAGCTAGTATATATATATATATATATATATATATATATATACCGAAATGGAAGACTACTGAGAGACACCCTGCTGGAGGCGAACTTGATGGCGACCAACCTAAGGTTTAGGAAGAATCTGGGGAAGATGTGGACCTACATCTCAGATATGCACCTGTTCAAGTCCCAGATTGATTTCATTCTGGTGAGGAAAAAGTGGCGGAATAGTGTTCTGAACACGTAACCATACAGCTATTTCAGTACACTTGGGTAGTGACCACCGGCTTGTTATGAGTGAGGTCCGCGTGAGCTTAAGAAAGAGCAAGGCTAAGCCCCGGAGAACAATCTATGACTGGGGAGCTTTCAAGGAAGATGATAAGCTACAGGAGAGGTTCACAGTGGAAGTGAGAAACAGGTTTAGTGCTCTGTGTGGAGAGTCAGAGGAGAGAGAGATTGGATGGACTGAGGAGAGTGTGACGAGGAGGTACGGGCACTTCACCAATGCAGTGGCGGAAGCAAGTGAAACCCTGGTGCCGAGGAAAAAGAATAAAGGGAAGCACGTCAGCTCTGCAAACCCAAAAGTGTGTGCAGCCAGAGAGCACCTGAAAGCTGCCAGGGACCAATTCTATACTGATCCTACGGAGGAGGGGGTGGAGGTGATGAGGGAAGAGCTCTGTACCGCTTACACTGAGGTCAGAGAGGAGGAACTGATAGAGAAGATCAGAAGTGTGGAGAGAGCGGTTGACAGATCTGGATGTAAGGAGAGCTGGATGATCATCAACGAGATCACAGGGAGGAAGAGAAGGTGTTCGAGTCAGATCCAGGGAACGGGGCCCGAGGATAGGAAGAGAAAATGGCTAGACCATTTTAGGACCCTACTAGGAGAGCCACCCTCCACAGCCCAGAGCACTGGGGAGATCAGGCGGCTGTTTGAGGAACTGGATGTTGAGACAGAGCCCTTCACCAGAGAGGAGCTTCAGAGAGCCAAGAAGAGGATCAAGGAGGGCAAGGCTCATGGAGAAGATGGAGTGGCATCAGAGGTGATGAAGAGGTGTGATTTTGATGATATCATCCTGGGGTTCTGTAACGGGGCACTGGAGAAAGGAGTTGCCCCGAATCAGTGGAGGATCAGTAACATCGTCCCAGTGCCAAAGAAGGGAGATTTCTCTAACACCAACAACTACCGGGGGATCTCACTGACGTCACTTGTGGCAAATACCCTCAACAGGATGATTCTTAACAGGATCCAGCCTGAGATGGAGAAGAAGCTCAGGGACAACCAGAACGGCTTCAGAGAGGGTAGATCAACCACCAGTCACATCCTGATGCTGAGGAGGATATTAGAGGGAGCTAGAGCAAAGTGCCTTCCTGCGGTCATGGTTTTCATTGACTTTAGGAAGGCCTTTGATTCTGTGGACCGTTACTGCCTGATGAAGATCTTACAGGCTTATGGAATCCCCAAGAAGATAGTGGACCTGATATCACTGCTCTATACCAACACCAAAGCCCAAGTCATTACACTTGATGGGATGACAGAGTTCTTTGAGATACTGGTTGGAGTGCTCCAGGGAGATACATTGGCTCCCTACCTTTTTATCATCGTAGTGGACTATTGTATGCGCCTTGCACTGGAGAAACACCAGGACTCTGGCTTTACTGTAGCACCGGCTCAGAGCAGGAGAGTTAGGGCGAAAAAGGTATCGGATGCTGAATTTGCCGAAGACATAGTTTTGGTGACAAATACAGTGAAGGAGGCAGAGGATTTGATGCGGGAGGTTGAGACTGTGTCGATGAGTGTGGGGCTGAGAATGAATGAGACTAAAACAAAATATCTGGTAGAGAATGTTGAGAAGCCAGAGGGGATCACTAATGTAGGCGGGAAGCCGCTGGAATTGGTTGAGGACTTCCTGTATTTGGGAGCAAGGATTGGGAATACGGAAGATGATGTGGTTGAGAGGAAGAGCAAGGCCTGGGCGGCGTGCCACAGCTTGAGATCGGTGTGGAAGTCGGACCTTCGTAGAGACCTGAAAATCCGCCTCTTCATTGCTGTAGTGGAGTCTGTGCTGCTGTATGGGTCTGAGACTTGGACACTGACCAAGAAACTCACTCAGATGGTGGATGGGTGCTACACGAGAATGCTGAGGATGGCTCTGAACATTAATCAGTATACACTGAGGATGAAAAACTCAGAGCTGTATGGGAGCATCCCAAAAGTCAGCTCAAAAGTGACACAGAGGAGACTGAGGTTGGCTGGACATGCTCACCGACATTCAGAGTTGACATTGCACTCAGTGCTCCTTTGGGAGCCCCTACATGGACACACTAGAAGAGGAAGACCAAGGTTAACGTATGTTGATGCCCTAAGGACAGACACTGGTCTGTTGGAGATGCAGGACATGGCAGCGATAATGAGGGACAGAGACCGCTGGAGAGAACTCGTCCATGGATCTCGGGAATTTTACCCGCCTTAGATAGATATATATACATATATATATATATATATATATATATATATATATACAAATGAATGTATGTATAGTATATTCGGCAATACACTGTATGTTTAATTAAAAACATTTAGAAGACCATTCACTATGAGTTTTAAAGAAGTGATTCTGTCACTTATTTTCGGCGAAAACAAAGGGAGAATGATTGACAGTCTATTTCTCGCTTGTTGGCGTATATGATAGATATGTATGTTACTATAGTTACAGGTGGTTAACCGATTAAAGCATTCAATGCTGTTACAAGGGTCCGTCTCCTGTGGCATACATATTTCAGTGTACTCCGGGGTTAAGGCAGCTGTAACGTGCAGGGTGTAAATACAAATAAGCAGGACAGAAGTCAAGGTTGCACCATAAATAAACTTTATTGTCATATGAAATAAAATGTGTTTATGGCGAAACATTGGCCTATATCGCGTCGACGGTCTTTCTTTAGCACGCGATTCCAACGGACACACGCTAGACAGGTTCCGTAAAGATTTAATAGACACTTTTATCACCCTATGGCTTAAGATCACAGTAGACTTGAACCTCAGTAGAGCGGACTTTCTTGTTGTCAACTTAAACCTATCAACAAGCAAACATAAGCCCTACCATAAGCTGAATGAAAGACTAAAATATATTAATAAAGGATCCTGCCACTCTCCTATGGTTTTTAATAATCTAGTGCCTAATATTAGCCGTAGAATCTCCAACTTATCGTCTAATAAATATTTGAGAAAGCAACGCCGTAACAAGGCCCTCCGAGATAATGGATTCAGAAAAGTGATTAAATACATACCCAATAGACATCGATCTAATAATAAAAATAGAAAAAGAAAAATGATCTGGTTTGCCCTTCTATACTCACTTAACGTAAGGAATAATGTAGATAATCTTGGACTTATTTGATAGACACTTTCCCCTACAACATGTACAGTAAGATCATGATTTGTTGCTCGGGGAGGATATCTTATTCTTGCTCACCATCAATGAGGTCCAAAATGACTGCAAAGAACAAACCAGATGTAAATCCAGGATGTTCTGCAGGATAAAATCTGACTTTCCACTACAACAAAATTGTAACGTAAAATCCGTCATCTACAAGCAGAGATTAAATATACTAACATCAACCAGCCAGAAACCCGTGGAAAATATGTGGGTATGGTGCAGGACCGATTTAAACAAAAGTTCTATTCGGACTTCTCAGTCAGGCATCCCAATATGAAAACTAGCAGAGCGCTGGCAAAAGGTGTCTGGTAGCTAAAGGAAAAGGGAGTACTGCCTGATATAACATTGAAGGTGTTCAAGAAACGCCATACATAAATGGAACTAAGAGATGCCCACTCTGCCCCAGAGAAAAATTTAGGATTTTCCAAGGACTATACTCACCGTACAAATACCTTAACTCCAAGGCTGAAATTTTTAGACCATGTTTGCATCGGAAAAGTCCAACTGGAAATCCATACCCTAAGATGCCCTCTCAACAGACCTGCGAAATTCTCCATGATTTTATTTTTCTGTTACATATATACGCACACGAAATTCACATATAACATACGATTCATATTTTTTTAGTGTTCAGGTTTTAATTTTTATTTTATTTTAAGAAACCTCTTAGAAGTAATTTAAGTTTTACAAAATACTTTACACACTAGGTAATACACATACACTGGGTTGAGTTGTAGCCATCATGTATGTATGTATGTATGTATGTATGTATGTATGTATGTATGTATGTATGTATGTATGTATGTATGTATGTATGTATGACAAAACCTGTCAAAGGGCAAAGGAGCTCTTAAGAGTCAATGGCCATCCAAAATCACCGGGAGAGATGACCTCTTAGCCTTTGTCAAGGCAGAATTCTAGGAGAAGGAAAACTCTAATATAACACCTGCAACCCTGATGGTATCCAATGATGTTGACTTGTTCTTCTTTTTGGTAAATATCATCTTGGTTAAGAGAGTGGGACTGGCTTTGTGCAGTGCCTTTGCTCACTATAAAAGCTTCACGGCACAGGCATTGCTTTATATCTGGAGATCTCTCTGCACTTGTCGTCACATGGTACCATGGGTCCAGCACTATGTATCAATAATTGTCACAAGTGTAGTGTTTGTACCAGAGTTTTCAAGTCGCTGGCTGGACTAAAAAGTCACACTCGTTCAGCGCATCGGTAGGGGTTCTCCTACATGGATATAAAGTAGTGGCCGTACTCGAAAACGAGTTGGTAGCCACCATGTATGTATGTATGTATGTATGTATGTATGTATGTATGTATGTATGTATGTATGTATGTATGTATGTGTGTATGTTTGTTATCTCTTTGTTTTAATTTCGAGTATATTTTTTGACCGGCCACCTTCCTGGTGGCAAGGTTGTAAAAGAAAAGAAATTGTCATCCCTTGAATCGCAAGAATGTTTTGCAAATTTTGAAGGTGCCAGCTATCGCAGCCATTTGTAGACTATGAATTAGGGAGCTGCGCTCTTTGTCCACAAATACAAGTTCAGTCATACTTTGGTCCAAGCGGGTTGGTATATAATCCGTAGCTCCAATACTGATGGGTATGAAGCTAAAGGTGTATCTTGGATACTGGATTTATAAACTCCTCATCAATGGTCCGTAGATGTCCTCCTTCTCCTGTATTTTTCTGACAACGTTTACAACAAGTGGGCAGCTGATCTCCACAACAGAACACGTTTTCAATGTGTGATCCCAAACAACAATATCAGGCCGGTGGTGCTTTAATTTGGTGGCAGTTTTTATTTTCAGGTTCCACCAGTATTCCTTAGTGCCATCTGTCTCAATATATTCTTCCTCGTTTGTTGTTAATTTTGTTTTCCGAAGTGCGTTCCAGATAGTTCTAGTTATCCCATCGTGTCTCATGGGGAGGTAGTAGCGAGATGACATTCTTTCGCAGCTGGCAACAATGTGGCTTACATCCTCGATCTTTGTTTTACATAGCCTACATTCATTGTCAGCTGATGGCCCTCCTCTTTTGTGCAACAGATATTTGGTAGGGAGTTCTTGTTCCTGTATTTCATAGAGATATCCCTCAAGGTGTGATGTCATAAACCTGTCGGAGCTCCATGCCAGGCTTTTTGAGTGGTTTATCCCCTCTATGGTCTGTGTTTTACGTCTCAAGTATCCATGCACAACTTTTTCTGTAAATTGGTCAATTTTTTCATCTTGTTTGAACATTGAATAGGATCTTCTGATTTCTCTAGGTGAGAGATTTATATCAGGCTTTATTCCATATCTCTCCTCCAGATCAGTGGCTATTCTAATGATATTTTTTTTCATGCTCATAAACCTGGGCAAGAGGGTTGCCAACCTTTTTCCTCTGTTGAAGATGTTGCGTCAGTGTTGCTATCCGGGTCTCATATGATGTTAATATGAATTTTAGACTCCGGCCACCTTCCTTGCGTGAGAAGTATAGCCTATCCACACCACCATTGATGTTAAAGTTCCCAGTAACACTGAGAAGTTTGTGAGTTCTAACATCCATCTCACTTAGTTCTTGCAATGACCAGTTCAGCAGGCCAAATGTT
>OZ024743.1:87416009-87478509 GCA_964016885.1 Eledone cirrhosa
ATATTCTCTTTATCTGATATTTTGTAACTAACCTTACATAGATCGATAACGAAGTATAGCTACAATGTATTATCATCACCCAGAAACGATCGTAAAGCAGTGAAGTATATTTCTAATCACTTGATTTTTTTATTTCATTGTTTTAACTTATATCATGACTCTGTTTTCCTTTTAATGTTTTATTGTTTTCCGGGATTTATCTTAACCTACAACATTTTCAACATATGGATTACATTGAGTTCTTCATACAGAATACACCCCACAACTTACCGTGGATATCTCTGTGTGTGTATATATATATATATATATATATATATATATATATATATATATATATATATATATATATATATATATATATATATATATATATATATATATATATATATATATATATATATATATTAATATTAGAAAAGGGAAGTAAAGTTCTATGCAAAACAGTGGATATAGAGAAAAGGTGAAGTTGTAAATAGCACGAAAAATATATTTTAGGCTCTGATTTTCTTTTTATTATTATTTTTCCTTTCGTCAAAGTGACATTATTGTAAAGATGACATTATTGAAAAAATGAGAGGGACAATTCTTTTAAAAAAGATTTTTATAATGTATATAAAGTATATAAAGTGTTACCGGTTTCGATGTATTATTAAAATTCATCTTATCAAATGTTGGATTTAACAATTTAAAATAATTAATAAGAATTAACTAAAAATTAAAGATTTAAAATTAAGTGTTGGAGTAAGTTTTTTCCATCTTCCTTGCTCAGAAGGGGACTGGAGAATGAGTTCCTGTGTATATATATATAGAGGTGTGTATGGGAAAAAAACTTACTCCAACACTTAATTTTAATCTCAACAAATATATATATACTAGCAGTGTATCCCGGCGTTGCACGGGTAAGAACATTGGTTTATTTGTGAGTGCCTGTTAAAAACTCACGAAAATGTACCGACAGGAAACTTGTTTTATTTAGAGAAAATTAAGAAGTTGAAAGTGCAGTTTAGCTGTGTACCTGCATTGTTCATAGAAATATTGTTGAGCCCCTTCTTTTCATACTCCTCTGTTTTGACCTATTAGAGTAAATGTGAAAGAGAAAGTCACAAGTTAAGTTGGCAGAAGGTTCCAGTACAATAGCAATATGAATCAGAGCAAACAGCACGGACACTCTATCTCAAAATTATTTTTGAAAAGCATTTAGAAATGCGCAACCGGTAAAAACTTAAAAACTTAAAACCGCAACTGAATACTAACCCATACAATCACTAATACTCTTTTATTCCTAATTAAACCATTTTTCAACTGTGAACAATTTGTCAGCATTTTCTATTCCGTTTACCAATATATAATAACTTGTGTGTTACACCTCTATTCTTTTAACTATATATATATATTTAAATTATTGACGTATTGTTTTATTGATATTTTTTATCTGTTTGTCCCGAATCTTCCTTTATCGATTTTTTATCGTATGGTTGATTGTAGACTTGTTCTATATGTGACGGTATTTTAACGATAGTTATAGCTCTGATTCATCTGAATTATTGAGCCCTCTGCCGCTCATTTCGAATCTTGTTTATCGTGAACTCGTGCGCCGATTTTTCGATACTCGATCTTTCTAATATATTTAGCTCTGGACATAGCTATCCACCAGTTAATTTTATTGCTCATTTTTTGTCGATTCTATTGAGTGATGAATAGCTTTTGTTTTATTTTAACATGTCTATTGAGCACTCTAATTCGATATGTGTATTTCCACATTCCCTCGAATTGTTTTCGCGGATATAGGGGTTATCTCCCTTGTCTAATGCCATGTGCGTTTTTCACTGGTAGTTAGCCCCTCTACCGCCAGGAAAAAAGCTCGTTGAGAAAGTAAAACTCCGTTCCGCTTGCTCTAGTAGGCTTTTATATTTATATGTCAGCTGATAGAGTACAGTCTAAGGATTTACAGAAACCCATGAAGCTAGATTTAACACCTGCCTAGTGGGTCCGGGTATGATTTTACATTCATTTAAATTATTGACGTATTGTTTTATTGATATTTTTTATCTGTTTGTCCCGAATCTTCCTTTATCGATTTTTTATCGTATGGTTGATTGTAGACTTGTTCTATATGTGACGGTATTTTAACGATAGTTATAGCTCTGATTCATCTGAATTATTGAGCCCTCTGCCGCTCATTTCGAATCTTGTTTATCGTGAACTCGTGCGCCGATTTTTCGATACTCGATCTTTCTAATATATATATATATATATATATATATATATATATATATATATATATATATATATATATATATATATATATAAACTGAGGATGTCTTTCTGTGTGTGAGTTTGAATCTCTAAAACTCGAGAACCACCCAACCGACTGTTTTCAAACTTTACACATGTAATACTTATCTTTCAGGGAGTGTTCTGAGCAAAAGAAATTTCAAATTTTTAATGCCCTAGGGACCACATTAGGCGATTTAGCGATCTCTCTCTATAATTCTTAGTCTTTCTCTTTTTAGATAGATACATACATATAACGTCGCGCCCTTATAATATCTGTCTGTATGGCTGACTGTCTGCACTACGTCACTTCCCTGAGGATGTGTGTGTGTGTGTGTGTGTGTGTGTGTGTGTGTGTGTGTCTCTGTGAGTTTAAATCCCTAAAACTCGAGAAGTACCCAACCGACTTTTTAAAAACTTTACATGTGTATTAGTTATATTTCAGGGAGTGTTATGCACATAAAAATATTTAACTTTTTTATCCCCTAGTTTTTAATCCGCATTAGTTGAAAAACTGCGTTTTTTCAGGTTTTTAGGGTTTTTTTGAGTCGTTACGTCAGACTGATTTCCTTGAAATTGTAACTATGTGTTAATCAGTCTCTTCTTCATACCGCGAGCAAAGAAAATCCAACTTTTTTATGGCCTAGGGCCCGCATTAGGTGAAAAACCTCAATTTTTCAGCTTTTTAGGGCTTTTTTGAGGCGTTACGTCTAGCCGATTTTCCCGAAATTTTAAGGCATATTATGCACATAAAGAAAATTCATTTTCTTGATCCCCTAGGGACCGCATTAGGTTAAAACTTGTAATTTTCCTGCTTCATCGAGGAACATCTTAAAGATTATCCAGCCATCAGAGTATTCGGTTTATTTTCTTAACATATTGTCCAGGCATGCAGTTTTTCCACGATTAGGTCTGTTGGCGGCCCGCGTTCCAAAATACCTTATCCCGTGCAACGCCGGGTACAACTGCTAGTATATATATATATATATGTGTGTGTGTGTGTGTATACATGTGTATAGACTCACACACACACACACACACACACACATATATACATTTACGGTAAACATGTTGACTATATATACTAGCCGAATTACCCGCGCCTTGATGCGTTTCACACATGTTTTGTAAGAAAATGATGATTGATTTTAAATCATTGATATAATTTATGGAGAAAACTCTGCATTTCAATATTACTCAATGTAAAATGTAATGCATGAAAAATTGGAAAACATTATTTTTTGTAATATATCAAATCAAAATTATTTTATTAAATCTTATTCTTATTTTGTTTCTTGTAAATATATTTTTCAGAATATCAATTCAAAACTTTATCATTTCATTTTTGTCTAAAGCATTATTTTCAAATTAGAAATTCAAAGTTCCAATACTCAGGTTATGGGCTTCCAAAATGTTCACTCTAAGGGATTTAACCCCCATTAGGGTGTCTTACTATTATTGAAATTTGCTGAAATTTTGTGAATAGGCATCATATCTTGTCATTTACCTATGGTTTAAATTTCATATACATCGAAGGGAAACAAAAATAATAAAATTTTATTCATCATGTTCTCTATTTACCAAGTATATTCTACTATTTTATTACTTTTATTGTCTCTATTATTGTTGTTATTATTGTCTTATTTATACACTATTTGTTATTGATGTTGTGAAAACTAAACCCCCATGATTCGAACTAACAATCCCAACTTTTAGAATAGGCCACTTAAATACCGAAGCTACAACTTCACTTAACACCACATAAAAACTATATATCAATTTGCACCCTCACTAAATTAATACAACGAAAATGTTTATCAGTCAAGCAATAAATAAATCTCCGGTTTATTGCCAATGTGTCAGACCTACACCACACGCATTTACCTCCTAAATACTGACTCCAAGTACATTTTATTAGTTATCTTTTCACTACCTTAACACTACATCTAATGTACCCTATAGCAGTTTTCACATGTCAATTTCATACATCTGTATCATATCAGTTCGTTTAATATGCTAGATTCATAATTATACTCTATTTCTTACTTATATTGATGTTATTATTTTAACTATTCAGTATCTAGTTATTTTATTATTGATATTATTGTTCTGGTTTAATACCACTCCTCGATAAAAGCCATGCCTTGTGTATCTTCATCACTTTCGCACGCTCTGATGAAAACGACTGGTTATAAACAAAGTATTGGAGACCGATTGACGCAACACCAAGCGAGTAGCGAATTCTAGACCTACCAGATCAAAGAAACAATTGTCAGCAATGTGAATAAAGCCCTTATTGTATAACAAACCATGTCACTCTTATTTCTTGAAGTATATATATATATATATAGAGAGAGAGAGATAGATAGATAGATAGATAGATAGATAGATAGATAGAGAGAGAGAGAGAGAGAGAGAGAGAGAGAGAGAGAGAGAGAGAGAGAGAGAGAGAGAGAGAGAGCGATAGATAGATAGATAGATAGATACATACATATATGTATATATATATATATATATATATATATATATATATATATATATATATATATATATATATGTATATATTTACGGTAAACATGTTGACTATATATATATATATATATATATGTATATAGACACAGACACATATATAAACAGCTTCATGGTTAAGGAAATCATGTTTTATTTCTTGTTTAACTCGATAACCCTGTTTGTCCTTCTCTGTGTTCATATATGTAATAAATATCATTATAATAAAACAGATCACCAACGCCAGATTTTTACCACATCTCTGCCATTTTACTGAATATATTAACAACAATATCTGAATACATTACAGCTTCCTGTCTACTCGCTATCTAACAGGCATCAGTCAACTTACCGTATGATGACACAAAATATAGATGGAATAATATTATTTTACATTCAAACAATATATATATATATGTGTGTGTGTGTGTGTGTGGGGGGGGGGGGTATTTATATATCTATAAAAAAGAGACACCACAAAGCCACAAAAACACCAATCACCAACACAAACACACAACCAGCAACACAAACAACAACACAAACACCACCACAATAACCCCCCCCCTACCAGCAAAACAAATACCAACACCACTCCAAACAAAAATGTCCATCATAAAAAGAAAACTACAAAATGAACAACTAACCAAAACAACGCAACAAAAAAACAAACAATACACATACATTAACACAAACGACAAAAACCTGATGGAGGTCATCTCTCAAGACTCCAAAGTAGAAACTGAGGGAAAAATCTTTGTCAAGTCAGACTCAGCACCACACCTCAAACTCATAAGGGTTTCGATGGAAACCTACCAGTAACTAAAGGAACAATTTTCGCAGGACGTCGGAAACCCCTGCCAAAAACCCATAAACTGCGTCCTATTGAAACGTTTCCCCACCCCACCCAACACCCCCAACAACATCCAAATGGAGATTTAACAACCCAATCTCCAGGAAACGAAAAGGTAAGTGCATCTTTTCGTCCTTTTCGCCAACTCTTCTCCGCCAACATGGCTGACTTACGAGTTGGGAGTGTGAATGTGCGCGGCCTAGGGATGCCCTGGAAACAGGGCCAACTTTTAAACGACCTTAGGTCACACGGTATGGATGTGATAGCCATCACCGAGTCCAGGATCCACAACAAGCAGCAACTAACCCCCATCTTTAATGACTTTGAGATCTACGCATCTCTCTGTCAGCCAGGAGGTGGAGGGGGAGTATCTGTCATGTTTCGGAAAAACCTGGACCTCGAAATACAGCAAACACACTTGGACCCGGAGAGTAGACTGGTATTCCTAGAGGTGAACAGTATTGGAGGTGGAGCCTTCAGACTGGTGGCCATTTATGCCCCGACTGGGCAATCGCGGCCATATTTCTTTAAGCGTCTAGAGTCTTTTCAGGGAACGTCTCGCTTCTTGCTTTTAGTGGGGGACTGGAATGGTATCCTAGACGCACTTTGGGACTATGTAGGAACATGTCCCAGTAGAGGGAGGTGCAATAGCCTCAACAATTTAATCGGCCAATTCCAGCTGGCCGATAGGTATCGACTAGATTTCCCGACTGCACCACAGTGGACGTGGACAAATTCAGCGGGAAATCTAGATCGTATTTAGGTAGGTTCTTTATTAGAGAGAGAAAGAGGGAGAGAGAGAGAGAGAGGGGGGGGGAGAGGAAATGTTAAGCTGTCCACAAATGTACATGGTTGCCTATTCAGACCACAAACTAGTCACTTGCATAGTCAACCATGATAGAACACGTAGACAAGGGCCCGGATACTGGAAGCTGAACATTTCGTTACCGAAGCGTAAAGTCTACAGGATAAGTAGATTAGTTAAGCAACAGTTCACGGGAGCCATCGTTAACAATAGATGGTGGTACTCTCTCAAGAGAGCAATTAGAGTAGTGTCGATACCTTTTAGAAAAGTACTAGCCTTAGAGAAAAACAAGACAGAAAGAAAACTAGTATCCAAGGTAGAGGAGGCGCTTAGGAGTGGCAACGCAGCTAGAGTGCTAGCAACGAGGACGGCACTAGACCAGTTCTTCGATGCGAAACACGAAGGCTGCGTAGTCAGGAGTAGATCACGTGCTCTAGGAAACGAGGGAGCAAAAGCTGTTAGCTGGGCCCGAGTGGTAGAGGCGAAAAGTGGCAACAAGTCCACGATTCGGTCTTTGAAAGACCAAAACGGACGCGTGCTACTTGACTCCAAGCGGATGTGCACGGCCTTTCAGCGGCACTTTGCGCAACTGTTCGAGCAGAGCGGTGGTGCGCCGAACGGAGCAATGGACTTCGGTTCATATCTCGACAGCCTGCCCCGTCTTTCGAGCATGGACGCCGAGTTCTGCGAAAGACCGATCACAGCTACCGAGATACCAGTCTGTTCGGTAGAACTTTCCGCCCGGGACCTATGGAGAACTTCGAAAGGTCCCTGGCCTGACAGTGCTACCGAGGAGCTCTACCAGTTCGAGACAAGATCTACAGTCACGGACGCCCCGCCAGGGATCCTTCCAAGAGGACGTATCCAAGATGCGAGCAGGACATTGAAACTGTCCTGCACGCAATTATACACTGCCCGGGCGTAACCGACCTGTGGAATTACGCAGAACAACTGCTGTCGCGTATGGGACAAATCCAGTTGACTACCGAGTCCATAGTAAGGATCAAACTGCCAACTTCTTTCAAAAACGAAAGAGAGGCGGTTTTCCTCTGCATAGTGGCTATGGCAAAATAGGTTATATGGTGGACGAGATTGAGAGGACTGAGGACAGATGCCTTTCTCTCCGGACAACACTCATTCCATTCTTTAGGTACCACTTTAGAAGGAGAATCAGAGTGGAGAGAGAGGTACTACACCCCAGTAAATTTACTGAAAGGTGGGTGAATGTAGCAAAAATGGCCCGAGTGATTGGGCCTTCTCTGTATATAAACCTGTAGGTTGAAGAAGAGAGCAAAGGGAAGAAATGAGCACACGCTCCTGAAGTTGAGGGTTGTTCTAACGACGGGGTATTAAACAACCCATTTGTAACTCCCCCCCCCCCCCCCCCCCCTATTGGGGATTTCGATTGTTAAATTTGTTTATTTTAATAATATTTTTACACGACTGTATGTAAAATCCCCGGCATGTGTCTTTGAATTGTACCCTCGTAGCAAATAAAGAAATCTATCTATCTATCTATCTATCTATCTATCTATCTATCTATCTATCTATCTATCTATCTATCTATCTATCTATCAGTAGAAAAATCCTCCAGAGATATATTTAGTGGGACTAGCGTCGAAATTCTGGTGCAGATGAGCCCAGAACGTATAGCGAAAATCCCACAAAGAGTACCTCTGGATGGACAGACCTACATAAACATTTCGGTTGAGGGTAGGCGGCTCGCAGGTTAACACTGCGCAAGCAGAGGTCACCTAAGGGCTGCCTGTCCTCAATTGACAAAAAGAAAACCACTTTTGCCGACACCACAAATAACAACACAACCACCACCACCGCCACCACAACAACAAAAACAACAAGAAAAAACAACACAGAACACTATCCCACCCAGCCCCTCCGCACCCAAAACAAATACAAAAACACACACAGACACTACAAAACCCCAAAACATGCCCCTACCCATAACACGGATGAGGAACCCCTATCGACGGCACCCAGCGGCGATGGGGAGAAACCCTTCCAACCCGGGAAAAGAAAAAAAAAGAAAGCACCGCATGACAAAAACGAAACAAATACACAAACACCAGCACAAACAGCACAAAAATCACAAACAAAAGTTCCTCCTCCCGAAAACAAAACACCCACAACAAAGAGAAAACACACGCAGGAACCACAGACAAAAACAAACACAACGCAGGAAAAGTACACATACTTACATAAACGAAGAAAATAGAACACTGATGGAGACCATTAAAAACAACCCTTTGGTCAAAACCGAAGGGAAAACTTTGGATAGCTCCAACAAAAACCAAAAAACGAACCTAAAACTGATCAGGGTCCCTATAGGAACTTATAGGTCCCTAAAAGAAACATTTGAAGAGGACGTGGGGAATTCCTGCGTGAAACCAATCAACCGCGTCCTCTTCAAAGGTCTCCCCACCACAGGCACCCCCACCCCAGTCACCCCCATCCCACCAGACACCCTCTCCCCAGCAAACACCTCCGTCCCCACCAGAAACCACCACCCCACCAAACATACCCTCCAACACCCCCATGGAAATTCTGCAGCCTGGTCCTCAGGAGACGAAGAGGTGAGTGATTTCTTTTCCTCTTCTTTTAACTTTTCAGCACCAACATGGCCAATATAAGAGTTGGATGTGTGAATGTACGCGGCCTGGGGATGCCCTGGAAACAGGGCAAACTCTTAAACGATCTCAGGTCGCACAGTATGGATGCAGTAGTCATTTGCGAGTCCAGGGTCCACAGCGAGCGACAACTGGCCCCCATCTTCGACGACTTTGAGATCTACGCATCTCTCTGCCAGCTGGGAGGTGGGGGTGGGGTTGCCGTTTTGCTGCGGAAACACCTGGACCTCGTAACACAGACGATACATCTCACCCGGAGGGTCGACTGGTGGTCCTAGACGTTGACAGTAGTGAAGGTGAAGCCTTCAGGTTGGTGGCCGCATATGCCCCATCCGGGACACCACGGCCAGACTTCTTCAAACGTCTAGAGACTTTTCTGGGAACGTCCCGCTCCTTGCTTTTAGTGGGGGACTGGAATGGAATTCTAGATGCACGTTGGGACTATGTAGGAGCATGTCCTGATAAAGGGGGGGGGGGGGGGGGGGGTGTAACAGCCTCAAACAGTTAATCGGCTGATTTGACCTGGCCGATAGATATCGACTAGATTTTCCGACTGTGCCACTGTGGACGTGGACTAATCGTAACGGAACATCTAGATCGTACCTAGATAGGGTTCTAGTTAGAAAGAAGGATAGGGACATGTTAAGCTGTCCACAAATGTTCATGGTTGCCTATTCAGATCACAAATTAGTGACCTGCTTAGTCAACCTTGACAAAACCCATAGACAGGGACCCGGCTACTGGAAGCTGAACTGGAAGCTGACATGCAAAGCCTACAGTAGACGGATTAGCACTTTAGTTAAGCAGCACTTGACGGAGGCCATTGTCAACAAAAGATGGTGGTACTCTCTCAAGAGGGAAAGGTTTTAGTAAAGAATGAGTGTTAGATAGAAATAGGACGGAAAAGGAACTGGTAGATAAAGGCACTTAGGAGAACGTAGCTAGCGTGCTAGCGACGAGAACGGCCTTGGATCAGTTCTTCGAGGGAGCCAAAGCTGTTTGCTGGGCCCGAGTGACGGAGGCGAAAAGTGGCAACAAGTCCACGATTCGGTCTTTGAAGGACCAAGACAGACGCGTGATACGTGAGTCGAAGCAGATGTGCGCGGCCTTTCAGCGGCTCTTTGCTCAACTGTTCGGGCAGGGTGGCCCGCCGGGAGGGGCTATGGATTTCGGTCCATACCTCGACGGCCTACCGCGACTCTCGGACAGCGAGGCGAAGTTTTGCGAAAGGCCGATTTCGGCCGCTGAGATAGGGGACGCGCTGAGCCAATGCGGCAAACGCAAATCTCCAGGTCTCGACGGTCTACTCTACGAATTTTACGTAGCAATGCCAGACTTATTCTCCGGTCTCCTGGAAGCGGTCTACTGCAACTAGCAGCAGAACGGGAGAATTCCCAGTTCTGTGACCAAGGGCGTAGTCACGTTAGTCAGGAAGGACGAGAATAAGGGGATGACATAGGCAACTTCCGGCCCATAACTCTGCTAAACACAGAGTTACAGATTTTGGCCAAGGTGTTGGCAAAGAGGCTGACGCTTGTCGAAACCTGGTGGGAGAAGCGCAGACATGCGCAATCCCGATCAGGTCCATACACGACAACCTCCACCTCATTCGATTCATCATAGAGAGGGTAGGGTGTAAACCCGGCTTCGGTGGGGGCCCTGATCAACTTGGATCAGTCTAAGGCATTCGATAGGGTTGACCATCGTTACTTGGATGCGGTGCTCGAGGCGGCAGGCTTCGGACCCGTGTTCAGGGACTGGATTGCTGCAATGCACAGCAGCAACATCTGCTCAGGGGTCAAGGTGAACGGCTACCTCTCAGAACCGTTCCATATCACGCGATCCATCCGACAGGGATGCTTTCTCTCCTCCTTTCTGTACGTACTGACTCTCGAGTCACTACTGCGGAAGTTAGAGCTATTGCAGGGCATCCCTCTGGAACCGGGACTGCGAAAAGCGGCGTCGGTCTACGCCGACGACGTGACAGTAATGGTGTCGAGCAGCTCGCAAATCGGGGAGGTCGGCACCTTACTGGAGGAATACGAAAGGTTCACAGGAGCGAAGCTGCACCGGGACAAATCCGTTGGTTTGCAACTCGGAACGTGGAGAGGCAAACCGATGCCTTCCGATGGCGTCGTCGGACGCTGGACGGAAGGACCGGTAAAGCTGCTCGGGGTCTGGTTTGGTCCGGACCTCCAGGTGGAGAAGAACTGGAACGAGGTGACGGCCAAGGTGTTTGTGCTCACCCAGAAGTGGGCCGAGTGCAAACTATCCTTGAAAGGTCGAGCGGAGGTGGCGAACACTTTTATAGCGTCCGTCATCTACTACCGCTTGACCGTCGTGCCTTGTCCAGCCAAAACGCTCGCCAAAATGGAGCGCGCTCTCTTCTAATTCCTTTGGAAGAAGCGGGCTCCTTTGGTGAGAAGATCCATCTGCTACGGTATTCCCAACCCTTCAAACGGAGGGTTGGGAATGCCGTGGCTGACGATTCGCAAACACGCGCTTGGGCTGCGGCACCTCCACGTATACCCCACCGGACAACCGGTGTGGGCCCCGTTCGTGAGGCGAGCCTTCCCACGACTCGTCTCGCTGACCGAGCTGCAGTCCTGGGTCAAGCAAAGACCGAGGAAAATGGACGACTGGCACATCGAACGTGCTCAGGCGCTCACAGTCCTCTGGCAAACGGACCCGGCTATCAGTGGAGACTCCACTTCGACATTCTATAGTGGGTTGGTCTGCAGCAAGTACGACGACGCACTCGGAGAAACTCTAGGCGTAGAGGAAGACGAACTGGCCAGTCTGTTCGGTATAACCTTCCGCCCGGGCAGTGCTACCGAGGAGCTCTACCAGTTCGAGACAAGCTCTACAGGCACGGGCGCCCGGGAAGGGACCCCTCGAAAAAGATCTGTCCGAGATGCGTGCGCGACGAGGAAACTGTCGCGCATGCATTTGTACACTGCCCGGGCGTTACCGACCTGTGGGGATATGTAGAACGACTATTGTCGCGGGTGGGACCAATTCAGTTGACCACCGAGTCCATTGTCATGATCAAACCGCCACCCTCCTTCAAAAATGAGGGAGAGGCGGTTTTCCTATGTCTTATGGCTATGGTGAAAGAAGTTATATGGTGGACGAGGTTAAAAGGGCTGAGGTCAGACACCTTTCTCTCCGGCGAACAACTGATTCGTTTTTTCAAATATCATTTTGGAAGAAGAATCAGGATGGAGAGAGAGGTGCTGTACCCCAGCAAATTTTATAAAAGGTGGGTGAATGTGGCAAAGATGGCCCGAGTGGTTGGGCCTTCTCTCTATATAAGCCTGTCGGTTGAGGAAAAAGAGGAAGAGAGGAGGGGAGTACTCACTCTTGGTGCTCCTGGGGATGAGGGTTGTACATTTTTTCGGTGTGTGTACAACCCCTGTGTAACACCTCCCCCCTATTGAGGATTTCAATTGTTATTTATTATTTTATTAATACTTTTATTTTCATATACCTGTATGTAAACTTCCCATTTGTATTTGTCCCCTTCTTTTGTGCCCTTGTGGCTAATAAAGAAATTTATCTATCTATCTATCTATTTCTCCATATATAAAGAAATATATCTACCCAAATAAAGAAATATATATATATTTGTTGGGAATGGGGTTGGTGAATGAAATTCAAATATGTTAGAAAGAATATAAATGTTACATCACATATTATCTATTTAACATATTGTTTGAATGTAAAATAATATTATTCCATCTAACATTTCCTTAACTATGAAGCTGTTTATATATATATATATATATATATATATATATATATATATATATATATATATATATATATATATAGTCAACATGTTTAGCGGAAATTTTTATATATTTATATGTGTCTATGTGTGAGTGTATACACATGTATACATATAAAGATAGATAGCTAATATATATATATGTGTGTGTATGTGTATATATACACACACATATATAATGCATGTATACAGATTTATTCATGCACAAATAGGAAATCTGGAGCAACCACCTATATATATCAGATAGGGTGTGGTAAAAACCAGTTAACCTTAACCCACCAGATTACTTGATACTTGGTACTTGGGATAGTAGAGTGGGTAATATGAAAAGATTCAGGACTCCGGCGGCTGAGCTTCGGATGTCGAAACGGGCGGAGCTCAGCCGTTGGGGTCCTGAATCTTTTCACATATATATATAAGATAACAAGATATCGTTTAAGGTAATCCAATACTTTAAATAAATCCCATTGTACAGTCGACCACGTTATTCTTCACCACAGACCCTCCATCTCAACTCACCTTTTGAAAAGCAGAAGAACTGCGAAACCGGTAAAGGAACCAAATAAATATATATATTTTTAAAAAAAATAAGACTTCAGTTGCATTTTCGATTTCATCTCTTTTTCTTTATATATATATATATATATATATATATATAGTAGAATAATCGAGAATCGGAGTATCAGCCCACGAAATCATGATAAACAATATCCGATATATGTGGCAGAGGGCTCAATAATTTGGAAAAATCAGAGCTATAACTATCGTTAAAATACCAACACATAGAGGTCATGCCTAAAATCACCCATGCAGCCGAAAATAAACGACCAGGAAGATTCGGGTCACTCAAATAAAATATCAATAAATTAATAAATTAAATGAATATATATATATATATTTATATATCATAAAACATGTCTATAGAATCACCAGATAAAATATATACCGTTTCATCTCCCAATTAGCATAATTAACCATATAAAAAATCAATTAGACCAAGCTATAAGAATAAAGGCTCCTATGAAGAAATCTCCGACAAATAACCGAAAGCAGCTCTTTGCGGCGGTTGCGACGGAGTATTTATCGAGTATTTCGACAGCGTGTATAAATCGACCAAATATACAGTCAACTAAACAGAATTAGGTGTAAAATAAACTAGAAGAAAAGTGAACATATTTAGTTACCTCTACCATGGTTTCGTCCGCATTTTAAGATATCCGATAACATATATATATAGGAGGAAGTTATAGTTCACTTGAAGCATTGTGTAATGAGGTATAAGCGTTTGTATATGTATAATAAAACCAACACAATGCAGGTATGGACATAGAATAAAGAATGCAAATGCAAAAGATATTGTTGACAATTGGTCTTTTACCTTAGATTTATTTAAATGTCCTTAATTTTCGAGATAATATCTTTTCTTCGGAGGGAAGTAAAGCGGTTAAACCAGTGTTCTAAATAGCTTGCCAAGTCATGCTGACAGGAAATGGTATAGAGTATCTGTTCTATCTCTAATATCAAAGAGTTAAGGTTAGGTGGATAAAGAGTAGTCTCCCTTTAAAATGTTTTTTTTTGTACATGCCTGTTTAAGTGTGTGGGAGAATGCGTGAAGGTGTAAGTATGTGTGTGAGTGTGAGAAGATATGTCTATACGTAAATGTGGGGGATAGATGTTATCTCGTGTTAGAACTGGTCTTTGTGTGTGTATGTGTGTGTGTGAGAGAGAATAAGTGGAGGTGTAAGCGTGTGTGTGTGTGTGTGTGTGTGTGTGTGTGTATGTGTGTGTGTGTGTGTGTGTGCGTGTGTGTGGGAGGGAGGGGTGTAAATATGGGGTTAGATGCTCTATCAAGTTATAAATCGGGTGTTGAGTTCTAGTCTATTATTGATTGGTGGTTGTGTTTTGTCTATAATTAGTGCTTCCTTAATTCTAAGATTGCCGAGGTTTCTTCCCTTAGTTTCTATCCTAACTGTTATGGTTTTGTCGGTGTTTTTGCATTTAACTAGGTGTTTCTTAAATGAGGAAGCGTTAGTATTGAGGTGTTCTTTTATTCTTATGTGGAGTGGTCTGGTGGTGCTACCTACGTAGAAGTTGCTGCATTTGTCGCACTCTAGACTGTATACGACGTTAGCCTGGTGGCATAGGTCTGTGTCGTTGATGGGGCAGTTGGCTAGCCTGCAGCGGTTGTCATGTCTGGTGGAGTGTCTTTTGGTTAGCTGCCCGCGTAGAGAAGGACCTGAGTGGGCTAGTTGGATATCTAGTCCCTCTCGTCTGATAGCTCTGCGGATGGCTGTTGTTGTTTCGTCACTGAAGCGTGGGAGCTTCAGGATGCAAGTGTTAGTGCCTCGGGTGTGGTGTCCTCTGTTCTTTCTCGCACGGTTTGTGGTGGATGTCGTGTATCCGTTCAGTTTGAGTACTTCCAGGAAATGTGTGGTGTATGTGTCTCGGTCTCTAGCGTCGGTGCATTTGTTCCGGATACGTGTTAGTTCATTCCTTATGTATCCGAACTTAGCGCCGGCTGGGAGGGCCGATCTGAAATGTACGAATAGGTCCCTAAAATATACACAACATTCTCCAGCATGGACGCCAGTATAAAGTTCAGCATGGAACACCCCGATGACCACGGATCCCTATCCCTACTGGACTTCCAACTCATGGTAACAGAGGAAGGCAACATCCACACCTTCTATAAAAAAGCCGCCAGCAGGCAAACGTTTATATATATATATATATACATATATATAAAACTGAAGTTGCCTGTGTGTGTGTGTGTCCTAATTTTGGCAAAGTCTATACAAATCCCCATTTCTACTCCGATTGACTTCAAACTTACATATCCCTCGCGGTCTAAAGATATTAACTGCAGCTTTTATTTTTCAATTTTCTGTTGTTAAAGGCGTTTTTTCACTAAAACTTTAAGCCCTTTTTGTCAGTTAGTTCGGCAATTTTGTCTACAATGTTCAAGAGAGACAAGTATTTTGAAAGAGTTACCTCTCTTTATAGACTATATTATCCCTACTTAAACGTACATCCCTTGAAATTGTTGATGGTGACCCCAATAGTAATTCCGCAGAGTTCGGCATCCGATATAACAGTTCGGTCTATATCAGATTGGGTAGATTTTTGTAACCTTAAAAGTATCCAAATTCCTTCATGCTCTCCACCACTACAGTCCCACATGCTTACTGCCCTGTAACTATTGCTTCTATTGTACCATAGCACAACAAATACATGTTCGGTTTGTCGCATGCCTTTTTACTTAACCCTATGATCTTAAGTTAAACCCCTGGTAATCTACGACGAATTTCTTTTATAAGCACAATATGTAGACATCATCCCCAGGCCGAGGTATTACGTACTTCTCTGTACTGTTTCAGAAAGGAGGGATGAACATGCCAATCTATGTTTAGAAGCCCGAGCAACGTCGGGCCAGTCTGCTAGTATATATATATATATACATGGTATTGTTAGAACAGCAGTAGCCTGGCTGAACTTATCAAGGGGTAATTCCATATATGGGCATGCAATGAGAGCGTTGCAGTAATATCGTGTCAAACAGTTCTCAAAGTTGTTTTTCAATCACAGGGAGTGGTCAAAGATTTGTAAACACAGTTAAATTCCTTCATAGCGACGGGTGAGGTGGCTGGACTTGCCTGTAGAACAAGGGGAGGGAGAAAGATGACATTCTGACATGTGGATGTAGGCGGGTCACACGTTAAGAGGGAATTATATACAGCTATCTCTAAAGGGGATGGAATCTATGATAAACAAAGAAATCGTAGAATTAAGTGTTGGCCAGGAAGCAGAGCAAATATAATTTAATACCAAATTCCAAAATAATAAAATTTAGTTATTGGTTCATCCAAAACACTAGAACATCATCTCAGTGGTAATTTAACAATAATAACGTCCGTAATGATGCACCCCCCCCCCCAAAAAAAAAGAAAAGAGAAAACACCGGCTATATTTTCAGCCAGTGCTATTTAGATGTAACAGGAGTGGAAATACTAGGGTTAATCTAAGGAAGAATGAAGCTGAATATAAGCGATGGGCCGCCTAAGTGTAAAGGAGTGTGCAACTAACGAAGAAGAAAAGAAAAGTAAGAGGAGAAAGAGGGGAAGGAAGTAAGAAAAAAGAAGAAAGAAAAATTATTACTTCTACCTAAGTATGCTGGGGTTTCTTCTATCTTAGTCGGTAAATAGTAAAAGATGTTACAGCCGAGGTCTACCCACCAGGGTCGTGAGGGGGTTTGAAAGTAAGGTATGTCCTACGCATTCTGTGTTTACATGCGGTAACGAGTTCATCTTTTTTGTTTAAGAGTTGGTCCTTAACAAACAACTTTTGGATCGTTTCCTCCGAGCATAAATTACACGGACGCTGTCCTCCCGAGTAAGAGTTTGCCTTGGAAAGTATGCTCCAACTTAGATGGTAGGTGATGTTATTGTCGTGGAGGTCCCAAATATGGCCCGAAAGTGCTGTTGCGTGTCGCCCGGCCAGGTTTCTAAACGTATGTCGGTGTTGGTAATATCGGATCTTAAAATCGCAGGCGGTTAATCCGTCCTCACATTGCACTGGTAGACCATGTTATGTTCTCGGCATCTGTTGTTGAGTGGGCACGATGATCTATCCGGACAGTTACACCAACTAGTCTGCTCTCCACTAATATCATGGTTACTTCTTCTGTTAGAGAGGAGTTTTTGTTGATTGAAGAAGCGATGTTTTGTGCAAAGTTGGGTGTAGTGCTGTAGGAAAGTTTGACGGTGTTTCTGTTGATGATATTGTGGTAGCGGTGTTGTGGTGGGAAGTGTTTGTCGAGGAGTCTAAAAAAGATCTTCCCAATTCATGTTGCAACCTCGGCATATATATATATATATATATATATATATATATATATATATATATATATATATATATATATATATATATATATATATATATATATATGCATACATACATACATTCCTATGTATATACACGCACTCTCACTCACATATATGTCAGGAAGTTTATATATACACACACACACACACATATATATATATATATATATATATATATATATATATATATATATATATATATATGTAAGTATGTAAGTAAGTGCCATACTAAGAGTGAGAAATGAAATTTCGTTTTCATTTTTTTCAACTTATATATATATATATATATATATATAATGCGTAGAAATATCCATGATCCCCAGGAGACAACTGATGAAGAAAAATTGGTAAAAGGAATTATTTTGAAAGAAAAAAAAAAGCAAGTAATGATAAAGCAACATATACAACAAACTAAGCTAAATAACTGTTTAGAGCACACATACCTGGAGATGAAAGCATTCTCTCAAATTTTATTTTGGCTTTTTTTAAAGAACAGATTTAGGAATCCCTTCTGTCAGCAATAGAATCCAGTCTCTTTCTCGCTGACTGTCTGTCTATCTGAATGTGTGTGTGTCCGTCTGATTGTTGCGACAAAGAGACACCGCCCCGCCCTAAGCATAGAGCCTATCACATCTTTATTTCCTTCCCTCGCTCTTATATTTTTACGTATATGTATATATATATATATATTTAGAGAGAGAGAGAGAGAGAGAGAGAGAGAGAGAGAGAGAGAGAGAGAGAGAGAGAGAGAGAGAGAGAGAGAGAGAATAAGAAAATTGGAAGTAGTTTCAGATGTTAAAGTCCTTTAATGATAATACTGGGATACATATTTCAATGACGACTCAATTTGGATTGCCTCGGGAACATAACCTTATTATGTAAGAAGCTGTCTGCTGATGTCACGGCACTGGGTACACGGAAGCGTGTGGCCACTGTCGTCATTGAAATATGTATCGTAGCATTACTATTAAAGGACTTTAACATCTGAAAGTACTTCGCATTTTTTTAATTCTAAATATACTCCGTCACTTATATGTGGAAAAAGGATGTTGAGTGCTTGAAATGTATTGCATCAATGTTTACCTTAAGTGTATATATATATATATATATATATATATATATATATATATATATATATATATATATATATATATATAAGAAAAATGGAGTACTGCGTGGTTGCACAGGGCTTACATATGAATAAAATTAGTCCTTCATCAGTGATCTTCCAACCTTCATTGGTATTTCATTGCTTTAAAAATCATATACCTCTGGTTGGTGCGAGCAATAACTAAATAAAGTTATTGGGACAAGTAAAATAGCGTGAAGCGAGCGAAACATGTAAACAAACAAAGATGGTATTGCAACGGAAAGATAGGAAGAGACAAGTACATGATATCTATAAGCTTAAGCTTGGTGAATTCATGGACGAGAGATACAGACCATCCGACATGGGTGAGATGTGAGCGAGAAAAGGGTTTCACACAGGTCAAACGGAAGGAAGTGAGAGAGGGGGAGAAGCAGTGAGTGAGTGGAAGTGTGAGGAAGAGGTCAGCCGAGAGAGAGTGTGACTGGCAGCGGGGGTAAAAAGAAGGTGAGAGATACAGAGAGAGGGGAAGCAATAAGAAAGAAACAGACAATCGCATCTGAGGAAAAAATATAAATATAAGAAAAATGGAGTGCTGCGTGGTTGCACATTATATATATATATATATATATATATATATATATATATATCAAGATTGAACTGAGTTTTAAACTAGTTAGACCATTATTCAACAGAGTACTCGATACTTGGGATAGTAGAGTATGACTATATTAGAAAGAGTCGGGGCCCGATGGCTGAGCTTTTTCTGTTTTAACAGCTAGTTCCAGACAGCGTTTGGTCAACTGGCCGTTTCATTAGAGGCTTAGCTTGTTAATATATGGGTAAAGGTTCTTTATAGGATGTTAAAGAAAAGTTTTAGAATGAATTGATTATGTTTTAATGGGATCCGTAATGGAAGGGAATGCCGAACGCAGATCCTGCATTACTTTGATGATTTTTTAAAGAACTTTGGGAGAGGGCTCCAACACTGATGCCATATATCTTCATTTCAGCAAGGCCTTTGACTGGGTTGATTCCAACATTCTACTAAAAAAACTATCCAACTTTTGTGCCTCTAGAAAGTTACTGCAATGGATCAAGTGTTTCCTGACAGACAGAGCCCAACATGTTGTAGTCGAAGGAGTGCAATCAAGCCCAGCCAAAGTCAGTAGTGGCGTTCCAAAAGTCACTGTATTGGGTCCACTTGTTTTCATTATATATATCAATGACATTACTGGCGTCATCAAGCACAGCAACATAAGAATCTTTGCAGATGATTCCAAGCCCCAGAAGTGGGATTCCAAGCTCCAATGAAATGGGAGACCGGACATGCCTTCAATCAGATCTACTTGCTGTTATCCAATACGCGAAAAAAAAATGTTGCTGAACGAGGATTAATTTGAATTAATCCACGTTGAAAAAGGGAATACACTGAGAATGCACTGAAACTCTCATATTCCCTTCCCTCAGGTGAAACCCTCGTGGCACCCAACAACATCAGAGACGTGGGAGTAATTATCGATAGCAACATAAGCTGGGCAACTCATATAAACAGCAAAGTGGCGGCGCAAGCTTGTTTATGTATGTGAGTGTGCGCGCATTTTATGTGTCTGTATGTTTCATTACTTATGTGGGGATGGGTGACATGGAAGAATTGTATGATTAATAAACACCCTAGTATATCCTTATTTGAAACGGCAAGAGCTCAGCCGTCGGGCCCCGACTCTTGGTAATATATATATTATATATATATGATTAATCGTCTCCTCGGAATACCACAGAGACTCTCCCACACCCCCCTCTCTCTCTCTCCCCCTCTCTCTCACACACACACTTTCTCTCTCTCTCTCTCTCACACACACTCTCTCTCTTCATATATATATATATATATATATATATATATATATATATATATATATATATATATACCTATATATATATACATATAAATACATACACATATATATCTGTATATATACATATAAATACATACATATATATAAATATATTTACATACATATATACATATTTATTATAAAATAACAGGAGGCTGGACTGGTGTAATTCCTTAAAGGTTTATTATACTATGATCATTTCAATGACCGGGTTCAGTATGAATCCGGTGACATCATCAGGTATTCGAAATATAACATGTGATGTCACCGGATTCATACTGAACCCGGTCATTGAAATGATCATAGTATAATAAACCTTTAAGGAATTACACCAGTCCAGCCTCCTGTTATTTTATAATAATTAACTCTGTACTCTGGGGGGGGGGGGGGTACACTGCCCCCCTCGGAGGGGGGCGTTTGGAGCAAGAGGGAGTTAGGGGGGCATTTGAAGATGGGGGGGGGGGGGGCGGGCTGGAAACCCCTTCAGTTTGGTAAGTTTTATAAGTACGTCTCTTAGACAGCCAGTGTGAATGCATTTGAATGAAGAAAATAAATAAAAGAAGCTTGTCAACGAATTCCCTAGGGAGATAAAAGAAATCAAAGAAAATGAACATAAGGACGTCAACTGTGACAACAGTTACAAGAACTTCAACAGAAATGACAACAAAAAGAAGCAATGGTGATGAAAGGTGTGGGTGTATACATACATATACATATGAACATGCATACGTATATACATACATACATTCACACACACACACATATATACACACACAGGCCTGCGTTAGTGTTTGATGAGGTTGAGAATCTGGTGATCTTTCAGCCAGAGGTGTGGTATTTAATATCCCGAGGTAATAAAATCTGGAGACAGAATTTTCTCCGTACCAAAAACAAACAAACATAAATAATCATGTCAACATCCTTACACACTTAAATATAAATGCATGTATATATACAAATGTATAAATGCATAGCTATATACATACGTAAATGTATGTATGTATATATGATGTATGTAGATTTATATATATATATATATATATATATATATATATATATATATATATATATATATATATATATAAATCTACATACATACATATATACATACATACATTTACGTATGTATATAGCTATGCATATATACATTTGTATATATACATGCATTTATATTTAAGTGTGCAAGGATATATATATATATATATATATATATATATATATATATATATATATATATGTATGTATGTATGTGTGTGTGTGTGTGTAATATATATATATATAGTATACACACACACACACACATATATATATATATATATATATGCGCAGTGTGACAAGAATCTTGCTTCCCAACCACATATTTCTGGGTTCAGTCCCACTGCCCGGGCCGACCAAAGCCCTGCGAGTGGATTTGATAGACCGAAACTAAAAGAAGCCCATATATGTATATATGTATATATGTCTGTGTATGTCTTTGCGTTTGTGTTTGCCCTCCCACCAATGTTTGTTGGTTTGTTGACGTCCCTATAACTTACCAAGGTGATGCTCTAGCATGGGCGTAGTCCAGAGACAGAAAAAAGTAAAGTATATATGTGTGTGTGTACAGAAAAGGGGTCTCAAACTCAAGGACACAAAAGGGCCATTACGTCCTGGAGGAGAGGCACAGTGGGCCAAACGTGGTGGTGGGTGAATATTTTCACCAGTTATAATCATTTCTACTATAGGAACAAGGCATGAAATTTTGGGTTTAGGGTTCAGTCGATTACATCGATCCTAGTACACAACTGGTACTTAATTCATTGACCCCAAAAGGATGTATGGCAAAGTTGAGATCGGCGGAATTTGAACTCAGAACGTAAAAACGGAAGTAGCGCTAAGCATTTCGCCAGATGTGCTAACGATTCCACCAGCTCGACGCATTATTTTCGCCAGTTATAATGCAATCTAAAATATTGGTTCTACCACGGGCCATAGAAAAGTAGTTCGCGGGCCGCATGTTTGAGCCCCCTGTTGGAGATAGATAGATAGATATCTTTCTTATAGATAGATAGATGATATATAGATAGATAGACGTGTACCAAACACACACACACATTTCTTACTCTCTCTCTGTCCCTCCCTCTTTCTCTCTTCATTTATATATATATATATATATATATATATATATATATATATATATATATATATACTATGAATAAAGAGTTCAAAACTCAGGCAGTCGTTTACAATGAAATAGCTCAAATAAAGAAGTATTTCTGAGCCGTGTAATACAAGATAATATAAATTAATATATATGATAAACACAGATACCAACATATCAGTGTTTGTATTGTAAATGACTAAGTTAGCTAGATTGAAAAATACTAATTATAATAATACAGTTTGCCTGTCTCGATTTAAAATAATAAATCAATAAAAACAAACCATATTGGCAAATAGCCGTGGTACTTAGACAAATTTAAATTTCAAAATCAAACCTGTTCCGTAGATAAGTTTAAACTTTAAAATCCAAATATGTTTCGATAAATGAAAAAGTGAAAAAGGTGAAAAAATACCACAATCAGATCTCCTCAGTAAGTACCCTGAAAAATTGGTATGTTTCACTTTAAAATATTTAAAAAGACTGATTAACGCACATGGTTTGTCAGTTTCTAGCTGCCGCATACTCGTGCTGCTAGAAATAACAGCCGTTTATATGGGGCTAAAGTTAGCTCAACATAAGGAGCAGTGATACTATGAATAAAGAGTTCAAAACTCAGGCAGTCGTTTACAATGAAATAGCTCAAAGAAAGAAGTATTTCTGAGCCGTGTAATACAAGATAATATAAATTAATATATATGATAAACACAGATACCAACATATCAGTGTTTGTATTGTAAATGACTAAGTTAGCTAGATTGAAAAATACTAATTATAATAATACAGTTTGCCTGTCTCGATTTAAAATAATAAATCAATAAAAACAAACCATATTGGCAAATAGCCGTGGTACTTAGACAAATTTAAATTTCAAAATCAAACCTGTTCCGTAGATAAGTTTAAACTTTAAAATCCAAATATGTTTCGATAAATGAAAAAGTGAAAAAGGTGAAAAAATACCACAATCAGATCTCCTCAGTAAGTACCCTGAAAAATTGGTATGTTTCACTTTAAAATATTTAAAAAGACTGATTAACGCACATGGTTTGTCAGTTTCTAGCTGCCGCATACTCGTGCTGCTAGAAATAACAGCCGTTTATATGGGGCTAAAGTTAGCTCAACATAAGGAGCAGTGATACTATGAATAAAGAGTTCAAAACTCAGGCAGTCGTTTACAATGAAATAGCTCAAAGAAAGAAGTATTTCTGAGCCGTGTAATACAAGATAATATAAATTAATATATATGATAAACACAGATACCAACATATCAGTGTTTGTATTGTAAATGACTAAGTTAGCTAGATTGAAAAATACTAATTATAATAATACAGTTTGCCTGTCTCGATTTAAAATAATAAATCAATAAAAACAAACCATATTGGCAAATAGCCGTGGTA
The DNA here is from genome assembly GCA_964016885.1 of Eledone cirrhosa. Lineage (NCBI taxonomy): Eukaryota > Metazoa > Mollusca > Cephalopoda > Octopoda > Eledonidae > Eledone > Eledone cirrhosa. The sequence continues at coordinate 87,440,281 of OZ024743.1, forward strand.
CTTAGACAAATTTAAATTTCAAAATCAAACCTGTTCCGTAGATAAGTTTAAACTTTAAAACCGGGGAATATACAGGCTTTATATACCTGTCGCTTTCTGTCTCCCACCTCGAGGGGATAGCCCACGCATGAACCTGTTCACACCAAAAGGGTGGTGACCTAGAGTTTGACCTTTAGGTGTCAACGAAGGTTCAAGACGTCGACAGATTTCGCTACATTAGTTCCCTACCCAAATCGATGCAGGAGCAGCGATCGATTATAAACATGGTAGCGAAATCTGATTCCAGAAACGTGTCCCAAAACACACAAAATCTGGGTACTGCGCCCGCATTTCGAGTGCAGAGAAATTTGGAGAGAGAAAAAAAAAATATCGTATAGCTGTGTATGCATGTGTGTGTGTGTGAAACATTTAGAAGAAACTGTAAATATACAAAGTTGTGATCATGTATTTCGAACTGTTGTATATGGATGGATGGATGTTGGGGTTACGGTATCGGATTATGATATGATAACACAGAGGACTATTTCTCTCGATGTATCATCATACGTAAGATTCTCTTCTAGTGAGTCGAGGTTTACGCTAAGACATGAGTGTATGCAATTTTGAGTTGCGAGCCTGAGTGAGTCCAGGCGTGTAGTACCCGTGGGTTGTTTCTCATGTGTTTAATAGCTGTTGCCGAACCTCGACCCGTTGAAACGTGATCTCGAAGAGACCCAACCGAATCCAGAATATACCATAGACAAAAACATGTTGGTGTGTTATAAAGCAAATTATGTGTGTTTGATGCAAAACGTGTATATTCACACAGGCATATAATACAGTAAAAAAATTAAAAGTTTTTTAAATATTTATATAGTTGTTCTTTACAAAAAGTTCAGTTTTCTTTTCGTTATGTGATCGTTTTCTTGCTAGGAAGCTAGTAGTATTGTCTGTTGTTGTTGTTGTTGGAGATTACAAACCACGTGGTGAAGTGTTTGGTAATATACCCCATCCCGGATTACGGATGGAATCAACGACAATGTTGTAGGCTTGTTTTTGATCCATTAGAAGTTTTAGTTCATTTTCTTCAACATACCTTTTGAGTTCGTCGACATCATATGGCGTTTCACGTATAATGACGTTGGGAATGTCAAATGGCGCATCTCGAAGTGTTTGCGGAAGCCCATATTTCTCCAAGACATCTCCGCCCATTGAAGCCGCTCTGTCTTCAATATCGATCAGAGCTCTGTTATATATAGCGTCTGAAAAGCCGACATCTAAGTTTGGAGATTGCAATTGAGCGAGACGCCTACATTCGCCTGCGAAATCATCTTTGAACTTTTGCCATAAAGAGTAAGGATCGCTCAATTCACTGACGTGCAAGAGGATAGCAAAAAGTGCCCTTAGACTACGGGATGAGTGTGAGATGGAGCTTCCGTCAAGGTTGCATCCCATTGTGCGTCATCTTCTAAAAGTCCACGCTTCAAGCAAGCTTCCCTGTACGTTCCGCAGGCGTATCCATCGACGGTTATCAGATGAGTGAAGCTGGTCGGCCCTCTTATCTCATGAAGCAGAAGTCGCAGGTAAAAGCATTCGTGTTGGGTAGGGTGGACCGTATAAACTCGCCCAAGGCAATTATCGAATTTGATGCCTGGATGTCCAACCACCTCTTGCCCTACCTTCCTTCGTAGCCATTTTGTCCGGTTCCATGTATAGTAAGACGGTATTTCAGAATACAGCAGAGTTCGAGCGAAGTAGTCGTGTTGACAAAGTTTGAAAAAAGCGGTGAGTGTAGTTTCCTTTTGTGAGATCGCTAGTTGAGAAGCTGTTGCATCGTTGAAATACACCCGTTGACCGTTTTCAAGGTGAACGGCAAGTTGTTTAATGACGGGGTGTCGTTGGTGCAGTGGGAAGCCAAAAATGCGCCAAAAGGCTTCATTGTTGCTAATGTATCGGCCTGCTTGGTAGTCAGATACCTCGTCTCTACTGTTTTCATGACGAAGACCAAAGACGGCAGCATCCGATCCCTTGTTTACGTACTTACAAACGTATTTAATTGATTTTACTGAGTTGCAAAATTCGATGTTTATATGGGCGTTGAACGCTTTCAAAAGGAGGGGGCAATATGGCACTATCCAGCTGTTGTCGATTTCGCGTTCACCAACTTTTGCTGTGAACCCACCGTCTTCAGGTCTCCTGCGCCTATACAACGGATATCTGTCACCGCCAGTCTGTGTTTCCTGTAAAAACGGCTTGGGGTGTTTTGTACACTTTCCGTCGTGTATGCACGGGGACTTCATATATTGAGTCCATGTCCGCAAGGACCATGGACCATGTTTATGTGACTATAGAGAAGAGGTCCTTGTCAATCGACGGATCGGGTAGTTTGGCTGAAATGAATTTGTCGATGTAGTTTGAACTGATTTTTGTAACCAACCAAATCAAGATATGGGCATGCGGCAGCCCTCGTTTCTGCCATTCAATCATCGCACCCGACAGGCCCCAAAACCTGTCCTTTCTTTAATAAATCCATTAATTTGGATAATTTCTGGCGAAACACTCTTGCTATGAGATCGTGCATGTGTCTTGGCGCTTGACCGTGGAACAGTTCGTTTGTAATCTCCTTCCACTTGGGATTGCATGTAAACGTTATGAAAAGGTCGGGGCGCCCATAATGTCGTACGTAAGTCATGGCGTCCTGAGTCCTCTCGTGCATGTATCGGGGTCCCCATGTGAACGTTGCAGGCAAAATACACACTTGCCCTAAATTGTCTGGGGATACGTCGTTGTTAATTCCATCGCGTAGATGAATGTAGCATTCAGATCGAAGTTTCTTTTGATTTAATTTAATGAACCATAATCTCTCGGACTCCATTTTAACGGCCATATCAACAACAAATTGTTGGAAAAGGTCCGGAGAACGGTGTAGATGGTTGAATGAATTGTCCCTTAATCGGAAAGCGTAGAAATCCATGCATGTGTCAGTTTTGCTAAGATGTGCCTCACCATTGCCTGCCGAATGTTGAGGAATGCCGAAATGGTATCCGTCCTCGCCGTTGACAAATAGCAATGAATACTGGAGTGCATCGTAGGACCTGTGTGTCTCAGTGATACGCTGTAATGTGCTGTCTCGGTGCTTTAGAAGGATATCTCTCTTGTGCTGTTCACCACAAATAACCGCAGCAATCTCATTACATGTTGGTGCGTTGAACCAACCAGCGTGTTCTCCAGATGGCCTTCGGTCAGCATGTATGACCACACTAAAGTTTGGGTCGGTGGCTGTTTCCAAAGCGTACTTGAAACTGCGAACATAGTTGTTTTTGTCATGAAGCATTTCTTGAACTTTTATTATGGTTTTAATGTTAATTTCGGACGAAATAGAGTTTCGCATCTCTGCCTGCTCCTGATAGTTTCCAACGAAGTATAACTGAAGAAATTGAGGATTCTTTTCTTTTCTACCAGAGGCTGAATAGACCCAATCAAGTCGTAGATCTACTCCTGGACCTTGAAAGTTGGCATGAACCCACGTTCCGAGGCAAGCTTTGCCCCGAAGGATGTCATCTGAATTGTAGCGGCGGATATTATGCAGAAACTTCCATGATTCCTCCGTCGTGTCTGTCCCTGCTTCATCGAACGGCGTGTCCGACCCTGCTTCATCGAACGGCGCGTCGTCCTTCATCTTCTTGAGCGCGAGCAGCGGCTGTTGCAGCGTCATCCCTGCTTCGTCGAACGGCACGTCGCCCTTCATCCTCTCGAGCGTTCTTTTCTTGGGGAGTGGGGAATTGTTTTTAGAAAATTAACCAAGGAGAACGATAAATAGTGGACAAATAACGTATAAGTAAGCAAATCTAAACACGGATATAAATTGTGAAAAAATGTGATAAATAATGTGGTCTGAGAAAGTGGGTATGTTTTGCAAGAATTTGTGTACCAGTCAAATTTCAGGTTTTAAGTTAGGGGCAACGCAGCGTACGGATTACGTGTGATAAAGGAAATTAAATAGTGTGGCTACAGTGGTAGGTATATAAGTGTCAGTATGTTTGTTAAGTTCGAACATAGCAATAAGTAAGTACTAACCATTGAAAGGATACAGCAAAAATGGCCGAAAAATCACAGCATGATAAACTGGAACCTTATGACCATAAACAAATTAACTAAACCCCCTTTAAGGTGACAAATGTTGAAGAAGCATGCGTTTCAGAAACATGGGGTAGCTTATGAGAGTACACATGTAAAAAAAACCTACCACTTGTCAAAAGCCAAAAAAAGAAGTGTGATCCTAGGTCGGACTTGACCGATATAAATAGGAGTGACTTCGCTCAATGAACAACACTCGAGTTGTCTGATTGGTTAGATAATACAAATAGGTGTGTTGAAATCTACTGAACACAACTCACTGATGTGTGGTTGGCCAGAGGTCGCCATTTCGCACTTAATTGAGGTGCAATTAAACGGGGGAGACAACTGGGTGCAAAAACTAATCAATCATTCGCACAGTTTAGGCATGAGTGTGAAATAGGACAATCCACATACAGTAGGCGTTAAAATTTACACCTGGGTTAAATCGCGCTTTCTTGGTTAGGAGTGTGAAATGCCGCCAAAGTTCAAGGAAAAAAAGGTAACTCCCCATTCCGCACTTAATTGTGGTGCAATTACACGGGGGAGACAACCGGGTGCAAAATTAAATTAATTCATCCTAAAGTTAACTAAACAAACTAAAGTTAAGTCAGAGGGATTTAAAAATTCGCTACTCCATTTCTAGGACATGAGTAACCGATGCGTCAACTTTCGTTTAAATTGACTTTTATTTCCAGAAGTTGAAATGCTTTGCTGCGACCATAATATAAACTTTAAAAGTGGTCTAAAGGGGCTCACTGTCCTCCCCAGGGGGTTCCCTTGCAAAATTCAAGTGATAACGAATGTGTGGTGCTTTATCTTATGGCAGGCAATAACCATTTCGTTTAGTTTTTGTAAGAATCAAGTATAAACACCCGAGGTTATGGTACTTTTTTATTGTGGCAGTTTGAACTTTTATAGGTTAATGAATTGGGCTCATTGTCCCCGAGGGGTCCTCTTGCTGAATTGAAATGAAAGTAAATGTGCCTCACTGTATCTTCATCTGTAGTACATGAATAACAACTAAGTCGAAATTCATTTTATTGGACTACCAATTATATTATGCTGTATTACAATAGCCAAATTCAATAAATGACCCGCCCCCTCGGGGTCCCATTGCTTGTTCTGGGTATAGACAGTGTCTTCAACATCATCTTTAGGCAATGGGTAACCAATGTGTCCGGTAAAGTTAAAATCGAACGTAAACTTCAAAAGTTATCAGGTACTAATACTGTATTAATGTGAACTTCAATAGATAAGTCGAAGGGGCTTACTGCCGCCCCCGCCAGGAGTCCCCTTGATAAGTTCAAGTAAAAGTTCATGTGTTCACCTTCCTTTATAAGCCATGGATAACCAATAGTCTCGCTTCGTGAAAACCAAACACCAACTCAAGCAGTTATGACGTTTTGTTACATTGATGATATCAACTTCAACATTCATCAAGTCAGTTTTCTGCCACCCAAGGGGTCCCCTACCTGAATTTCTACGCAAGTGCATGTCTGCAAATTTATTTGTAGGCCATAAGCAAACAAAAGATTAATTTTGGTGAAGATGGGAGGTAACTGCAGGAATTAAGGGGCCTTTATGCAGTAGTACTGCTGACAACAAGCGAGAGGCTTAAGGGCTTAAGGGGATTATCTGCCCCCCCCCCCCCACACACACACACAATCGCAGATATAAATAGGACTGGACGAAGAGCTCAGAGATCAGCGAGGAACAACCAAACAAAAGATTGTGAGACGTTGTGCAAATTACTACTGGTATGCAAATTAATTACTACTAAATGCAAAAGTCAGCTGTTGGAATGATGGATGGAACATTACTCCAAGGAAAACAGCATCTTGGACAACGTACTAGACACCGTGGAACATCTACTCCTCATGGAGGAGCTAGACATATTACTGACTGCTGAAGAACTGAGCAGGGTCGTTGATGGTTTGCCCACTGGGAAAGCACCAGGATTGGGCGGCATCTTCTCAGAGGTGATCAGGTGCTCAAAGGGAGTTCTACTTGGCCACATGTTGAAACTACTGTGTCAGTGCTGGGAGGAGGGAAGAATCTTGCAAGACACGAGAGACTACAACATTGTCCCCCTCCTATAAGAACAAAGGGTACAGAAGCGACTACAATAGCTATCGAGGCATCTCACTGCTAAGCATCGTTGGGAAGGTCTTTGCCCGCGTGGTCCTGAACAGACTACAGAAAATCGCTGAGAGGGTATACCCCGAATCTCAGTGTGGTTCAGTACACTCCACCATCGACATGATCTTCTCCCTTTGACAGCTACAGGAGAAGTGTCGAGAGCAAAGGCAGCTACTCTACATCACCTTCATCGGCTTAGTTAGTAGAGACGGTCCAAATACTTCCAAATACTTGATGTGGCTTCTCAGGATAGACCAATCGTTTCATGCAGATATAAAAGGTATCGTTCAATTTGATGACTCTTCTTTGAAGCATTTAACATATGTAGCGGTGTGAAGCAGGGCTGTGTGCTTGCTTCCAACCTGTTTGCCATCTTTTTTGCATTTATGCTGAAACACACATTTGGAACGTCAACTGATGGTGTCTACCGCCACACCAGATAAAATGAGAAGCTGTTTCGTCTGTCAAGAAATACTGAAACAGTGGATCACCTAATATCTGCATGCACCAACTTAGTGCCGTATGAATACAAAAACAAACATGGCAGAGTGGGGAAGTACATCCACTGGAAAATATTTAGCAAAAAGCTGGTTTCAACACCATCCAGACCAGGTAACTGAAATTGGTAATATAATAACACTGTTTGAGTATCCAGTCAATGCTGTAAGAGCTGTGAAAAACAACTTCTAGCCAGGCAAAGCCATGCTGGTGTCATTTAGAAGATTTCTCTCTAGAAAAGTGATCAGTTTCCTTTTGATGATTCCTTTCATGACTTTTCTAATATGTGAGGTCAGGGAGACAAGTCTGTAGTTTTTAGCATCTGCCCTGCTTCCTCCTTGAAAGACAGGACATATTATGCCTTCTTTTTAGTTTTCCGGGTAGTTTACCACTTGTAATGGATCTTTGAAAGAGGATCTGCAGTGGGTTTGCTAATGTTCGCTTGCGTATGTTTAGGAGTATTACTGGGAAACTACCAGGACCAGCTGCCGAATTTGGTTTCATTTCGTCTATGGCTGATATTTACATCTTTCACATTTATATCTATGTGGTTGATATATATATATATGAGAAAGTTGTAGTTTTCTTGAAGCATTGTGTATGGTATAGAAAATGATGTGAAGTTTGAAGGGCATGGCAATGCGAAATGGACGAACAAGAAAATAAAACGAAACAAAAAGTTGTTTTGCCTTATTTATTTATCTGTCCTGATATTTCGTGATAAAATCGGAGTTCTATATCAGGGAACAGGTCCAGAGTTGGTAAACGTGCTAAGTCATACTTCCGGAAGTGGTGGAGAGAGGTGAGGGAGAAAAGGAATGACGCCATAGGGCTCTATCCCACTTTTATCATTTTGGGATTGGCAGTATCGGTAGAGGGTCGGACGCCATCCTTTGCAGCATAGATTTACGGCCCTTTATGATCTGAGTTCAAATCCCGCCGAGGTTAACTTTGCCTTTCACCCTTATGGGGTCGATAAAATAAAGTACCAGTAATGCACTGGGTAATTGCTGGCCTTGTGCCAAAAGTAGAAACAATTATTTTATTTATTTAATAGGTCTAGCAGGAGAAAGGTCAAGAAGGCCGCAGAGTTATTTCCCTTTATATCGATACACACACACAAACATATATATATGTTTGTGTATGTGTGTGTGTATATGTACACACACATACGCATACATGCCTACTCATACCCATGCAAACACATATTCACATACATACGGTCTCATAGATAAATACCCTGGGAAGCGTGTCTTAGTATTCTAGGGCAAAACAATCCCTTCTCATTGTATCTATCTATTCGTGGATACACAAACACACACAAACACCCCCCTCCACACTCACCCACACACATATATATATATATACATATATGTATATATACACTTACATACACACACATACATATGCGTACACACTAATATAAAGTCCTGTGTGTGTGTGTGTGTGGTCTTCCAGGTTAAGTATTGCGTGTCTAATTCTAGTCTATTATTGATTCGTGGGTGTATTTAGGCTATGATTATCTCTTTTATTCTTAGATTCCCTAGGTTTCTATCTCAGGCTTCCATCATAACTGTTATATTTTTGTCTGTGTTTTTACATTTCTCTATGTGTTTTTTGAATGGGGAAACGATAACATCTATATAGCCAGCACAACTCGTCAATTACACATTAGAATCAAAGAACATCTCAATGCAAATGCTTTTTATTTTCTTGTTCGCTCATTTCGCATTGTCGTGGCCTTCAAACTTCACATCATTTTCTCTCCCCCCCCCCTCTCTCTCCCTTCTGTATATATATATATATATATATATATATATGTAGTGATGGGGCTCACTATTATATAGTGGATAGATATATTCTTTGCAGGATGAATGATAAAAAGAATAATGCCAGAATTGTGATGTTGACAGGGTTTATTTTACAATTCACTTGTTGGTACATTGAATATCGAGTAATAAAATCCTGACAGCAATTATCACTATATTATTTGCTGACTAGCTACTTCGAGCTAGCGTGCAGGTATCAATAAAACGATACAATAGAAGTGAAATGACTGGAAGCCGAAAGGATAGATAAATTGTAGTAGGGAAAAATATAAGTAAACCTATTGTGTGTGTGTTTGTATTTATCCTTAGCATACGTTGTTTTTTGTAGTTGGTCAATCTTCCGTGCTGGTATGAAATGTGAGAGCCTGTAAGGCCAGGAGAGAGAGAGAGAGAGAGAGAGTATAAGGTCTGTAGAAAGTGAATGGGCTACATCGTTAACCTCTCACAGACTGCTGCTTCATGGTCTCTCTGGTGGACTCTCTAAGTACTTGTATTAATAATAACCCTATAGCTAGAAAGATATGTATATGAGTTGATTTAGGAGCAGCCATGTGTGTTTCATCTGCCAAGTACCTGGGATCACAGGTCTAGTGGTATATACGTTTATCATAGTTGTCTCTTGACAGGACAATGGTGGGAACTCCTAACAGGTGGTTTTACGGGCGAGAACCCTCAGATTTGGTTTTGAATCTTCGCCAGGTAAAACATAGGATTATTCCGTTACACACACACACATTTATATATATATATGTGTGTGTGTGTGTGTGTGTGTGTGTGTGTGTGTGTGTGTGTGTGTGTGTGTGTACCCAGCCCCCGCTCCCCCCGGTTCCCTTCGCTGTTCCAGACCCCGCTGCCACACTTGCCCCCACTTTACCAACACCACCACCTTCCAGGGTCCCAGAGGCCTCTCTCTCTCTGTCCAGAATGCCTTCCGCTGCACCTCCTCCAACCTCGCCTATGGACTTCGCTGCACGGGAGCAGTGTGACTTATGTCGGACACCGGACAGCACCTGGCGGATCGGTTCACGGAGCACTTTGGTTCCGCCATTTTGGTTCTGCTGGACACTCCGCCAGCAACCTTGCCGTCTACAGCCTGATTGAATGCCATGAGACCCTCGAAACCCGACTTAAGGCCGAACAACACACCATCTTCCTCCTACAGACCCACAACCCCCAGATTGAACTCCCCGTCCCCTATGCCTCCTACTAACACTACTAAAGCACTCCCAAGATTAACAGTCCCCTCCACTTCCAGCCACTCCCATCCCCTTGGTCCACCCCACCACTAATAATACTAACAACCCCCCCTCCCCCTATCACACACTAGTATATATATACACTTACTCACACTATTCACACACCCTTACCACCACTAACCCCCACCCACACATCCACATTCGACCACCCCACCACTAATAATACTAAACATCCCCCCAACCCACCTTCCCCTCACAACGCACACACTAACACACACCAGCATATATATACACTCATCCACACAACCTACTCCACACCCGCACTACCACCACTAACCCACACCCACACAGCCGTATCCGACCACTAATAATACTAACAACACTCACCCTACCACACACACACCAGTATATTACACTCACTCATACAGTATCCAGCACCTTCTCCCCCCCGTACTACCAACACCCCCACACACACATCCTACTAACACCTCCACTAATATAGACACAACCCCCTACACACACCGCCACCCTCTCTTTCAACTTTCACACCGACCCACCTCCTCTACCGTCCACCGGCTCATCCGTACACACATACACACATCCCACACACACATACAGGCCACACCTGCCAACTACCCCTCGCCTGACTGTTCCCTACCTTCTTGACTGCTATCTCCTCTCCCACTCTCGCACACTTCGCCTGCCTTCACCTTGACCTTCTTGACCATTTCCTGTTGCGCGCACCCACAACTTTCTACTTCCTCCTCACCAATTCCACGGATCCTACACCGTTGGTAACACTCTCAGGATACCCACGAGATTATACCCGGATTTTCACCATCTGTCCACACACTCACCGAAAAAACATTCAGGAACACACACACAATACTTACACCATTTCGCACACACGCAACCATATATTCCCACGTATCCACACCACACAAAAACACACACACGTGCGTATCCTCACGTACACCCACTCTGCCTCCGGACTCCGCACGCTACCTATCTCCCCCACCCCTTCCGACCCCTCTCCATCCACACGCACACACAGACTTACACCCCAACCCATGTACACACTGGTTTTCCTAATACTCGATCATGGAACCTCGTTCTCCCCCAAACTCTCATACTAATATACACGCATACACACACCCACACACACGTACACCTACACACATACACACACACCACCCACCGCCCTCCCCGCTCGGGCTCCCAATTTCCTTCTCCCCTCTCTATACACACATATATATGTATAAATATACACATAAAAATATATCTATCTATCTATCTAGGGCGGGTAAAATTCCCGAGATCCATGGACGAGTTCTCTCCAGCGGTCTCTGTCCCTCATTATCGCTGCCATGTCCTGCGTCTCCAACAGATCAGTGTCTGTCCTTAGGGCATCAATATATGTTAACTTCGGTCCTCCTCTTCCAGTGTGTCCATGCAGGGGCTCCCACAGGAGCACTGAGTGCAGTGTCAACTCTGGATGTCGGCGAGCATGTCCAGTTCGTGAGTTTTTAACAGGCACTCACAAATAAACGTTTCTCATTGGAGGTGCTATTACCAATGTTCTTACCCGTGCAACGCCGGGATACACTGCTAGTATATATATATATATATATATATCTTTATATAGTTGATTCTATTGACTGATGAATAGCTTATGTTCATTTTAACCCTTCTGTTGAGAACTCTATTCGATTTGTGATGTTTTTGCACTCTTGCAAAAATATACACAACTGAATTCATTCGCCTGATATATAGGGGTTGCCTCCCTTGCCGATCCCCACGTGGGGTCAGCAATAGTCAGTCCTTGTATTAACATTGAACTAAAACCTGTTGAGAAAGTGGCTTCCTTGTTCAATCATCTTACCAGAAGCCTGACATTATTTATGTAAGCGGACGGTACTTGATTTAGGAGCCGCAGAAACTCATATACTGTATTTTACCAACCTTCCAGGGGTCTGGGTAAATTTTCAATACCCGAATTACTTGATTGTTTTTTGGGGGCTATGCGAATGATTGTTTAACCATCGTCTCAGTGTGTTTGGCCTTTAACGTTTGTTATAGCTCTGGTTCATCTGAATCATTGACCACTTGCCGCACATCTCGGAGGTTGTTTTTCGTTATTTCGTGGGCCGAAATGCGAATCTCGATAATTTATATTTGTATTATTCTCCAGACTCTAGCTATTGACCAGTTAATTTTCTTGATTTTTTAGTTGATTCTATTGACTGATGAATAGCTTATGTTAATTTTAACCCTTCTGTTGAGAACTCTATTCGATTTGTGATGTTTTTGCACTCTTGCAAAAATATACACAACTGAATTCATTCGCCTGATATATAGTGGTTGCCTCCCTTGCCGATCCCCACGTGGGGTCAGCAATAGTCAGTCCTTGTATTAACATTGAACTAAAACCTGTTGAGAAAGTGGCTTCCTTGTTCAATCATCTTACCAGAAGCCTGACATTATTTATGTAAGCGGACGGTACTTGATTTAGGAGCCGCAGAAACCCATATACTGTATTTTACCAACCTTCCAGGGGTCCGGGTAAATTTTCAATACCCGAATTACTTGATCGTTTTTTTTTTGGCTATGCGAATGATTGTTTAACCATCGTCTCAGTGTGTTTGGCCTTTAACGTTTGTTATAGCTCTGGTTCATCTGAATCATTGAGCACTTGCCGCACATCTCGGAGGTTGTTTTTCGTTATTTCGTGGGCTGAAATGCAAATCTCGATAATTTATGTTTGTATCTTTATATATATATAAAAGCGAGGATGTGTGTGTGTCTGTGTACAACTTTGGATACCTAAGGCTTTTACAATTACCAACCGAATTTTACCAAATTTTCTGTGCACGTTGCACAGGTCGCTAAGATGGTCACATCACAAAAATGTTTCCAATCGACCCACGTTGAGCAATAAAAAATCTATATCAAAATTATCGGTAGCAAAATTGATGTAAGGGATATAACCAACTTTATTGACAATCCTTATAGAAAAAAGGGAGATAACTAACTTTATTGACAATCCTTATAAAGAGACTGCTTATTTTGACAGGTTGGGGACAAATAATGTTCTTTTACTTCCTAGCTGTATATTCTTACCATAATTTCAAACCCCGAGCAACGCCGGGTAAATCTGCTAGTATTATATAACGAAGGAAGTGTGGTAAGGAACCAGACAGACCATAACGCACCAGAGTACTCGATACTTAGGGTAGTATCATTGTAAAGAAGTGCTGTTTCAGTGGAGGAGGAGGGTATATTAATTGTTATATTAAAGTGCTAGGGTTGGAAATTATTCAATAATCGGGGAGATTTAAGGATTAAAAATAGTCGGTGATAGTTAAATTTAATTATAAAAATATTAGGTTCTAGTGTGGTTAATTTTTAGTGAATAAAAGAAATTAATTGAAATTTATTAGAAGCAGGAGGCATTTATTATGTTAATAAGTCAGACTTTTTATAAAGATGTCACAACTTTATAGAAAGAAATATAAATTTAGAAGGGTGATTAAATTTTACCAGGAGAAATAACAAATTTAGAGATGTTTCGAAATGCTACAGAGTTGAATAAAACTTTTGAAAGGTGGAATAGTTTACGTAAATATAAAAGTAGTTTTTATAGATGGATGAAGAGTTGTAGGAGTATAGAGGTGAGGGTGTAGAGTTGTAGGAGTATAGAGGTGAGGGTGTAGAGTTGTAGGAGTATAGAGGTGAGGGCTGGAGAGTTGTAGGATTATTGAGGTGAGGGTGAACGCAAAGAGTCGTAACTAGATGCCTCAAAACACTTGCTCCGATACTCATCCTATTCTGTCAACCCACGAAACATGGTTACTCGTTGGCAGGAACAATGCTAACATTTCGATTTTCCTCTTTTGTCTTCAGTATTCCTCTGCTATAAATGTATACCTCATCATACATAATAGTTTTGTTATTTGGGAACTCTATAGCATGTTCACCGGGGTGAATCTGCACAAGATCATTATCTTTTGCATAACGTTCAAACAAATTTCCCAAACTGGTGATTTCGTCTTGAAACACTTTCTCGCCGTTAGATTTCTTCTTAATGAACACAGGAGCTCCCCAGCCTGCATGTATGGGTCTTAGTCGTAACCGGGTTTTCACAACAAAATACTTCTCCACATTGTGATCATATTGTTCAACAACTACTTTAGCTGAATCGTTTTCATTCAACGTGAACTCGGTGGTCTCCGACCACGTGGTGGTCGATTCCTTTTTTGTTTCATTTTTCTCTTCAGCTTTCTCATCCGAAGATAAGTTGAAGTTTAATCCTACTACATCCAGTGACAGTTTTCCTCCAATGTTGTAATTATTTTGCAGACTTACCATCTTCGAATCCATTTGCGAACCTTGTGCATTGAACACATGCTTCTGTTGGTTCCCTGTTTGACACGTATAAGTGGTTGAGTATTGAACGTGGGGCTCTGTTTTTTCGTCTCGTACGATATCATCCGATTCAGGGAAATCTGTGAAGCTGAAGTAACTCCATCGGATATCAAAAATGTAGTCACGTCGCCGAATGAAGCATCGTTTCAACACACAAAGGCGTTTCATATATTTATTCCAGACGAAGTCTTCGATGAGCTTCTGTACATCAACTTCTACCGCATATACTGTAAAACACAGAGAAAACACAAATGTCGATAGCCATATAGAGGTACATACATAAATACAAAAATACATGCATACATAAATGATGGCTGCAAACTCTGCTAAGAGTATTGCAATCGTTTGTCAGATTCAGACGTGTGACGCTCAGATATGGCCTTTCAAGCCTGCTAGAGATTTGCACACCTTCGCACATTGACGACAGCTATGGATCTCTCTGGCCTCGGGTCTTGCATCAGGTTGCCTGTGAACCTTCACAATACCGTGGATATCATAGTGCACTGGTTCTCTTTGAACATGGCTGCGACTGTGGCCCCTGAGACCATATTTGCTCAAGCAAATCTTTCCACACTCAGGGCACACCAATTCAATGGAGACACCGATCGTTTTGAGAGACACACCAGGGCATTGCTTACACACACCCCGTTTGATCTTCTCGTGCTCTATGCATCTGTATAAATAAATACATACATACCAAGTACAATCTATTAATGGAACAGTAAAAATATATAAAGCATTCCAAATATTTTGCGTCTAATAACAGCATATACACATGTACAGATACAAAGCGCATGCACATGCACACATACAACTCAAAACATCCACAGTCACACATACAATAACATCCATACCTGCACACACATGCATGCAGACATGCATACATACCTACCTAGCTGATGTTGTGTAAATTCCAATGAGAGAGTCTTGTAACTATGTTAGAAACCGGCTCTGTCTCTATTGGCAAAAATTTGTGAAATTATAAAACCAGAAGAACATCCATACATACGTCTGTATAAATACATACATACATACATACATATATATATATATATATATACATACATACATACGTAAATTCATACGTAAATACAAACACACATACACAGGAACACACGCACACACACACACAAACATACATACACAGGAACATGTGCACACAAACACAAACATACATTTATATATATATAGTATGGCTTAGTGGTTAGAGCGATCGGGCTTACAATCGCAAGGTTGTGCGTTCGATTCTCGGACCGGATGATGTGTTGTGTCTTTGAGCAAGACACTTTATTTCACGTTGCTCCACTTCACTCAGCTGTAGCAATGAGTTGTGACGTCACTGGTGCCAAGCTGTATCGGTCATTGCCTTTCCCTTGGACAACATCGGTGGTGTGGAGAGGGGAGACTGGTATACATGGGTGACTGCTGGTCTTCCACAAACAACCTTGCCCGGAGTTGTGCCTCAGAGGGGGAACTTTCTAGTTGCAAATCCTATGGTCAATCATGACGGAACGGGGGTCTTTACCTTTATATATACATATATATATATATATATATATATATATATATATATATATATATATATATACATGGAAAGTTATATTTAAAATTGTTGGGTTACAACTAGTAAATATTTATAACTGATATAAAAGCACTCGACAAATATTTGGAGTATATTTACAATATTAAATAAATGGAAACTATATTTATAAAACCATATTTATTTCATTATATATATTTCGGGGATATCATATTAACAATATGCTATGCCTTCCTCAGACAAAATACAATATAAACAGTTTTATAGATAAATAGATTCGACATACCGTTATAACACCGACTTCCATTTGAAGAGGTTTAAGCTGGCTTAATGTATTAGTATTTTATAAATACTAATACATTAAAACATAGGGTTTTTACGCAGAGGTTTAAGCTGGCTTAATGTATTAGTATTTTATAAATACTAATACATTAAAACATAGGGTTTTTACGCCTCGAATATATCTGGCTATTTTTAAATTTTTTTCTCTCGCTATTTTTTTCCTCTCTCTATATTTTTTCTCTCTCTATATATCTCCCTTACATTAATACTTGAGCTAAATAAATAAATAAATAAATAAATGTATCATTGATACATTTACTCAAAATGACCTCCCACTACCTAATTTTCTATATATATATGTATCTATCTCTATTTCCTCTCTCTCTATATATATATATCTCTTTCTGTTTCTTTACATGAAGTTCTTCGCTTTATCTATCTTTCCATCTCTCTATTTTGTTCCATGCATTTCTTCTTTTTCTTCCTTTTCTTCGTTTTCTGTCTTTCTTTCTTTTTTCTCTCTTTCTTTCTCTCTGTGTAAAATTTTTTCACAGCCAGCTTAAACCTCTTCAAATGGAAGTCGGTGTTATAACGGTATGTCGAATCTATTTATCTATAAAACTGTTTATATTGTATTTTGTCTGAGGAAGGCATAGCATATTGTTAATATGATATCCCCGAAATATATATAATGAAATAAATATGGTTTTATAAATATAGTTTCCATTTATTTAATATTGTATATATATATATATATATATATATATATATATATATATATATATATATATATATATATATATCGTGTTTTTCATATATATTTACCTAAACTGCGATTATCTGTTTCTCTCTTTATCTCTTACCACTCCCCTGTTCTCTCTGTTTCTTTTACCTTCTTTCACCCTCTCTGTCAGTTACACTTTTTCTCTCGACTGACCTCTTCCTCGCACTTCCACTCACCCACTCTCTGTTTCTCCTCTTCTCACTTCCTCCCGTTCGCTACTAGTGGGGTTCCTTCTTTCTCACACCGCACTCACGGCGTACGGTCTGCTTCTCTGACCGCTCATGAAATTCACCCAGATTATGCTGATCGGATAACTACCATGTGGCTTGCTGTTTTCCAACCTTCGGTTTGCTTTTCCTTCTGTTGTTTACTTGTCTCACTCGCTTTACGCGTTTCACTTGTCCCAATAGCTTATTTTAGTTATTGCTCGCACCAACCTGAGGTATCTGATTTTTAATGCGATGAAATACCAATGATGGTTGGCAAAATCACTGATGAGGGGCTAATTTTATAATATGTAATCCATGTGCAACCATGCAGTATTCTTCTTCCCCTTGTTTTTCATATATATATAGTTATACTTTCAGAAGGTCATGCTGCCAATAAAAACACACGCACCTGTTGTTTTCACTTCAATATTATAAATTTCCAGTTGGTTGGTTCAATAACCGGATGGTTGTTTATATATTGTCAAAGCTCTTTCGTTACACATTCTGTGACCTCCTCAGTGACAGCCTCTTCTCGGCCCATTTCTGATTGAGAGAGGCCACTCTGATCGTCACCTCGCTCCAGTTTTTCTCCATTTAACCGGTCCTTCCGTCCAGCGCCCCACGACTTTTCCTGGCTTATCTTTGCTCCTGTCACCGCTTCGTATTCCTTGAGAGCGTTGCCGAGCATCTGGACGTGTTTGGTGCTCGACACCACCACGGTGTCGTCGTTGGCGTAAGTTGACACGGATCTCCCGCATCCCAGTTCGCGTGGGACCCCCCTCATCGTCTACAATCTGTGCAGTAGCGGTTCGAGGGCCAGTACGTACAAGAGCGACGAGAGGGCGCAACCCTGGCGGACTGAGCGCATGATGCTGAAAGGCTGCGACAGGTGACCATTCACTCTCACAATCGAGCAGATGTCGCTGTGCATCGCAGCGATCCAGCCCCTAAAATCGGGCCCGAAGCCGGCCGCCTCGAGGTATCGATGCTCGACCCTATCAAGTGCTTTAGATTGATCCAAGTTGATCAGGGCCCCACCCGTGCCAGGTTCCTTAACCACCTTCTCTATGATGTATCGCATGAGATGGAGGTTGTCTTGGATGGATCTGTCCGGAAAGGCGCATGTCTGCGCCTCTTCCACCAGATCACCGACGTCAAGCGCCAATCTCTTTGCTAACACCTTGGCCAAAATCTTAAATTCTGCGTTTAGTAGAGTTATGGGCCTGAAGTTGTCTATAACGTCCCCCTTGTTCGGGTCTTTTCTCAGCAGCGCCACCGCTCCCCGCCTAAACGTCTCTTCTAGCTTTCTAACTAGTTCTCCCTCTACTCTATTTACCTCTATCACTACTCCTTTGCTAAACCTTATCGATTCTACTCTAATAGCCTTTTTCAGGGTAAACCACCACCTGTTGTTGACGATCGCACCCGTCAACGCACGCTAAACTAATTCACTTATCCGGTCTCTGTAAACTTTGCGCGCCGGGAACGACGCGTTCAGCTTCCAGTAACCGGGTTCTTGCCTATGGAGTCTATCTAAGTCAACTTCACAGATCACAAATTTGTGGTCCGAGTAGCCGACTACTTTAAATTGTGGACAACCTACACTAGCCTTATGTTTCCCTACAGAATACCCTATCTAAATACGATCTGGATGACCCGATGCAGTTTGCCCATATCCACATTAGCACATTCGGATAATCCAGTCTATACCTATCAGACAGAAGGTTGTTGAGGCTTTTACACTCTCCTGCCCTGTCTACTAGCCCCACATAATCCCAGCGTGCATCTAAGATACCGTTCCAGTCACCCACTAACACTAAAGAGCGGGACGTTCCAAGAAAGATCTCTACACGTCTGAAATCTGGCCGTCCTGCCCCTGTTGGGGCGTAGACGGCTACTGGCCTGAAAGCATTGCCTTCGCTGCCGGTCACGCCCAGCACCACCGACTTACCTTCTGGGTCCAGGAAGATGGCCCGTATGGCGAGATCCAAGCCTCTCCGAAAAAGCACGGCAACTCCTCCCCCTGATCCTGGACGGCTGGGAGATGCGTATGCATCGTAGCCGCCGAAGATCGGTGCGAAAGCTCGTGCTTCGAAAATTCTGGTCTCGCTGATGGCCACTACATCTATGTTTAGTGACATGAGATGCCCGTTCCACTCGGCGCGATTTTATGTTTATTGTCCGATAAGACACGGTGCATAGGCGACGTTGCTCCATTTTATTAGGTGTGTGTGTGTGTGTGGGGGGGGGGGGGGCTGACCCTGTACCCATCTTTCTTTACCATTCCTTTGGCTTCGTCTAATTCTTCCTGAGTTACTGAATCGCTTCGCACGTTTTTGCTACTCTGGCAAAACTCAGGGTAGTTTTCTTAATTTCATTGTTGCTGTTGTTATTATCGTTATTTTTGCTATTGTTAATTTTAGTTTCAGTTGTGGTGGTGGTGGCGTCAGGGGTGTTCGGTGTGGAATAGTTCATTTTGGTTGAATTCATTTCGATATCACGAGTTAATTTTTTTTTTCTTTTGTTTCTGTTGTCGCTGTGGTGGTAGTGGTGGTGGCGGCTTTAACACCTGCAGTCATTGGTAATGGCGGGCAATGAACGTCTGCCTGAGACAAATTAAAAATATTGCTACTGCTTACAATTCCAGTGTTGGCAAACGTAGCAATGTTTACAATGGTGGGGTCGGTGTGAGGTGCTGGATTGTGAGGAAGGAGTGAATCTGAGTCATCCATTATTTTTCAAATAAAAAATTTTTTGTTTGATAATTATAAAAAGTTTAAATTTTGGGCTCAAGGCCCCAATATTTTTGAGTGTCCTTTTCAGAAATCAATGTATGTGCACTTATATATAGTTAACAATAAAAGTTTTCCATAAATGGCAATTTTAAATAACTGAAAATAACAAACCTTTGCGGAGCTCACGATGATACGATTTACTACGTAGGTCGCCAATAATAATAATAATAATAATAATAATAATAATAATAATAATAATAATAATAATAATAATAATAATAAAAAAAAAACAAACAAAAAAAAACAAAAATCAAAATCAAAGCAGCACAGCAACAACGAAAAACGTAAAGAAAAGAAAAATGAAAAGAAAAACAAACAGACAGACAGAGAAGGGAAGGGAAAAACTAAGTCAGACATTCAAACATTACATTACAATGAAACTTATGCTTATTCTTTTTTGGTTGTTTTTATTACCTATTTGTTTGTTTGTTTATTTATGTTCGTCTACAGCGTGATAGTGCCACACAAAAATCACCGGGAGTGATGAAATCACCGGTGGTTATGTAACCATGCATTCACCAATCCTCGATAAGAGTGTTTAAATGTCGAACCTAAACAGTTCGAATAACGGTGAAGTGGAGACTGGAATGTCATGTGACAGACTCTCACCCAGTAGGTGCTCCCTGGCTCAGCAGCAGGGACCTGGCTGTCAACCAAATACTGCTGGTGTCGGAGGAAGAAGAAGAAGGAAAGAGACCAGAATCAACTGGACGAAAGAATTGAATAGAACTGTTATGCAGTGTTACCTGAAGAGTAACCCCAAGGAGAAAGGCTATAGGAAACGGATGCATAACATCTGGAACGAGATTGGTCTATTTAAATTAGATGAACAAAAATTGGCCGGGCAGGCTCGGGTAATAAGAACTAATGGGTGGATAAGCGAGCTGGAACTGGAGGAACTGAGCAGAGAGATCAGGTTGGAAATGGAGAGTGGAGTATGCCAGGCAAACGAGCCAGTGGGAAATGAAGGTGAAGAGGTTGAGAGAACGGAGGAACCATCCGAAGCAGACAATGATCTGAATGCTGAAATAAATAATACCTGGAACAAAGATACGGCCATTGAGGAGATGAATGCTGACGGGCTAGGACAAGATTTGGTTGATATCCTAAACTTAGTGGTAGATGAATTGAACAATGATAGTGGGAAACCTATGAACCTAAGATTTGTAGACAGGAAAAAGTTAAAAGAAACAACAGCTAAGGTAAACAAAGTCATCCCATACCTTGAGGCGAGGAGCCTTCACCAGTGCAACAATATCCTCAAAGCAACAGCAAATGCGGTGAGGAAATTACTTGGTATAAAAGCGAGAGGAAACAACAAATAAGAAAGATCAGAGCCTTGGTGGAAGAAACGACTGAATGGTCAAATCAGGGAAATGAGAAATGACATTGGAAAGCTTGAGTCCCTACTGAATGGGACACTAAAAAACATAGACACTAAAAATAGACTGGAAATAAAGTACAAAACTAGGAGGAAAAAGCTAAATATTATCATAGAGGAACTGAAGCAACGCATTGTAGCAAAGAGTGCAAAAATTAGGCGATACGAGAGCAGAGTCAGTCAGTATAGACAGAACCACATGTTTGACAACAACCAGAAGATGCTGTTTGGACAGCTTGAAGGGAAAGAAAGGGGCAACGACTTGATCCCTGAAGCGGAACAAACTAAGACATTCTGGAGAGGAATATGGGAGCAGGATGTTAAACATAATGACCAGGCAGTGTGGATTAAGACAGTACAAAAGGAGATTAGTGAACAGGCACACCAACAAACTGATTTGAGTATCACAGTTGAAACTCTTAAGGGGCAGGCCAAAAAACTAACCAACTGGAAATCACCAGGCCCAGATGGTGTGCAGGGGTATTGGATTAAAAATATAACATCCCTCCACCCGAAACTGACAACCATGTTCAATGACTGCTTGATGTCAGGTGAGGTACCAGAGTGGTTGACAAAAGGTACCACAGTTCTGGTAATGAAAGACCGAATCAAGGGTAATGATGTTACCAACTATAGACCTATCACATGTCTGTCCGTAATGTGGAAACTGTTGACAAGCATTATGTCTGAGGAAATCTACCATCACCTCCACACAAACAACTTGTTACCGGATGAACAGAAAGGATGCCGAAAGAAATCCCGTGGTACAAAGGACCAGTTACTTATTGATAAGATGGTAATGAGGAATTGCAAGAGGAGACACACTGGTCTTGCCATGGGATGGATAGACTCCAAAAAGGTATTTGACATGGTGCCTCATTCTTGGATCACCAAAAGCCTAGAGATCTTCAAGGTGGCAGATAACATCAGACAGTTGTTGGGCAAAAGTATGAAGTCCTGGAAAACAGAGTTAACATCAGCTGGAGAATCCTTGGGTGGCGTGAAGATCAAGAGAGGTATCTTCCAGGGAGATAGTCTGTCTCCTCTGTTGTTTGTCCTTGCCCTGATGCCCCTGACCATTATACTGCGAAAAGTGAGAGCAGGATACAAGTTGGGAAAGGGAGAGCTTACCATCAATCACCCCCTCTTTATGGACGATCTTAAGCTCTTCGGGAAGAGTGAGAAGGAGTTGGTTGTGCTTGTTGACACTGTCCGTATTTTTAGCAATGATATATGTATGCAATTTGGTATTACTAAGTGTGGAGTCCTTGTGATGAAGAGGGGTAAATTGAGCAGAAGCAACGGAATCCAGGTACCAACAGGTGAGATGATAAAGGAAATTGACACTGAAGAAAGATACAAGTATTTGGGTGTTATGGAGGCTGATGACATCAAGAACAAAAAAATGAAGGAATTGATAAGATCTGAATACATTCGGAGAGTAAGGAGCGTATTAAAGTCACATCTGAACAGTAGGAATGCCATAAGTGCAGTAAATTCCCGAGCTGTGTCTATTATTAGGCACAGTGCGGGAATTCTGAGATGGAATGTTGCTGAACAAAAAGAAATGGATAGGAAGACTAGGAAGCTATTGACTATCTACAACATGTTCCACAAGAGGAGTGATGTCGATAGACTCTACTTAAGGAGATCTGAAGGTGGAAGAGGTCTTATCAGCATAGAGGACTGTGTTCAGATGGAGAAAAACAACCTACACAAATACGTGACTGATAGTAAGGAGCCAATGCTCAGAACTGTACTGAAGGAGAGGACAATAGACCAGGGGATGTCCAAGGAGGAAATAACAACAAGGAGAAAGAGCAGCCTTCATGAAAAATCCCTTCATAGTACCTTCTTTGAGAAAATTGAATTCAGAGATCCACAGACATGGAACTGCTTGAAAAGAGTAGACCTTAAAAAGGCTACAGAAGGAATGTTAATGGCTGCGCAAGAGCAGGCCCTCAAAACGAAGTGGTTGAAACACCATATTTACAAGGAGGAGGCTAGCCCACTGTGCAGGATCTGCGGAGAGAGAGAGGAGACTGTGGCTCACATTGTATCCGAGTGTAAACACCTAGCCCAGATTCACTATAAGGGCTGGAGACATGATATGATGGGCAGGGTGATCCACTGGCACCTATGCAAAGTAAACAATTTACCACATTCTGAGAAGTGGTATGAGCAGAAGCCAGAGTCGGTGATAGAAAACGATCAGGTGAAGGTGCTGTTGGATTTTAGGATACAGACGGACAAGAAACTGGAACACAATAGACCTGACCTGGTGGTTTTGGACAAGGAAAAAAGATCGTGCCTGATTGTGGATGTGGCCTGCCCATTCGACACGAGAGTGCAAGAGAAGGAGAGGGAGAAAATTAACCGATACCAGGACTTAAAGTGGGAGGTAAAAAGGATTTGGAACTGCCATGAAGTCAAAGTGGTCCCGATTGTCATAGGAGCACTAGGTACTATCTCAAAAAGTTTCCAGGGATGGTTAAAGAAAATTGGCCCCGCTACGCTTTTTGGAACGCTTCAAAAGGCATGCTTGCTGGGAACATCAAGAACCCTCCGATACGTCCTGAATATCTGAGGCTGCAAGTAGTGGCTTGATATTCATTTCAACAAACTTTCCAGTTAACTAACATCAATGACTGAGACTCAAAGAACAATAATAATAATAATAATAATAATAATAATAATGTTTTCTTTATTAACCACAAGGGTTTACATAAAGTAGACATTAAGGACAGTACAGGACAATACAGGACGGTACAAATGGGCATTTCTGCGTGTAAAAAAAAACAGAGGATGAAATAAAATAACAAAGAAAAATTCCCCAATAGGGGGGAGACTTCCGAGGGACATTTGTGGAGAAAGCCCATTATGGAAAATATCCAGAGCGAGCTAACAATGGAAAATACCCAGAGCGAGCTAACAATCCTGATGTTGACAAAACTTTAACCCATCAGTGGTTGGCATCCTCTGGACTGAAATCGGAGACTAAAGGACTGATTATATCGGCACAAGATCAGTGTCTGCCAACAAAAAATTACCAAGCCAACATAATAAAAAATGGGTGCAGCCCATTATGCCGTGTATGCAAAAAACAACCAGAGACCATTGACCATATAATTTCAATGTGCAGTCCTATAGCTCCAACCGAATACCTAAACAGGCATGACAGAGCTGCACAATACATACATTGGATAATATGTAAGCATTTTGACCTGCCCCATCAAAAGAATTGGTGGGAGCATCAACCACCTCCCATACTTGAAAAAGATCACATCTCAATCTTGTGGAACTTTAGCATCCAAACAGACCGAAAAATAGATGCAAATAGACCTGATATAATATTGAAGGACTTTCAAAGGAGGGTATGCCTGCTAATTGATATGTCTGTTCCAATAGACAAGAATGTATCTATAAAAACATTTGAAAAATTGAGCAAGTATAAGGACCTGGAGATAGAAATTGGAAAAATGTGGAAATTGAGAACTAAAACAATACCAGTGGTTGTAGGCGCTCTGGGAATGATACCTAAGGGGTCTAACGACTACTTATCGCAAATCCCAGGAAACCCGCGTATAGGAGAAATACAAAAGATAGTACTAATGGGAACTGCCCATATACTAAGGAAGATCCTGTCAATATAAGTACATCACAAGTCTAAACACTAAGGATGCATGTGTGAATATGTATGTTCTTTCTTGAACATGGCGGACCTTGTTGTCTCTTGAGGTCACTAGTTGTGACTTGGTGATAACTCGTATGAACATAAAGCAAGATAAATGCAACTATAATAATAATAATAATAATAATACCTTCTGATTTAGGTGCAAGGCCAACAATTTCGGAGGAAGCAGGGAAGTCGACTAAAGTTACCCCAGCACTTTACTGGTACTCTATTTTATTGACCTCGGAATGATAAAAAGCAAAGCTAAAGAACAGAAAAGATATCGAAAGAAGTCCCATGGTACAAAAGATCAGTACCTTATTGACAAGATGGTAATAAGGAACTGCAAAAGGAGGAATACTGGTTTTGTCATGGGATGGATAGACTACAAGATGTCATTCTACATGGTTCCTCATTCTTTGATAACCAAGTACCTAGAAATCTTCAAGGTGGCAGACAACATCAGAGTGCTATTAAGTAATAAAATGAAGAAGTGGGGGACAAAGTTAAGATCGGGGAAAAAAATCCTTGGGAGGAGTGAAAATCAAGAGAGATATCTTCCAAAGAAATAGTCTTTCTCCTTTATTGTTTGTCCTTGCCCTCATCACATTATCCCTCGTATTGCGAAGAGTGAAGATTGGATCATGCCGTCATCCATCCCCTCTTCATGGACGACCTAAAACTCTTCGGGAAGAACGAGAAGGAGTTAGATGGACTTGTTAATACTGTTTGTATTTTCAGTACTAGTATTTGTATTGAATTTGGTGTTAATAAGTGTGGAATCCAAGTGATGACGAGGGGGAAAATTGAAGAGAAGCCAAGGAATCGAGATACCAACGGGTGAGGTGATAAAGGAGATCGACACCGAAGAGGGATATAGATATTTGGGTGTTATGGAGGCAAATAACATCAAGGACAATAAAATGAAGGAGATTATAAAATATGAATACATAAAGAGACTAAGAAAAGTACTAAGATCACATTTAAATAGTAGAAATGCTACAAGTGCAATAAATTCCAGAGTTGCGTCTATTAGGTACAGTACGGGCATTCTTGACACAGTTTATTCCTATATAAGAAAGCATTATTATTATTATGTGAATTGGCAGTATCGGTAGAGGGTTGGATGCCATGCTTTCTAGCATAGTTACGTCCCTTTACGGTCTGAGTTCAAATCCCGCCGAGGTTAACTTTGCCTTTCATCCTTACGGGGGTCAATAAAATAAAGTACCAGTAATGTACTGGGTAATTGCTGGCCTTGTGCCAAAAGTAGAAACAATTATTATTATTGTTGTTGTAATATCTTTGAAATGTTTTCGTTTCAGTCAGATTCGCCACCAATGTATAAGTTGTATATGAGGATCCGCATCTCCTGATAGAGTTATGGGGCGATCTTAGTGAGAAACAGCGTGTCTTGAGCATTTTAAACCTGCTGGAGCCCATCCCCTATCCAGCTCTGAACATAGCCGATTTCTTCCAGAAAAGGAGAGAGGAATTGAGAAAGAGATAGAGAGGAAGAATCGACCCAAATACTGGGCTGGTACTTTTTTTTTATCAACCGCGAAAGAATGAAATGCAAAACTGACTTCCAAAACTGGGATTTGAACTCAGAGAGTGCAAAGAGCCCAAGAGAATACCGTAAATTATCCGACGTTTTAACGACTCTACCAAATTCTCTCCTCTGTGTACGTTTTCATAACATTAATATTTCGTGTATTTCCATTTTTTCTGACTGGAATTGCTGACATTACAAAGAATGTCGTGTCAGCTACTCCACCCCATCCCCGCTAACTCCAAACTGATATTACAAAGTTCTGATAGTTTATCTTAACCCTCTGCCAAACCACGATATTATCTGCCTCTTATTGTGACCTAACCAACTAGATTTGTAAACCAACCATCGAGTCCTGTTTATTTGACTTTGTGTCAAATTACATAAACATTTCCTGCCTCTTCCATCTTTTTCACGAGAGAAACTACTGCCTGTGTGTTACAGTTTACAGTTAGTTGCCTGATGCTACTGTTTGTCACTAACACCAATTCTGTCGGCTTATCCCAACATTAGCTTTGGTCCGTCCTGATTAAGCTGACTTCTTCCCGGCGTGACAATCTCGTCTACTTTCGTATAACAGGGACTATATTATGCAATGTACTGTCAGGTCTTGAATAATCGCCCCCGCCCCCCGCTTATTAAATTTTGTTAATCTATCTCCGCCGAAATTTATTGTAAGTGATTCATATCGATATAGCAGCTGGAGAATATAATAATAATTTTATTCTACATTAAAAAGATTTTAAATAAGAAATCCCAAATTTTCGAACGAACACTTTACAATTACTGATCCCCCCCCCCCCGCATAAGAATTTAAGCAAATGTCCACCCCCACGGAGAGAGAAAAAGTGAGAAAGAGATTTAGAGGAAGAATCGACCCTAGTATTGGACTAGTGCTTTGTATATCGAACTAGAATGGTTGAAAGGTAAAGTTAACCTCGGCGGCATTGGAACTCAGAGAGCAGGGAACCGGAACGAATACTTCAAAACATTCTATCAGATGTTCTAGCCACTCTGTTAATTCGCCATCATATGCAGATATATACAGTACGTTAAAAAAGTGGAGGGGGAATACTAAATAAAAGAAATAGTGCAGGTAGAAGACCCGTATAGTCAATCACACATCACAACAAAGAGCACTGGAATGTTTGAATCTTGGTGTATAAACTGGGATTTGCGTGCTGATAAATTAATTGTTAGGTTTGCATAAGAGAAATCCCATAGTTTATGTTGATTACTGATACGTCGAAGTCATCTATCTATATACTACTAAAACCCTGAGATTGCTTGCTTGCTTGTCTGTAATGTAATACAGCCAAAAGGGTGCATAATGGGAAAATACTTTGAAAGGAATTGTCCCTGAAATGCGATTTCCGGGTCCCTTCATAAACACAGAGAGAGAGGGAGAGAGAGAGAGAGAGAGAGAGAGAGAGAGAGAGAGAGAGAGAGAGAGAGAGAGATGGTGGTGTTGTGTATATATAGATATATATGTGTTTATATGTGTGTGTGTCTATGACCAGTGCATATAGACCACAGACACCCACATATATATATACACACACACACACACACATATATATATATATATATATATGTATACACACACACATTTATATATATATACATATACACAAATATATATATGAGCCTTCCAGTTTCATTTCCCATTCTATACATGTCTGTGTATATTTTAATTATTTTGAAATTATTTTCAAGTGAACATGATGTAAAAAATATTCTGAAGTGAACGCGACCCAACGGGTCACGAGAGGTCTAGTATACTACTACAACTCTGTGATTGCTTGCTTGCTAGTCTGTAATATAATACAGCTAAAAGGGTGGATAATAGGAAAATACTTTCAAAGGAAGTTTCCCCTGAAATGGGAATACAAATGGAATAAAACAGGTTTCGCGTAAATCGAAGCACTGGTTCCCGAGATATGGGGTTTTCATGGTACCTTCATAAACAGAGAGAGAGAGAGAGGAGAATGGAAGTGAGTGAGAGAGAGAGAGAGAGAGAGAGAGAGAGATGGTGGTGCTGTTGTGTATATTTATATAGATGTGAGTACGTGTGTATATATATATATATATGTGTGTGTGTGTCTATGACCAGTGTATATAGATCACAGACACCCACGCACACACATATATATATATATGCACACACATACATATATATATATATATATATATATATATATATATATATATATATATATATATATGTGTATACAAACACTCACATTTAAATATATATAACATACACACGTATATATATGGGCCTTCCAGTTTCATTTTACATTCTATACATGTCTGTGTATATTTTAATTATTTAAAATTATTTTTAAGTGAATATGATTTTTAAAAGATATTCTGAAGTGAACGTGACGGTCACGTGAAGGTCACGTGTGGTCTAGTTAGAAATAAAAATGATATTTCAATAACATATTTCTAGGATACAATTACATATCACGAGTCCCAAATAATAGGGGGGGGGGTCGAATAAGCGAAAGTATAGCGGAACTACTTCATACCTTGCAATAACAATGTTTCATATGTGATTTGGTCAAACAAACTAATCGTATTAGATCGCGTATGAATACATTGTTGTCTCCTCCTTATAAAATCTTCTAGCTGACCAGAGAGATGACTCTGGACAGCAAGATGAGAAGACATACTACAGAGTAGTGCCCCATATTTCTTGTATTTACCTGTGAAGAGGAACTAATTATTTATCAACAAGATGTATTCAACATTTCGGGAATTGTTCTATTATGGTATGAGATATTCAACGTCTCCTGTTTTGCTCTAGGCAGTATCTGCCTAGCTTCAATCTAATGGCCAGTAATTGCTTTCATTTCTTATATCCTCCTGTGTATATAATTCGGCCTTCTAACAATAAATATGTGTTTATATCGAATTGAGTGCTTTAAATAATAATAGGCATTTAACTCTCTTTTCATTATAAAATGGTTGCAATAAGCACGGCGATGGGGGTAATTATTTTAGGCTGTTTCCGTTGATTTTTTAAAAACCAGAATTAGTCGTTTAGTTTATATATTGGGATCCTAACCAATCGTATTTTTTTTATAACGTATGGGATTTCTTGTAATGCTCTTTTTTGTCATGTATAATGTTTTTTAATGTATGAAAATAAAATTTGCATCCAATGGAAAGCTATCACTTAGTCCAAGCCATACGCAAGGGGTAATCCGTCTTGTGGATTGTGCATTAAAGAAAGGATCAATATCATGAGAAGATTACGGAGTAACGATTGCCTAAATTCAAGAAATGAGCTTTTCTCACGTTGTCCACATGTCTGGAAACACCTCTTGTATAATTACAAAGCTCCAGATTGAATAACATCAGCATTCTAATACTCTGATCAACTTGAATAATTTATCCCGGACATTCGCAGTTATCTTCCTTACACCTTTCGACCGCGGGATTATATCGTCTAGGAGAAGTGACCGTTTCTGCGCATGCGTATACATACGGTTGTTTTTCCTTTTCCGTACAACTTTACTCAGACCGAGCTGAAGATCCGCTTAAGGTGAAGCATTTGTTCTCGGTATGATGAACTAACTGTTGTGGAACTACTTATATATATAAATAATTACAACAGTGACATAAACAGATACTCGAGTTTCGTTGGGTTATGGGTCCCAATTCATTCAGACTGTCATGAGAAAATAAAAGCAAAGAGGACCGCCTGGGGTTGATTGTGCTTTCCTTATAGGAATATAACAAAAGAGTTTACGCAGGGGGCAGGTAATCTAGAAAAAAGGAGTTAAAAAGGGGGTTCTTTTAAGGGAAAGGTCAGGGGAGGTAACTCTTGAGAAACCACAGTCAATTTTGAATGAAAATAGAAGCACAATAATTTCTTCTAGTTGACATATATATATATATATATATATATATATATTTATATATATATATATATATATATATATATATATATATATATGTGTGTGTGTGTGTGTGTGTGTGTGTGTGTGTGTGTGTGTGTGTGTGTGTGTGTGTGTGTGTGTGTGTGTGTGTGTGTGTGTGTAGTAAAATATCGGTGGATTTGAAACAGGAAAGAGGAAAGCAATACTCAATCTGGTGTGAAGGCTGAAATATTATATTATTTAATTATATTCATGCAATCTGAAGAGATATTCAAAATTGAGCCTTGAAACCTTTGGTATCGCTTCTGCCTGCCCCGTGTATATATATATATATATATATATATATATACGTTATTCCGGGTTGAATCGGAGGTAACCACAGTAAGTAAGGTACTCAATACATAGCAGAGTATAAAAGTTTTAATATAGTTGAGATTCCACAGGACTAGAACTGTTTCATTCTTTAGAAATCATCAGGAATCTGGGTATCAAAAAATAAATATGGTATTTATAGGTCTCTTCAGGTGGTAGGAGAGGGTAGGGAGTGGGATGGGTAGAGGTCATTGGTTGATAGAAAAGGGAATTCATTAAAAGCTAATTCTTTAAAGCTATAATTTATATTTAGAGTAACAAAGGCAGAAAGAATTCTATAAACAAGTTCAGGATGGGGTGCCACTCCTTATTTATTTTTCTCTTAAGCTAACAATGCCTATATTTCAGGTGTCTATAAGATCGTTGGGGGTCAGTATAGTGTGACTTTCCATTACAACAAAATTGTAACCTAAAATCCGTCATCTACAAGCAGAGATTAAATATACTAACATCAACCAGCCGGAAACCCGTGGAAAATATGTGGGTATGGTGCAGGACCGATTTAAACAAAAGTTCTATTCGGACTTCTCAGTCAGGCATCCCAATATGAAAACTAGCAGAGCGCTGGCAAAAGGTGTCTGGTAGCTAAAGGAAAAGGGAGTACTGCCTCATATAACATTGAAGGTGTTCAAGAAACGCCATACATAAATAGAACTAAGAGATGCCCACTCTACCCCAGAGAAAAATTTAGGATTTTCCAAGGACTATACTCACCTTAACTCCAAAGCTGAAATATTTAGAACTTGTTTGCATCGGAAAAGTCCAATTGGAAATCCATACCCTAAGATGCCCTCTCAACAGACCTTCATATTTTTTTAGTGTTCAGGTTTTAATTTTTATTTTATTTTAAGAAACCTCTTAGAAGTAATTTAAGTTTTACAAAATACTTTACACACTAGGTAATACACATACACTGAGTTGAGTTGTAGCCACCATGTATGTATGTATGTATGTATGTATGTATGTATGTATGTATGTATGTATGTATGTATGTATGTATGTATGTATGTATGTATGTATGTATGTATGTATGTATGTGTGTGTGTGTGTATGTATGTATGTATGTATGTTATGGTCAGGTCACCAGTTGGTGCTACTGGTAACATGTATCCCAGTACAACCTGTCTCATGGTCGGGTCGTTTGCGACTAAACTGGCAACCCCACCAAGGTTCCTTGGTGAGGAGGGTGACTTTGGACTTCCTGCAGGACTAAAAACAAAACCTGTCAAAGGGCAAAGGAGCTCTTAAGAGTCAATGGCCATCCAAAATCACCGGGAGAGATGGCCTCTTAGCCTTTGTCAAGGCAGAATTCTAGGAGAAGGAAAACTCTGATATAACACCTGCAACCCTGATGGTATCCAATGATGTTGACTTGGTCTCCTTTTTGGTAAATATCATCTTGGTTAAGAGAGTGGGACTGGCTTTGTGCAGTGCCTTTGCTCACTATAAAAGCTTCACAGCACAGGCATTGCTTTATATCTGGAGATCTCTCTGCACTTGTCATCACATGGTACCATGGGTCCAGCACTCTGTGTCAATAATTGTCTCAAGTGTAGTGTTTGTACCAGAGTTTTCAAGTCACTGGCTGGACTAAAAAGTCACACTTGTTCAGCGCATCGGTAGGGGTTCTCCTACATGGATATAAAGTAGTGGCCGTACTCGAAAACGAGTTGGCAGCCACCATGTATGTATGTATGTTTTCTCTTTCTCTTAATTTCGAGTATATTTTTTTGACCGGCCACCTTCCTGGTGGCAAGGTTGTAAAAGAAAAGAAATTGTCATCCCTTGAATCGCAAGAATATTTTGCAAATTTTGAAGGTGCCAGCTATCGCAGCCATTTGTAGACTATGAATTAGAGAGCTGCGCTTTTTGTCCGCAAATCCAAGTTCAGTCATACTTTGGTCCAAGCGGGTTGGTATATAACCCGTAGCACCAATAATGATGGGTATGAAGCTAAAGGTGTATCTTGGATACTGGATTTGTAAACTCCTCATCAATGGTCCGTAGATGTCCTCCTTCTCCTGTATTTTTCTGACAACGTTTACATCAAGTAGGCAGCTGATCTCCACAACAGAACACGTTTTCAATGTGTGGTCCCAAACAACAATATCAGGCCGGTTGTGTTTTAATTTGGTAGCAGTTTTTATTTTCAGGTTCCACCAGTATTCCTTAGTGCCATCTGTCTCAATATATTCTTCCTCGTTTGTTGTTAATTTTGTTTTCCGAAGTGCGTTCCAGATGGTTCTAGCTATCCCATCGTGTCTCATGGGGAGGTAGTAGCGAGATGACATTCTTTCGCAGCTGGCAACAATGTGGCTTACATCCTCGATCTTTGTTTTACATAGCCTACATTTATTGTCAGCTGCTGGCCCTCCTCTTTTGTGCAGCAGATATTTGGTAGGGAGTTCTTGTTCCTGTATTGCATAGCGATATCCCTCAAGGTGTGATGTCATAAACTTGTCGGAACTCCATGCCAGGCTTTTTGAGTGGTTTATCCCCTCTATGGTCTGTGTTTTACGTCTCAAGTATCCATGCACAACTTTTTCTGTAAATGTTTTCTTGTCAATTTTTTCATCTTGTTTGAACATTGAATAGGATCTTCCGATTTCTATGGGTGAGAGATTTATATCAGGCTTTATTCCATATCTCTCCTCCAGATCAATCGCTATTCTAATGATATTTTTTTTTTCATGCTCATAAACCTGGGCAAGATGGTTGCCAACCTTTTTCCTCTGTTGAAGGTGTTGCTTCAGTGTTACTATCCGGGTCTCATATGTTGTTAATATGGATTTGAGACCCCGGCCACCTTCCTTGAGTGAGAAGTATAGCCTATCCACATCACCATTGATGTTAAAGTTCCCAGTAACACTGAGAAGTTTGCGAGTTCTAACATCCATCTCACTTAGTTCTTGCAATGACCAGTTCAGCAAGCCAAATGTTGGCGTTAGAATTGGCACAGCATAAGTATTGTGGGCAATGTATTTGTTGTACGCTGACAGTTCTGATGACCATATTTTCTTTACTCTTCTGATGTATTCAGTTCTGGTTTTCTCCTTATTTATGGGTCCATGATATCTGACATTCTCAACCTGTCCAAGATATCTGTAGTTGTCATCTGACTGTAGAGGTTGTATTGTCAGGCCGTTCATCTCTAGATTTCTAGAGGAGGGCACAGCTCTTTCACGTTTTACTGCCAAATATGCACACTTGGACTCACCAAATTTCATTTTGATGTCTGTTGAAAATTGTGAAATGAGGTCCAATTGTTTCTTGATGTCATTGATATTTGGCCCATACAACTTCAGGTCATCAACAAAGAAAAGATGGGAGATACTTCTGGACCCACTTCTTTGTCCACCTTGTTTCCTGAGTAGGTAAGATAGTGGATTTAGTGAGAGAATGAAGAGTAGCACTGACAAGCTATCACCCTGAAAGATGCCCTTCTGGTAATGTATCTTATCAGTCTTAACTTGCTCCTTCTCACCTCTAAGGATCAAATTAGTGTACCAGTTCTTGGTCAGGCGCTCAACAGCAGCTACCGATGGTTGTGGGACATTGGCTAACTGTAAAGCCTTAATAATCCACTCATGAGGTACACTATCAAATGCTTTTTGATAGTCCAGCCACACCACAGTCATGTTTCTGCGATTCTTTGTTGTTTTTTCCTGAATCATTTTATTAGTTAGTAGGTGATTTATGCAACCCCCACACCTCCCTCTTTCCACCAGCTTGCTCATGTATTATGATGTTGATAGCACAGTGATCCTGTAAGAACAGGTTAAGGCACCCAGTATATAGTTTATACATGATGTTTTGGCAGGCTATTGGGCGATAATTTTTAGCAAGGGTGGTTTGGTTATTTTGGGGAATGAGGAGAGTAGTGGCAGTTGATAACCATCTGGGCAGTTCTTGTGTGCCTTTAATGGTTTCTGTAAACAGCCGTATGAGATCTTGCCGTTAGAAAGTGATATTCTTCAACCAGTATCCTGTAATGAGGTCTGGGCCTGGTGATCTCTTATTCGACATTTTCTGTAGAGCTGTTTCCAGTATTGACTCATCTATGTCATATTGTTTTGTCTGGACATGTTGGCAGTAGTCCTGTTCCAGTTCTTTTAGCCAATTAGTTTGTCTGTTGAATCCGTCATCCGTTTCCCATACAGATCTCCAGTAGCTCTCAACCTGTTCTTTTGAAGGGGTGTCATTTACAGGGATTGAGCTTTTGCCACCGAAGCTACGATAAACTGATTTAGGATCTCTGGCAAACAATCTATTTAGCACTTGTCGTTTATGTGCTGTTGACTTATATTTTAGTCTTTCTGTTGTAGCTGTGAGTTGTTGTTTCAACTGGTGTAATTTGGAGTTCAAAGTTTTAAATTTTGTATCTCCAAATCGTCTCTCTAACTTTTTTTAGGTCTTCCTGGTGTCGTGTGAAGTTGCTCTCTATGTTGCATTTCATAACGACTGCGATGTGTGAGATACTTCGTCTCAGGGACAAAATTTTGCTTTTTAAATTTCGCATCCACGCTGGTTCAGGCTTTTTGTTTGTATCTTGATTGCGTGGTTTTAGATGTGTGTTATATGATAGCAATGTGACAGCTGAAACATATAACAAAATATTAAGCGTTTCAAATGTCGTTTCTACACGTTTAGATCGTATAGCCTTCAGATAATTGCCAGCTATTTCGTTCACCGCTTCCAATTCCAATTTAGTGGGTTCTTTACTGATTCTGGTGTCGTATGGTCTGTCACTCACATTAAGGCTGTGTATCTCTTGAAACATATCGTTCCATATCACTTGTAGGGTGTCCACAAGTTTTTGGTGTTCTGTTTGTTCAGTAGAGTCATGAATTTCAGCCTCGTATGTATGTATGTATGTATGTATGTATGTACGTATGTACGTATATGTATGTATATGTGTATGTATGTATGTATCATGTATGTATGTATGTATTTCGTACGTATATATTTTATGCGTGTATATATATGTCCGACGTACATACATACATATATATATATATACATCACTCCTATATACACATTACTTATGTATCCACACCCCTTCGATATATATATATATACCACTTGTATGTATATACACACCACGTTTTTATATACACCTCAGTCTCTTCGAAATTCTAATAGAGCTAGTCCAGTTGGGAAGAGGTCAGATGGTTTTATCCTTTTTTCCCCTAGGTAAGAGGTAGATGTCTCATTTGGGAGGCCACATTTAGCGACCATTTTGCTCCTTCCTACATCATGTATGCTGTAGTAAAGGCGAGGTTCACCCTTTCCGTACCTGAATGAAATAAAATTCTAAAATACCAGGAATTATCGGCAAATTATTTTTCCCCTGCATGTTATGATGCGTGATTGAGTGTATGGGTTCTTCTCCATCCTCTTTTCTCTTCCTCCTTATTCCCACAGCAGGCTTTGTCTTTTTTTGTGGGTGGGTGTGGGGGTATATTAATGTATTTATCTGCAGTCAAAATAAAAATTGCACTGAAAATTGAAGATAATTTGAAAGTATAATAGTTTTATTACACAAACCCAAAAGGAAAAACGAAAAGCTATATAAATTATTCATGTAAACCTGATGATACAGGCGTTATGTTGCAGAAAGATAAAGGGAGAGACCGAGAACCTTATTACAGAGAAGGGACCACCATATGATCTGCATTAAAATATTAACATAGCTGCAACTGTTATTGTATAGACTGGAATCCATTAGGGAGCAGATTGTTTATAGAATGCTAGTGTTTAGGGACTAGCATAGTAACTTGGGAATGGTTACCAATATATGAAACTGTCATATATACATTGTGCATAAATTCTTCAATAAACTGTATAATGCGAAGATGATTTATATGCATACGCACACACACACATATTTACATACATACATACATACATGATTGCATAGAAACATGCCTGAATACGAACACGTATACATATATATACGTAAACACATGCATATAAACACATACATGTATGAATACATATACATGTATATATATATATATATATATATATATATATATATATATATATATATATATATATATATATATATACGCTTACATACATATATGCAGGCACACACACAAACACACACACACACACACATATACATATATATATATGACTGGCCATAGTCATGTGACCCCATATTATTAGTATGGCTACTATAGATACATCTCGCCGTCTTCGTTGCATATTCATTTTTTAAAAACAATTTTCTAAGAATTATTTTTAAAAAAATTATATATATAAACGATAGTCGGTATATATATAAATATATATATATATATTTATATATATAAATATATATACAAACGATAGTCAGTATATAAGTATATATATATATATATATATATATTAGAAAATGGAAGTAAAGTTCAATACAAAACAGTGGATATAGAGAAAAGGTGAAGTTGGAAATAACACGGTGTGTGTGTGTGTGTGTATATATATATACATATATATATATATATATATATATATATATATATATATATATATATATATAACGAAGGAAATGTGGTAAGGAACCAGGTGGACCATAACGCACCAAAGTACTCAATACTTGGGGTAGTAGAGTGGGTAATAGGAACCAGTAAGACCCCGACGGCTAATTCTGGATGCTGAGTCCAGAATTAGCCGTCGAAACGGCTTGAGCTCAGCCGTCGGGGTCTTACTGGTTCCTATATATATATATATATATATATATATATATATATATATATTAAAATATAGAGAAATATAGATATATATATATATATTTAAAAAAGATTAGAGCAAACATCACGGGCGCTCTATCTCAAAATTATTTTTGAAAAGCATTAGAAATGCGCAACCGGTAAAGACTTAAAACTAAAACTGAATACTAACCAATACTTATTACTAATTTATACTTATTCCTAATTAAACTATTTTTCGGTGGGAAAAATTTGTCAGCATTTTCTTTTCCTTTTTACTAATATATATATATATATATATATATATATATATATATATATATATATATAAATTAATAAAATAATGAATAAACAAAGAAACAGTTCCTTATATTAAAAAAATTCATCATTTTACGATCGTTTCTATCATATATATGTGTTAGAGTTGGTATGCATATTCTATAGATCTATGTACACTTTTATACAAACTATCAGAGGGAATATACATACCTACACATATATATGCTGTCTTCAGAAATAATTATTATAAATGATTATTTCTGAAGACAGCATATATATGTGTAGGTATGTATATTCCCTCTGATAGTTTGTATAAATATTGTACATAGATCTATAGAATATGCATACCAACTCTAACACATATATATCCTAGAAACGATCGTAAAATGATGAATTTTTTTAATATAAGGAACTGTTTCTTTGTTTATTCATTATTTTATTAATTTATCTTGACTCTGTTTTCCGTTTATTTTTCACCGAAAGTAGTTTTTGAATGCATCTTCTCTTTTCATGATATCCGGATTACATTGAGTTCTTCCTACGGATTGGACACTACCGTAAACTTTTGGTAGATTTATCTACATATATACCC
>OZ024743.1:87481009-87558509 GCA_964016885.1 Eledone cirrhosa
CATATATACATATATGTATATATACTTCCTGACATAAATGTGAGTGAGAGTGCGTGTATATACATAGGAATGTATGTATATATATATATATAGAGAGATATTTTGGTACCATTGAAATATATAAAATAGAATAAATATGGTTTTATAAATATAGTTTCCATTTATTTAATATCATTGTATATATATATATATATATATATATATATATATATATATATATATATATATATATATATATATATATATATGAAAGACGTAAAATAAGAAAATTTTAAAAATTAAAAATCAACTTACTAAAATTTTCACTCCAAGTGAAAATTTTAGTAAGTTGATTTTATAATTTTTAAAATTTTCTTATTTTACGTCTTTCATATAATTGTTCTGCATCCCCCTGCATAGAACCACAAAGGTACTAAGACATAACATATATATTTGCTAGCATGGGTATACATCTGTATACACATGTTGGTAGATATACTAACTCTCTCTCTCTCTCTCTCTCTCTCTCTCTCTCTCTCTCTCTCTCTCTCTCTATATATATATATATATATATATATATATACAATGATATTAAATAAATGGAAACTATATTTATAAAACCATATTTATTCTATTATATATATTTCAAGGGTACCAAACATTTTGGTAAGCTATCATCAGATAAAATACAAATTGTCTTATAAATATTTGACATGACCAAGGATAATATACCTTTTACTCCAGAAACTGTCGAGTGCTCTGAATCAGTTATAAACATCTATATTTGTTGGATTTCCAACAAATTAAATATCTCTTCTACATAATACATATATATATATATATATACACACACATATATATATATATATATATATACACACACATATATATATATATATATATATACACACACACACATATATATATATATATATATATATATATATATATATATATATATATATAGTAAAAGAGTGAAGTATAACGTGGTCGACTGTACAATGGGGTTTATTTAAAGTATTGGATTACCTTAAACGATATTTTGTTATCTTATATATAACAAGATATCGTTTAAGGTACATACATCCTATGTATATACACGCACTCTCCCTCACATATATGTCAGGAAGTATATATACATATGTGTATATATGAAGAGAGAGACGGATTGCCAGACAGATAGACAGATATATTTCTTTATTAGCCACAGGGGCACAAAAGAAGGGGACAAATACATAGATAGGTAGATGTACAGACATTTGTATTGTATTTTACCATGTATTAGGAATATTTCTGCGTCCAAATCTGCATAAATGAATATTTCTAATTGATGTTTTTTCGAACGTTCCAACATAAAACATTTAGACTATCAAGAAAATCGTCATATAAATTATGTGTGCCGTGTGGTAGGATTAATATTGGTCAAAGGAATTATTTTGGAAAAAACAAAATGTAATGACAAAGCAACATATACAACAAACTAAGTTAAAGAACTGTTTAGAGCACACATACCTGGAGATGAAGGCATTCTCTCAAATTTCTGCTTGAATTGTTTATAATACAAAAGATAAGGCCAAATATTGCATTAGAAGAAATTTCTTGTAGATTTGTTCATATTTATTTTTCTTTTTGGCTTTTTTTAAAGAACAGATTTAGGAATCCCTTCTGTCGGCAATAGAATCCAGTCTCTTTCTCGCTGACTGCCTGTCTATTTGAATGTGTGTGTGTCCGTCTGATTATTGCGACAAAGAGACACCGCCCCGCCCTAAGCATAGAGCCTATCACCCTTCCCCTTCCCCTCCCTTTCTTCCGTAGCCTAATAGTCCTTGCTTTTCCCTCCTTTTACTCTCATTTATGGCATTTATAGCCCTTTCCTCTACTTCCCTACACAGTCAGATTTGTCCTTCTTTACCTCTTCTGCCTCTGTTCGTTGCTTGGTTTTGTTTTTATCTTTTTATATCGCCATCAATATTTATAATGTTTTTTGTTATACAACTGTGAATAAAAACACTAGTTGCAGTGTATATTTCGACAGAGATGTTAGAACGAAACACTACGAAAATCCTTGTACGTACTTATATATATATGTATATATTGTTGAATATTCTAGGAATTATATATGGATGGATATATTTTCTCTGTTAACCCAAATAAACGATTTGTTGCCAAATATCAAGGAACTATATTCCAGGGGACTATATTCATTGACTTTCGAAATCAGTGATGGTAAAGCAGCCAAGAATGTTTGTGAGTTGTCTGCTTGCATTTTCATTGGTTAATCAGGTCACATGACAGAGGAATTCAATATTACCAAGTATTTTTTTTATTTTGCAATAATTTTCTTCACACACACACGCATGTACACTCATACACACCCACACACGCGCGCACACACACACATGTACACGCACGCGCACATATATATGAGTTGCCCAGCTTATGTTGCTATCAATAATTACTCCCAGGTCTCTGATGTTGTTGGGTGCCACGAGGGTTTCACCTGAGGGAAGGGAATATGAGAGTTTCAGTGCATTCTCAGTGTATTCCCTTTTTCAACGTGGATTAATTCAAATTAATCCTCGTTCAGCAACATTTTTTTTTCGCGTATTGGATAACAGCAAGTAAATCTGATTGAAGGCATGTCCGGTCTCCCATTTCATTGGAGCTTGGAATCCCACTTCTGGGGCTTGGAATCATCTGCAAAGATTCTTATGTTGCTGTGCTTGATGACGCCAGTAATGTCATTGATATATATAATGAAAACAAGTGGACCCAATACAGTGACTTTTGGAACGCCACTACTGACTTTGGCTGGGCTTGATTGCACTCCTTCGACTACAACATGTTGGGCTCTGTCTGTCAGGAAACACTTGATCCATTGCAGTAACTTTCTAGAGGCACAAAAGTTGGATAGTTTTTTTAGTAGAATGTTGGAATCAACCCAGTCAAAGGCCTTGCTGAAATGAAGATATATGGCATCAGTGTTGGAGCCCTCTCCCAAAGTTCTTTAAAAAATCATCAAAGTAATGCAGGATCTGCGTTCGGCATTCCCTTCCATTACGGAACCCATTAAAACATAATCAATTCATTCTAAAACTTTTCTTTAACATCCTATAAAGAACCTTTACCTATATATTAACAAGCTAAGCCTCTAATGAAACGGCCAGTTGACCAAACGCTGTCTGGAACTAGCTGTTAAAACAGCAAGAGCTCAGCCATCGGGCCCCGATTCTTTCTAATATAGTCATACTCTACTATCCCAAGTATCGAGTACTCTGTTGAATAATGGTCTAACTAGTTTAAAACAGAGTTCAATCCTGAAATATATATATATATATATATATATATATATGCGTAAAAATATGAGAGAGCAAGGGAAGGAAATAAAGATGTAAATATATGTATGTGTATATATATATATATATATATATATATATATATATATATATATATACTAGCATTAAAGCCCGGCGTTGCTCGGGGTCAGTAAGTTACCAAAGTTAGGTTGCACCACCCATTTTATGGCAGCACTTTTTTGTCTGCCAGGCACTGGGTGAATCAATTGCAGACCTGGGCTGCCGATGCAAGAGCTGCGCCAGCAGTGACAATTGTAGTTTCGCCTATGGATATTATCTCTGTGGAAAGAAGAGTTGAAATTTATTGTTTCACAGTACTTGCGCAACACGCGCGTAGACGATGCCAGCCGAACAACAGAGCTGCGATGGAATTGTTCTGCATGGTTGTCTAATGTGTGTTTTCTAAATTTAAGACAGTAGGGAGGGGGTGTGATATGGGGGAGAGTTAGCTGCTGTTTCTAGCAGGTTTAGTGACCTCATAGAGGATATGTTTTCTAAATTTAAGACAGTAGGGAGTGGTGTGATATGGGGAGAGTTAGCTTCTGTTTCTAGCAGGTTTAGTGATCTCACAGAGGATATGTTTTCTAAATTTAAGACAGTAGGGAGTGGTGTGATATGGAGGAGAGTTAGCTGCTGTTTCTAGCAGGTTTAGTGACCTCACAGAGGATATGTTTTCTAAAATTAAGACAGTAGGGAGTGGTGTGATATGGGGGAGAGTTAGCTGCTGTTTCTAGCAGGTTTAGTGACCTCAAAGAGGATATGTTTTCTAAATTTAAGACAGTAGGGAGTGGTGTGATATGGGGGAGAGTTAGCTGCTGTTTCTAGCAGGTTTAGTGACCTCATAGAGTATATTATTGTGTATAGTAAATAAACTGATACTTCTTTCTTCCACGTTCGTTGAGAGGTTTTAAAAAAGATTTATCGCTATTTTTTTGGTTGCTGTTGAATAATTGTTGTTTCGTATGAAATGTAATAAGTTCTCTTTTTCATTGAAGTAAATAAATGTTTGACCGTTCCACACTCAAAAACAAACGTTCTCTCTCTCTCTCCCCCCGCTCTCTCTTCGGCGTTCCTAAAGGAAGTTTGTAAGCATGTATGTAGTTTTATTGAATTTTAAGGGGAGTAGAGAGAGGTAATCAGATTCTATTAGAGGGAGTAAAGCGTCATGTATTTAGATTTATCGATTATTTCCGTAATTGTGGGAGAGTGTGAATGAAATAAATAGTTGTTGACCTAAGTTAGGCCATTTACAACATTCTTACAGACTTTGAGTCGAATCGGTTTGAAATTGTGTAAATGTATAAACATGGAACATGCACACACACACAACAACAACAACAACAACAATCTGGCTTTTATAGATAATGATATATATATATATATAAATATATATCCAGGGAGTGTAACTTGGAGTTACTGTAGGTTCACCCGGGTGAGCACTCGATGTTTAGGTTCACTTCAGTGTCGAGTATAGTGAAAAGATAACAAGGACGATTGGTTACTCCTTCATTACATTTATTGGTTGGTGACGCGCGTTTCGCCACTGATCAGCTCAAGGTTCGATCTGTATCGATCTTACTCGACTCTGTAATCTGCGGCTCGTCGGACCCCTTGTAATGCTAGTAGAAAATGACAAAGAGTCCGACGAGCCGCAGATTAGAGAGTCGGGTAAGATCGATACAGATCGAACCTTGAGCTGATCAGTTGCGAAACGCGCGTCACTAACCAATAAATGTAATGAAGGAGTAACCAATCGTCCTTGTTATCTTTTCACTATACACATATATATATAGTAATAATAATAATAATAAATTTGAAGCAGCGATTCTTTGCTTAAACTTTAATCTGTTATTTTAATATATATATATATATATATATATATATATATATATATATATATATATATATATATATATTTAATGTATAATAAACAATCTCTATATATTATTCTATGTACTATACATGCACCTTTGATGAGTTGTAGTGCACCTGAGCACTGTACACAATAATTTCATTATTATTATATTATTATATATAAAACTGAGGTTGTCTGTCTACTAAAATCTTCGGCACA
Organism: Eledone cirrhosa; assembly: GCA_964016885.1. Taxonomy (NCBI): domain Eukaryota; kingdom Metazoa; phylum Mollusca; class Cephalopoda; order Octopoda; family Eledonidae; genus Eledone; species Eledone cirrhosa. The sequence goes on from OZ024743.1 coordinate 87,486,419, forward strand.
CATCTCCTCCTAAACCGTACGTTCAAATTTTGGTGAAATTGCTACACTCATAGATAACCGTCCGGCGGAGATATCAGTCAAAAAGATTTTCAAATCGACCCACGCCAAGTGCAAAAATCGAATTTGTAATGTATTGATTTTTCAGTTCAAATGTATAAATTGAGATGAGAGACGAGTTATTTCCCTTTTATGGCGACATTTGCTTATCTCTTTATGTTACGTATAAAAGGACGCGGTGGACCGAGAAGAACAACTTCATGCAAAGACAAGACCAAGTTTATGGTGGAAATGGAGTCCTTAGACTAATATTCTATTTAAAATAACCGAATGATTTCCAGCCCCGGAGTTTAAGAATGATGTAAATAAAATTGTAAACGAAAATGACAGGTTATTAAAATAGTTGTTTCTACTTTTGGTACAAAGCCAGCAATTACTCAGTACATTACTGGTACTTTATTTTATCGACCCCGTAAGGATGAGAGGCAAATTTAACCTCGACGGGATTTTAACTTTGCCTTAACATAGTAAAGGTAAATAGTGAAGATTTAGGCCAGTACATACGTATGCGCCGACGAACATACACATACATATACATACGCACACACAAATACATACATACACACACGCACACACACACGTGCATTTCTACAGTATTTTCACCAAACTTAAGACATAGGTTACTTATGTACTCCGGATCGTCATGGGCACTTTCATTTTCCCAGATATTGATTATAGGGCCTCCCGGCAGATAACCCCTTTAACCACTTTCTTGGAGTCGACTGAAGCACTGCAGTGCAATGCAAAAAAACGTCATAACTTCTGGAGTTCGCAACCGATTTTCACAAAACTTGACACATGGGCTACGTTTGTTCTACAGATGAATGTGAACTCTCAGAATTGGCACATATTGAGTAGGGGACCCCTGGAGGCAGGAACCCCCTTTTGGAAAAAAGCCGATGATTTTGTAAAAGTATAGTTTTCGAATCAGAACTGAAGTATTGACATAAATGATATACATAACTGCTATTTAATACCCGAGCAACGCCGGGTACCTCTGCTAATACAATATAATTACCTCATTACCAGAGGTGTCCCGAATAAGACAGATACAAGAAACGTCCGCATTCGTTCGTCAGACAAGGCAATTTAAACATAATGAGATATTTGAAAAATCTCCTCAAAAAAGGCTAAAAAGGTTTAACGGGCAAAAAATAAATAAAAGTAATAATACAAAAAATGTATAAAAAATAAAAATAAAGAAATATAGTAAGGAGATGTGTGTAAATGTGTGTATATGCACATACATATGTACATATGTACATGTGTGTGTATGTACAACTGCATGTGTATAGTGAAAAAATGTGTGCGTAAGTACATACATGAGGGCAAACATAGTGCATGTGTGACCACAAATACATATATATATATGTTGAAAATAGAAATTGTAAGATAATGAAGTTAGCGTAATACAGACTCAGGGACTAGGGGCTGAAATATATACACATACAAGGATAAAAGGACGCACGCATATAAACATATACACACGCAATTGTATTGTTTATTATACATTAAATATTTAGCTCTGTAACTTACATAGAGCACTCTTCATTCCTCTGACTTTTTGAACGGAAACTTCAACACACACATACATATATATATATATATATATATATTATGTATACACGTATATATAAATATATATATACACTCACACATATATATGCATGCGTATATATATATATATATATATATATATATATATATATATATATATATATGTGTGTGTGTGTGTGTGTGTGTGTGTGTGTGTGCGTACTAATTCGTATACAAATGAAACTTCTTTATTGATCCCTGAATACATAAAATGTAATGCCGACTCCATTGGGAGTCGAACTTGAAATAGCGGGAGCGTAAATGAAGTAGAATTAATGCATCCAACATGCCGTTTTGCTGCTTTACCTATACCCAGTAGTATAATAATAGTTCTTCCTAACATTGGCACAGGACCATCAATTTGGGAGTTGGGTAAATTCGATTGAATCATCCCATATACATAAGCTTTAAAACTATGTTTACGCCTATTTGTTTTCCAGTATGAAGCGAGGTAAAGCATGCGATACTTTGACAACGGTTGTCGGTAACTTTCCCCTTGCTTCTGCTGGAACTCGGTAGGTGGCGTCAGCTGCCAACTTTCAAATTCATAGCTAAAGGCTTTCAAACATTTTATTCGTAAACATATCGTTTATTATTCGATATACAAACTTTACATACATATATACATACATATATATATATATATATATATATATATATATATATATATATATATATATATATATATATATATATATATATATATAATATATTAAACAAAGAGATGTGTGTTACACAGTGAGATGTGTGTAAAGAATTATTACAAGTGAGTTTTACCGTTACTGTATAGAGAACAATATCTACAGGTTTAGCAATTAAATAGAAAAAAAACTAAGTCAGAATCAAATCTCTGAATTAGAGTTTTAAATTACCAACCTTATAACTATAAGTTTGCTGATACGAATCTCGCTTCGTTTCACCACTGATATGTGTAGTATAACAGGCCACAGGATCCTCAGTCAGCAAATGTGGACACTGTTCACGACACATCTAACCTCATGGATGCTGCCCAGAGTAGGGCGAAATCACGTGTTATTTGTATCAAATAACGGCTCTCATGGATTGGGGAAAATGCTAGAGAGAGCAGCCCAACCATTCGAATTTATTAGCTCAACAATTTGGAGCTCGTTAAGTATACACTGTGTAACACACTTCTCTTTGTGTAATATATTTGCATTTGAGCTCAGAAGGAAATTCTCTATTCTTCTTTGAGCTAATACTATTATTATTATTACAGTGAACTGCGGATGGGGAGGGTCATATTTGTGTAATATTGCCAGAATTAATAACAGAACACACTCACTGTTTGGTTGGTTTTCGTTTTTCGCTTCTGTGTCTTTTATATCGGTTAATTTAATTTATTCGGTCCTCAATGTTGCCATTGACTGACCAACGGTCAAAAATACAGATACAATATAGACACAAACACATATATATAGTCTATCAAAGTTCTTTCGTTGCACATCCGCAACACCGTCAGTGATGCTATTGTTTCCTCCCGTTACATTGTATGTCTACGCCATCTTTATTTAGTCTGTTTCTATATTTATTTATTGATTTATATTTTTTTTTGTCTTCTTTGCGCATGCGTTTGCGTGTGTGTATAGTGTTTTGTTTGATGTGTGTTCGTGTTTGGGTGACTGTGTATTGGTTAATGTATTCTATCTTTACTAGTGTGTGTTTATATGTGTTTGTTGTTATTGTGCTTGTGTATGTATTTATTTATTTATTTATTTATTTATACTTCTATTAGGTCAGTGTTTTTTGTTTGGGTGTGGTTGTTATTCCATTCACTTTTTCTGTTTAGCCTTGGCCTTCTAAGTTCTATTTCACTGGCCTCTCTGATTTGCCTATCTGCCGAGTCATACCTATGTTTAGATATTATTCTAATTTCTATGGTGTCTATGTTACCGCCGTGTTGTTTGGCAAGTTCGTATAGTATATGTATATAAAATAGAGGTGTGACACACGCGTTGTGATATATTAGTAAAAAAGGAAAAGAAAATGCTGACAGATTTTTTCCAGTGAAAAATAGTTTAATTAGGAATAAGTATAAATTAGTAATAAGTAATGGTTAGTATTCAATGTTAGTTTTAACGGTTGCGCATTTCAAATGCTTTTCAAACATAATTTTGAGATACTAACCATTACTTATTACTAATTTATACTTATTCCTAATTAAACTATTTTTCACTGGAAAAAATCTGTCAGCATTTTCTTTTCCTTTTTACTAATATATATATATATATATATATAGCGAGGGAAAAGTGGTAAGGAACCAGGTGGACCATAACGCACCAAAGTACTCAATACTTAGGGTAGTAGAGTGGGTAATAGGAGTAAGTAAGACCCCGACGGCTGAGCTCAAGCCGTTTCGACGGCTAATTCTGTACTGAAATTCAGTACAGAATTAGCCGTCGAAACGCCTTGAGCTCAGCCGTCGGGGTCTTACTATACTCTATATATATATATATATATATATATATATATATATATATATATATATATATATATATACATATATATATATATATATATACACATATATATAGCCAGGGCCCCGACGGCTGAACTCCGGCCGAACGTTCGGATCTAGCTGTCGAAACGGCCAGAGTTCAGCCGTCGGGGTCCTGACTCTTTTCCTATTACCCACTTTATTACCCTAAATATTGAGTACTTGTGTGTATATATATATATATATATAAAAATCAGGATGGATTCAGCTTGAAACTGGTTAGACTATTACTCACCAGAGTACTCGATACTTGGGATAGTAGAGTATGGTTATATTATAAAGAGTCGAGACCCCGACGCCTGAGCTCTTGCCGTTTCAAAACATCCAGCTCCAGACAGCTCAGTCGTCAGGGTCCCGACTCTTTATTGTATATATATGTGTGGTGGTGGTGGTGGTGGTGGTGGTGGGGGGGGTATGATGATCAGCATTATCATCTCCATCACATCATTTTACGTCGGCTTTTCCATGCTAGCTTCGGTTGGACGAGTTATTTCCAGCACAGCCTCCTTCCATTCACAGCTTTACTTCGTCATCTCCTACATGAGATCAGCTCTCACCACTTCTGCCCCAAATGTTCTCAGTCTTACTCTTCTACAGCTTCCTTCCACTGGCATCGTTTGACACTTGTTCATCCTTCAGTCCCGGAGCCAGAGTTATGATAGGAGAACCAGTGCAGAGGGGAGTAGTGGTAGCTAGATGTTTTCTTGTGTGTGAGAGTGAAGTGAAAGAGAGGAGGAGAGAGAGCGAGGGAGAGAGAGAGGGGGAGAAAGGGAGAGAGAGGGTCGGCGAGGAGGTGGTAGTAACAGAGACAAGCAAAAGGGAAAGAGAGAGTGAGAAAGAGAAAGAGAAAGAGAAAGAGAAAGAGAGAGAAGAATGGTAACAGAGATGAGGTGAAGGGGAAATAGAAAGGGAGAGAAAGAGAGAGGGGTAGAGAGAGAGAGAGAGAAAGAGTGAGAGAGAGAGAAAGAGTGAGGGGTAGGGAGAGAGAGAAATAGTGAGACAGAGAGAGAGGCTTGGGGCGGAGAAGTAGAGGGATATGGTTGGTGGCCGGGAAAAAACTGAATGCTTCTTCTACCTCATTTTCTTTTTCTTCTTCTTCTTTTTCTTCTTCTTTTTCTTCTTTTTCTTCTTTTTCTTCTTTTTCTTCTTTTCTTCTTTTTCCTCTTCCTCTTTTTTCTTCTTCCTCTTTCTTCTTCTTCTTCTTCTTCTTCTTCTTCTTCTTCTTCTCCGCTCATTTGTTCCTGAGAGGGTCGTGGGGGAAGAGTCCTCAAACACTCTTTCCAGCGGGTCCAGCCAGAAGCAACCATCTCCAACTGATCCGACTGGACCAGCCAACCATCTTGCTCGGGGTCTACCCGTGGGTCTCCTGCCAGCTGGTTTTGCCCGTAATACTGACGAATCTAATTGTGTCCCTCGTTACCCCAGGGATGGCATGGTCTAATAAATAGGAAAGTGTGTGAGTGAACATGAGAGATGAGAAGGGCAGACAAACACAATGTCAACCCTGGCTACAACTCCCTCCCCGTTAATTACACCCACCCACCCACTCGCTGTTTCCAATTCCACCTGCTTACAACTCTCCCCCCCCCCCCCGCTTATTCCGACCACCCCTGCTTATTGCAACTCTCCCCGCTTATTCCACCCAACCAGCTTATTCCAACTCCCCCCGCCTATTCCAACACCCCCGCTTATTCCAGCCACCCTCAATCATCACCCCCCCCCCCTTATTCCACCACCTCCTCTGCTTACCCCTCCTCCCCTTATTATATGAGACCCGAGAGTATAAGATAATAAACAGTAAGTCACCATTATGTAAGGATTGAGTGAGAAGGGTTGAAACAACAATTAGGAGCACTTGAGTGGTTATATTAGATATAACGATGCTGCCCGAGTCAAGCACACAGTGGGATCGACACCGAGACCTCATGATTGCCATGTGGAACATCTGACTGATAAAATGACAAGTCAATCATATTGGTGGCCTCCCCACAGCCCTGGCAGACAGAATGGAGAAGGCGTTTTCCTTGAGGACGGCAAGGGAGACGCGCTGGAAAAGCCATTCCAGCTCGCGAGGCTCACACCTGCGGCTGGCCAGCTCAGCGCCTACGGTGGTGAGTAGGGAGGTAGCCCTAGGGTCGAGGACACCATAAGTCTCCACTGCCAAGGGTACAACCGCAAACCGGTATTTGAGGAGTTTGGCCTTCTCAGCCCGGCGTGCAGCAGAACTTGGGTTAGTTGCAGACTGCACTAGGTTGCGGCTGGAGAAAGTGTCGGTGCAAGTGGCATCGCAGACGAAAGGTTTGCCACCGCGGAACGGGAAGATGGTCATGCCATCTGGCCTTTTGCCGTCCCCTCGGTCCAGCCCCACCGGCTTGAGCTGGGAAGGGAAGCCTGCAGCGTCCAAGCCATGCTTTATGACCTCGTTGAGGGTAGCATGGCGTGGAAGGCGACCGGCACTGTGGCGTAAAGAAAGCGGGTGGAGGCCGAAAGAGTCCACGGTGGAACCACAGCGACGTGGGTGTGGCTCGTAGATCCGGAGGCTAAGCCTCAAGGAAACGACGATGCGCAGGCTATTGTTATCCAGCTGCATGCCAGTGGAGAAGGAGGTCAAGGCATGGAGCTAGGTACCACTGTGGGGTTTGGAGGCCGCATGAAAACAGGCAAGGTGGTGCTGATCGAGCTGGCGCATGAGCCTGTCTGAAGCCAGGCTGCACTGGATGGCATCCCAAATGCTTTGGGGGGACTTGACGTCAGCAGGGGGAGAAGGAGGAGGGACGTCTACTGGGCTAAGTCCCAGCCGGTCCCACGTCTCACAGGCGGCCTCACGTTCCCTGATCACAGAGGGTTCCAATGTGTTTTGGAGAACCCTGCTGACGAGGACGCGGCATGAGGTTACCGACGAAAGAAACGCCGGCAAAGCCAGTGAGATCCGCTGCTGTTCGGATACAAGTATCGAGGTCAGCGAGGAGAGATGCGTGGGTGTAGTACGGAGAGCTGCGAAGGGCATAGAGGAGCTTCGGCATGGCGAAGCAGTTCCTCAATAGAAAGAGAACTGGGTGGCCGTCGATCAAGCCCAGTCGGCTTGTGAGGGTCTGGAGTTGTTGGAGCCTGGACCTGATGGTGGAGCGGATGGCCGGCGGGTGGATCGGTGACCCGAGGATGAGGACATCCTCTTTGGAGGTCACCTGTACCTGGTGGAGAATGGACCGCACGTCCGAGAAGGCTGGCATCGTGGCTGACATTCAACATCTCCGACTTGGACGAGTTGGCCGATTCCCGCTAGGGCAGGAACCACCGATTGTATTCATGGCAGCCAGTCTCTACGGGCCCGCCCAACGTAGCATCATCCAGATACCAAACGTTGAGCGGGGCCGTGATACTCCGGGCAATGTGAATTGTTTCTACTTTTGGCACAAAGCCAGCAATTACTCCAGTGCATTACTGGTGCTTTATGTATCGACACCGTAAATGCAAAGCTAACCACGGTGGGATTTGAACTCAGAACGTTAAGGGCCATAACTCTATGCTGCAAATCACGGTGTTTGATGCTCTACCCTTTCTCTCCCCCCTCTCGATTCTAGGAGAAGGAAAACTCTGATATAACACCTGCAACCCTGATGGTATCCAATGATGTTGACTTGTCCTTCTTTTTGGTAAATATCATCTTGGTTAAGAGAGTGGGACTGGCTTTGTGCAGTGCCTTTGCTCACTATAAAAGCTTCACGGCACAGGAATTGCTTTATATCTGGAGATCTCTCTGCACTTGTCGTCACATGGTACCATGGGCCCAGCACTATGTGTCAATAATTGTCACAAGTGTAGTGTTTGTACCAGAGTTTTCAAGTCGCTGGCTGGACTAAAATGTCACACTCGTTCAGCGCATCGGTAGGGGTTCTCCTACATGGATATAAAGTAGTGGCCGTACTCGAAAACGAGTTGGCAGCCACCATATATGTATATATATATATATATATATGAATATATATAAATATATGTATATATGTATATGTATATATATATATGTATATATATATATGTATGTATGTATATATATATGTGTGTATGTATATATGTATATATAAATATGTATATGTGTATATATATATGTATATATATATATATGTATATATGTATATATATATATATATTTATATGTATATATATATATGTGTATATATTTGTGTCTGTGGTTCTATCTATCTATCTATCTATTTCTCTCTATATATAAAGAAATATATCTACCCAAATAAAGAAATATATATATATATATATTTGTTGGGAGTGGGGTTGGTGAATGAAATTCAAATATGTCAAATATGTCTATTTAACATATTGTTTGAATGTAAAATAATATTATTCCATCTATATTTTGTGTCATCATACGGTAAGTTGACTGATGCCTGTTAGATAGCGAGTAGATAGGAAGCTGTAATGTATTCAGATATTGTTGTTAATAGATTCAGTAAAATGGCAGAGATGTGGTAAAAATCTGACGTTGGTGATCTGTTTTATTATAATGATATTTATTACATATATGAACACAGAGAAGGACAAACAGGGTTATCGAGTTAAACAAGAAATAAAACAGGATTTCCTTAACCATGAAGCTGTGTATATATGTATGTGTATATATATATATATATATATATATATATATATATATCCTAGAAACGATCGCAAAATGATGAATATTTTAATATAATGAACTTGTTCTTTGTTTTTATTCATTGTTTTTATTAATTTATATATATATATCGGGGTCCTGAATCTATTCATATATATTTATATATATATATATATATATATATATATATATCCTATCTGGAAATTCCTCTCTCTCTCTTCATATATACATATATGTATATATACTTCCTGACATAAATGTGAGTGAGAGTGCGTGTATATACATAGGAATGTATGTATATATATATAGAGAGAGAGAGATTTTGGTACCATTGAAATATATATAATAGAATAAATATGGTTTTATAAATATAGTTTCCATTTATTTAATATCATTGTTTATATATATATATATATATATATATATATATATATATATATATGAAAGACGTAAAATAAGAAAATTTTAAAAATTAAAAATCAACTTACTAAAATTTTCACTCCAAGTGAAAATTTTAGTAAGTAAGTTGATTTTTAATTCTTAAAATTTTCTTATTTTACGTCTTTCATATAATTGTTCTGCATCCCCCTGCATAGAACCACAAAGGTACTAAGACATAACATATATATTTGCTAGCATGGGTATACATCTGTATACACATGTTGGTAGATATACTAACTCTCTCTCTCTCTCTCTCTCTCTCTCTCTGTATATATATATATATATATATATATATATATATATATATATATATATATATATATATATATACAATGATATTAAATAAATGGAAACTATATTTATAAAACCATATTTATTCTATTATATATATTTCAAGGGTACCAAACATTTTGGTAAGCTATCATCAGATAAAATATAAATTGTCTTATAAATATTTGACATGACCAAGGATAATATACCTTTTACTCCAGAAACTGTCGAGTGCTCTGAATCAGTTATAAACATCTATATTTGTTGGATTTCCAACAAATTAAATATCTCTTCTACATAATACATATATATATATATATATACACACACATATATATATATATATATATACACACACATATATATATATAGACACACACACATATATATATATATATATATACACACACATATATATATATAGACACACACACATATATATATATATATATATATATATATATATATATATATATATATATATATATATATAGTAAAAGAGTGAAGTATAACGTGGTCGACTGTACAATGGGGTTTATTTAAAGTATTGGATTACCTTAAACGATATTTTGTTATCTTATATATAACAAGATATCGTTTAAGGTACATACATCCTATGTATATACACGCACTCTCCCTCACATATATGTCAGGAAGTATATATACATATGTGTATATATGAAGAGAGAGACGGATTGCCAGATAGATAGATAGATATATTTCTTTATTAGCCACAGGGGCACAAAAGAAGGGGACAAATACATAGATAGATAGATGTACAGACATTTGTATTGTATTTTACCATGTATTAGGAATATTTCTGCGTCCAAATCTGCATAAATGAATATTTCTAATTGATGTTTTTTCGAACGTTCCAACATAAAACATTTAGACTATCAAGAAAATCGTCATATAAATTATGTGTGCCGTGTGGTAGGATTAATATTGGTCAAAGGAATTATTTTGGAAAAAACAAAATGTAATGACAAAGCAACATATACAACAAACTAAGTTAAAGAACTGTTTAGAGCACACATACCTGGAGATGAAGGCATTCTCTCAAATTTCTGCTTGAATTGTTTATAATACAAAAGATAAGGCCAAATATTGCATTAGAAGAAATTTCTTGTAGATTTGTTCATATTTATTTTTCTTTTTGGCTTTTTTTAAAGAACAGATTTAGGAATCCCTTCTGTCGGCAATAGAATCCAGTCTCTTTCTCGCTGACTGCCTGTCTATTTGAATGTGTGTGTGTCCGTCTGATTATTGCGACAAAGAGACACCGCCCCGCCCTAAGCATAGAGCCTATCACCCTTCCCCTTCCCCTCCCTTTCTTCCGTAGCCTAATAGTCCTTGCTTTTCCCTCCTTTTACTCTCATTTATGGCATTTATAGCCCTTTCCTCTACTTCCCTACACAGTCAGATTTGTCCTTCTTTACCTCTTCTGCCTCTGTTCGTTGCTTGGTTTTGTTTTTATCTTTTTATATCGCCATCAATATTTATAATGTTTTTTGTTATACAACTGTGAATAAAAACACTAGTTGCAGTGTATATTTCGACAGAGATGTTAGAACGAAACACTACGAAAATCCTTGTACGTACTTATATATATATGTATATATTGTTGAATATTCTAGGAATTATATATGGATGGATATATTTTCTCTGTTAACCCAAATAAACGATTTGTTGCCAAATATCAAGGAACTATATTCCAGGGGACTATATTCATTGACTTTCGAAATCAGTGATGGTAAAGCAGCCAAGAATGTTTGTGAGTTGTCTGCTTGCATTTTCATTGGTTAATCAGGTCACATGACAGAGGAATTCAATATTACCAAGTATTTTTTTTATTTTGCAATAATTTTCTTCACACACACACGCATGCACACTCATACACACCCACACACGCGCGCACACACACACATGTACACGCACGCGCACATATATATATATAGAGAGAGAGACACAAGCATATTTTTACGCATATGCATATCTACATAAATATGTATGTATATATATTTATATATATGTGTGTAATTATATGTATATATATATGAAGAGAGAGAGAGTGTGTGTGTGTGGGAGAGAGAGGCATAGGGGAGTCTCTGTGGTGCTCCGAGGAGACGATTAATCATATATATATATATATATTAGCAAGTTGGGGCCGGACGGCTGAGCCCTTACCGTTTCAAATAAGGATATATTAGGGTGTTTATTTATCATACACCCGCCAAAATAAATCAAGGTGATAAATACATTCCATCTCTCCTTGACAATTCTTCCATCTCACCCATCCCCACATATGTAATGAAACATACAGAGACAAGCACATGCGCGCACACTCACATACATAAACATGCTTGCGCCGCCACACACACACACACACACACACACACACACACACACACACACACACACACACACACACACACACACACACACACACACACACACATACATATATATATATATATATATATAACTTAACTTTGATAACTCTGATAGGTTTCGGTCAGTATTGGCCCAGGCCATGACTAACTTAATAACTCCACATGGCAAAGTCTTTCAAATCAGGATTTGGACACTATGGCCCACTCATGTAGAGAGTTGTTGTCCGGCTGTAGGAGGATTATCTGGGATTTCTTGAAGGAATTTGTCCAAAGACGTCTTGAATTTTATGGGGTCTGTTTCCGTTTTAATGTGTTTTGATGTAATGTTAAAGAGAACGGGACCAGTTGAGATGAAATAATTATGCTGTAATGTTGTCATAAAATGTGAGTTTGATTTTTGTTGTGAGCGGATGGCACGGGGCCCAAGCCTTAGGTGTATTTTAAAGATGATAGCAACATCATTTGGGCAATGCTGATGGAATCTGTTCTACATCATGCAGATAATGTAACGCTCACGGCGACGTTGGAGAGAATAGAATTTGAACTTTCCTAGTCGACGGCCCGTCATGCTGTCTATCTTTTTTGTGGTTGACATTTGAGGTGCTTCAATGTTCATGATGCTTTATTTCATGTAAAGAGACCACAGTGAACAACAGTAATCAAAGTGGTGTCGGGTACAAATGGAGACGAGATAGATAATAAAGTGGATATCTCTCGACTGGAAAGTTCTGAGAATCCAGGAACATATTCTACAAGCCATGTCAACTTTGCTGTTTATATGAGTTGCCCAGCTTATGTTGCTATCAATAATTACTCCCAGGTCTCTGATGTTGTTGGGTGCCACGAGGGTTTCACCTGAGGGAAGGGAATATGAGAGTTTCAGTGCATTCTCAGTGTATTCCCTTTTTCAACGTGGATTAATTCAAATTAATCCTCGTTCAGCAACATTTTTTTTTCGCGTATTGGATAACAGCAAGTAGATCTGATTGAAGGCATGTCCGGTCTCCCATTTCATTGGAGCTTGGAATCCCACTTCTGGGGCTTGGAATCATCTGCAAAGATTCTTATGTTGCTGTGCTTGATGACGCCAGTAATGTCATTGATATATATAATGAAAACAAGTGGACCCAATACAGTGACTTTTGGAACGCCACTACTGACTTTGGCTGGGCTTGATTGCACTCCTTCGACTACAACATGTTGGGCTCTGTCTGTCAGGAAACACTTGATCCATTGCAGTAACTTTCTAGAGGCACAAAAGTTGGATAGTTTTTTTAGTAGAATGTTGGAATCAACCCAGTCAAAGGCCTTGCTGAAATGAAGATATATGGCATCAGTGTTGGAGCCCTCTCCCAAAGTTCTTTAAAAAATCATCAAAGTAATGCAGGATCTGCGTTCGGCATTCCCTTCCATTACGGAACCCATTAAAACATAATCAATTCATTCTAAAACTTTTCTTTAACATCCTATAAAGAACCTTTACCCATATATTAACAAGCTAAGCCTCTAATGAAACGGCCAGTTGACCAAACGCTGTCTGGAACTAGCTGTTAAAACAGCAAGAGCTCAGCCATCGGGCCCCGATTCTTTCTAATATAGTCATACTCTACTATCCCAAGTATCGAGTACTCTGTTGAATAATGGTCTAACTAGTTTAAAACAGAGTTCAATCCTGAAATATATGTTGAATAATGGTCTAACTAGTTTAAAACAGAGTTCAATCCTGAAATATATATATATATATATATATATATATATATGCGTAAAAATATGAGAGAGCAAGGGAAGGAAATAAAGATGTAAATATATGTATGTGTATATATATATATATATATATATATATACTAGCATTAAAGCCCGGCGTTGCTCGGGGTCAGTAAGTTACCAAAGTTAGGTTGCACCACCCATTTTATGGCAGCACTTTTTTGTCTGCCAGGCACTGGGTGAATCAATTGCAGACCTGGGCTGCCGATGCAAGAGCTGCGCCAGCAGTGACAATTGTAGTTTCGCCTATGGATATTATCTCTGTGGAAAGAAGAGTTGAAATTTATTGTTTCACAGTACTTGCGCAACACGCGCGTAGACGATGCCAGCCGAACAACAGAGCTGCGATGGAATTGTTCTGCATGGTTGTCTAATGTGTGTTTTCTAAATTTAAGACAGTAGGGAGGGGGTGTGATATGGGGGAGAGAGTTAGCTGCTGTTTCTAGCAGGTTTAGTGACCTCATAGAGGATATGTGTTTTCTAAATTTAAGACAGTAGGGAGTGGTGTGATATGGGGAGAGTTAGCTTCTGTTTCTAGCAGGTTTAGTGATCTCACAGAGGATATGTTTTCTAAATTTAAGACAGTAGGGAGTGGTGTGATATGGAGGAGAGTTAGCTGCTGTTTCTAGCAGGTTTAGTGACCTCACAGAGGATATGTTTTCTAAAATTAAGACAGTAGGGAGTGGTGTGATATGGGGGAGAGTTAGCTGCTGTTTCTAGCAGGTTTAGTGACCTCAAAGAGGATATGTTTTCTAAATTTAAGACAGTAGGGAGTGGTGTGATATGGGGGAGAGTTAGCTGCTGTTTCTAGCAGGTTTAGTGACCTCATAGAGTATATTATTGTGTATAGTAAATAAACTGATACTTCTTTCTTCCACGTTCGTTGAGAGGTTTTAAAAAAGATTTATCGCTATTTTTTTGGTTGCTGTTGAATAATTGTTGTTTCGTATGAAATGTAATAAGTTCTCTTTTTCATTGAAGTAAATAAATGTTTGACCGTTCCACACTCAAAAACAAACGTTCTCTCTCTCTCTCCCCCCGCTCTCTCTTCGGCGTTCCTAAAGGAAGTTTGTAAGCATGTATGTAGTTTTATTGAATTTTAAGGGGAGTAGAGAGAGGTAATCAGATTCTATTAGAGGGAGTAAAGCGTCATGTATTTAGATTTATCGATTATTTCCGTAATTGTGGGAGAGTGTGAATGAAATAAATAGTTGTTGACCTAAGTTAGGCCATTTACAACATTCTTACAGACTTTGAGTCGAATCGGTTTGAAATTGTGTAAATGTATAAACATGGAACATGCACACACACACAACAACAACAACAACAACAATCTGGCTTTTATAGATAATGATATATATATACATATAAATATATATCCAGGGAGTGTAACTTGGAGTTACTGTAGGTTCACCCGGGTGAGCACTCGATGTTTAGGTTCACTTCAGTGTCGAGTATAGTGAAAAGATAACAAGGACGATTGGTTACTCCTTCATTACATTTATTGGTTGGTGACGCGCGTTTCGCCACTGATCAGCTCAAGGTTCGATCTGTATCGATCTTACTCGACTCTGTAATCTGCGGCTCGTCGGACCCCTTGTAATGCTAGTAGAAAATGACAAAGGGTCCGACGAGCCGCAGATTAGAGAGTCGGGTAAGATCGATACAGATCGAACCTTGAGCTGATCAGTTGCGAAACGCGCGTCACTAACCAATAAATGTAATGAAGGAGTAACCAATCGTCCTTGTTATCTTTTCACTATACACATATATATATAGTAATAATAATAATAATAAATTTGAAGCAGCGATTCTTTGCTTAAACTTTAATCTGTTATTTTAATATATATATATATATATATATATATATATATATATATATATATATATATATATATATATATATATATATTTAATGTATAATAAACAATCTCTATATATTATTCTATGTACTATACATGCACCTTTGATGAGTTGTAGTGCACCTGAGCACTGTACACAATAATTTCATTATTATTATATTATTATATATAAAACTGAGGTTGTCTGTCTACTAAAATCTTCGGCACACATCTCCTCCTAAACCGTACGTTCAAATTTTGGTGAAATTGCTACACTCATAGATAACCGTCCGGCGGAGATATCAGTCAAAAAGATTTTCAAATCGACCCACGCCAAGTGCAAAAATCGAATTTGTAATGTATTGATTTTTCAGTTCAAATGTATAAATTGAGATGAGAGACGAGTTATTTCCCTTTTATGGCGACATTTGCTTATCTCTTTATGTTACGTATAAAAGGACGCGGTGGACCGAGAAGAACAACTTCATGCAAAGACAAGACCAAGTTTATGGTGGAAATGGAGTCCTTAGACTAATATTCTATTTAAAATAACCGAATGATTTCCAGCCCCGGAGTTTAAGAATGATGTAAATAAAATTGTAAACGAAAATGACAGGTTATTAAAATAGTTGTTTCTACTTTTGGTACAAAGCCAGCAATTACTCAGTACATTACTGGTACTTTATTTTATCGACCCCGTAAGGATGAGAGGCAAATTTAACCTCGACGGGATTTTAAATTTGCCTTAACATAGTAAAGGTAAATAGTGAAGATTTAGGCCAGTACATACGTATGCGCCGACGAACATACACATACATATACATACGCACACACAAATACATACATACACACACGCACACACACACGTGCATTTCTACAGTATTTTCACCAAACTTAAGACATAGGTTACTTATGTACTCCGGATCGTCATGGGCACTTTCATTTCCCCAGATATTGATTATAGGGCCTCCCGGCAGATAACCCCTTTAACCACTTTCTTGGAGTCGACTGAAGCACTGCAGTGCAATGCAAAAAAACGTCATAACTTCTGGAGTTCGCAACCGATTTTCACAAAACTTGACACATGGGCTACGTTTGTTCTACAGATGAATGTGAACTCTCAGAATTGGCACATATTGAGTAGGGGACCCCTGGAGGCAGGAACCCCCTTTTGGAAAAAAGCCGATGATTTTGTAAAAGTATAGTTTTCGAATCAGAACTGAAGTATTGACATAAATGATATACATAACTGCTATTTAATACCCGAGCAACGCCGGGTACCTCTGCTAATACAATATAATTACCTCATTACCAGAGGTGTCCCGAATAAGACAGATACAAGAAACGTCCGCATTCGTTCGTCAGACAAGGCAATTTAAACATAATGAGATATTTGAAAAATCTCCTCAAAAAAGGCTAAAAAGGTTTAACGGGCAAAAAATAAATAAAAGTAATAATACAAAAAATGTATAAAAAATAAAAATAAAGAAATATAGTAAGGAGATGTGTGTAAATGTGTGTATATGCACATACATATGTACATATGTACATGTGTGTGTATGTACAACTGCATGTGTATAGTGAAAAAATGTGTGCGTAAGTACATACATGAGGGCAAACATAGTGCATGTGTGACCACAAATACATATATATATATGTTGAAAATAGAAATTGTAAGATAATGAAGTTAGCGTAATACAGACTCAGGGACTAGGGGCTGAAATATATACACATACAAGGATAAAAGGACGCACGCATATAAACATATACACACGCAATTGTATTGTTTATTATACATTAAATATTTAGCTCTGTAACTTACATAGAGCACTCTTCATTCCTCTGACTTTTTCAACGGAAACTTCAACACACACATACATATATATATATATATATATATGTATTATGTATACACGTATATATAAATATATATATACACTCACACATATATATGCATGCGTATATATATATATATATATATATATATATATATATATATATATATATATATATATATATATATATATATATATGTGTGTGTGTGTGTGTGTGTGTGTGTGTGCGTGCGTACTAATTCGTATACAAATGAAACTTCTTTATTGATCCCTGAATACATAAAATGTAATGCCGACTCCATTGGGAGTCGAACTTGAAATAGCGGGAGCGTAAATGAAGTAGAATTAATGCATCCAACATGCCGTTTTGCTGCTTTACCTATACCCAGTAGTATAATAATAGTTCTTCCTAACATTGGCACAGGACCATCAATTTGGGAGTTGGGTAAATTCGATTGAATCATCCCATATACATAAGCTTTAAAACTATGTTTACGCCTATTTGTTTTCCAGTATGAAGCGAGGTAAAGCATGCGATACTTTGACAACGGTTGTCGGTAACTTTCCCCTTGCTTCTGCTGGAACTCGGTAGGTGGCGTCAGCTGCCAACTTTCAAATTCATAGCTAAAGGCTTTCAAACATTTTATTCGTAAACATATCGTTTATTATTCGATATACAAACTTTACATACATATATACATACATACATATATATATATATATATATATATATATATTAAACAAAGAGAAGTGTGTTACACAGTGAGATGTGTGTAAAGAATTATTACAAGTGAGTTTTACCGTTACTGTATAGAGAACAATATCTACAGGTTTAGCAATTAAATAGAAAAAAAACTAAGTCAGAATCAAATCTCTGAATTAGAGTTTTAAATTACCAACCTTATAACTATAAGTTTGCTGATACGAATCTCGCTTCGTTTCACCACTGATATGTGTAGTATAACAGGCCACAGGATCCTCAGTCAGCAAATGTGGACACTGTTCACGACACATCTAACCTCATGGATGCTGCCCAGAGTAGGACGAAATCACGTGTTATTTGTATCAAATAACGGCTCTCATGGATTGGGGAAAATGCTAGAGAGAGCAGCCCAACCATTCGAATTTATTAGCTCAACAATTTGGAGCTCGTTAAGTATACACTGTGTAACACACTTCTCTTTGTGTAATATATTTGCATTTGAGCTCAGAAGGAAATTCTCTATTCTTATTTGAGCTAATACTATTATTATTATTACAGTGAACTGCGGATGGGGAGGGTCATATTTGTGTAATATTGCCAGAATTAATAACAGAACACACTCACTGTTTGGTTGGTTTTCGTTTTTCGCTTCTGTGTCTTTTATATCGGTTAATTTAATTTATTGACTGACCAACGGTCAAAAATACAGATACAATATAGACACAAACACATATATATAGTCTATCAAAGTTCTTTCGTTGCACATCCGCAACACCGTCAGTGGTGCTATTGTTTCCTCCCGTTACATTGTATGTCTACGCCATCTTTATTTAGTCTGTTTCTATATTTATTTATTGATTTATATTTTTTTTTGTCTTCTTTGCGCATGCGTTTGCGTGTGTGTATAGTGTTTTGTTTGATGTGTGTTCGTGTTTGGGTGACTGTGTATTGGTTAATGTATTCTATCTTTACTAGTGTGTGTTTATATGTGTTTGTTGTTATTGTGCTTGTGTATGTATTTATTTATTTATTTATTTATTTATTTATACTTCTATTAGGTCAGTGTTTTTTGTTTGGGTGTGGTTGTTATTCCATTCACTTTTTCTGTTTAGCCTTGGCCTTCTAAGTTCTATTTCACTGGCCTCTCTGATTTGCCTATCTACCGAGTCATATCTATGTTTAGATATTATTCTAATTTCTATGGTGTCTGTGTTACCGCCGTGTTGTTTGGCAAGTTCGTATAGTATATGTATATAAAATAGAGGTGTGACACACGCGTTGTGATATATTAGTAAAAAAGGAAAAGAAAATGCTGACAGATTTTTTCCAGTGAAAAATAGTTTAATTAGGAATAAGTATAAATTAGTAATAAGTAATGGTTAGTATTCAATGTTAGTTTTAACGGTTGCGCATTTCAAATGCTTTTCAAACATAATTTTGAGATACTAACCATTACTTATTACTAATTTATACTTATTCCTAATTAAACTATTTTTCACTGGAAAAAATCTGTCAGCATTTTCTTTTCCTTTTTACTAATATATATATATATATATATAGCGAGGGAAAAGTGGTAAGGAACCAGGTGGACCATAACGCACCAAAGTACTCAATACTTAGGGTAGTAGAGTGGGTAATAGGAGTAAGTAAGACCCCGACGGCTGAGCTCAAGCCTATTTACTCCTATATATATATATATATATATATATATATATATATATATATATATATATATATATATATATATATATACATATATATAGCCAGGGCCCCGACGGCTGAACTCCGGCCGAACGTTCGGATCTAGCTGTCGAAACGGCCAGAGTTCAGCCGTCGGGGTCCTGACTCTTTTCCTATTACCCACTTTACTACCCTAAATATTGAGTACTTGTGTGTATATATATATATATATATAAAAATCAGGATGGATTCAGCTTGAAACTGGTTAGACTATTACTCACCAGAGTACTCGATACTTGGGATAGTAGAGTATGGTTATATTATAAAGAGTCGAGACCCCGACGCCTGAGCTCTTGCCGTTTCAAAACATCCAACTCCAGACAGCTCAGTCGTCAGGGTCCCGACTCTTTATTGTATATATGTGTGTGGTGGTGGTGGTGGTGGTGGTGGTGGTGGTGGTGGTGGTGGGGGGGGTATGATGATCAGCATTATCATCTCCATCACATCATTTTACGTCGGCTTTTCCATGCTAGCTTCGGTTGGACGAGTTATTTCCAGCACAGCCTCCTTCCATTCACAGCTTTACTTCGTCATCTCCTACATGAGATCAGCTCTCACCACTTCTGCCCCAAATGTTCTCAGTCTTACTCTTCTACAGCTTCCTTCCACTGGCATCGTTTGACACTTGTTCATCCTTCAGTCCCGGAGCCAGAGTTATGATAGGAGAACCAGTGCAGAGGGGAGTAGTGGTAGCTAGATGTTTTCTTGTGTGTGAGAGTGAAGTGAAAGAGAGGAGGAGAGAGAGCGAGGGAGAGAGAGAGGGGGAGAAAGGGAGAGAGAGGGTCGGCGAGGAGGTGGTAGTAACAGAGACAAGCAAAAGGGAAAGAGAGAGTGAGAAAGAGAAAGAGAAAGAGAAAGAGAAAGAGAGAGAAGAATGGTAACAGAGATGAGGTGAAGGGGAAATAGAAAGGGAGAGAAAGAGAGAGGGGTAGAGAGAGAGAGAGAGAAAGAGTGGGATAGAGAGAAAGAGTGAAAGAGAGAGAAAGAGTGAGGGGTAGGGAGAGAGAGAAATAGTGAGACAGAGAGAGAGGCTTGGGGCGGAGAAGTAGAGGGATATGGTTGGTGGCCGGGAAAAAACTGAATGCTTCTTCTACCTCATTTTCTTTTTCTTCTTCTTCTTTTTCTTCTTCTTTTTCTTCTTTTTCTTCTTTTTCTTCTTTTTCTTCTTTTTCTTCTTTGTCTTCTTTTTCTTCTTTTTCCTCTTCCTCTTTTTTCTTCTTCCTCTTTCTTCTTCTTCTTCTTCTTCTTCTCCGCTCATTTGTTCCTGAGAGGGTCGTGGGGGAAGAGTCCTCAAACACTCTTTCCAGCGGGTCCAGCCAGAAGCAACCATCTCCAACTGATCCGACTGGACCAGCCAACCATCTTGCTCGGGGTCTACCCGTGGGTCTCCTGCCAGCTGGTTTTGCCCGTAATACTGACGAATCTAATTGTGTCCCTCGTTACCCCAGGGATGGCATGGTGTAATAAATAGGAAAGTGTGTGAGTGAACATGAGAGATGAGAAGGGCAGACAAACACAATCTCAACCCTGGCTACAACTCCCTCCCCGTTAATTACACCCACCCACCCACTCGCTGTTTCCAATTCCACCTGCTTACAACTCTCCCCCCCCCCCCGCTTATTCCGACCACCCCTGCTTATTGCAACTCTCCCCGCTTATTCCACCCAACCAGCTTATTCCAACTCCCCCCGCCTATTCCAACACCCCCGCTTATTCCAGCCACCCTCAATTATCACCCCCCCCCCTTATTCCACCACCTCCTCTGCTTACCCCTCCTCCCCTTATTATATGAGACCCGAGAGTATAAGATAATAAACAGTAAGTCACCATTATGTAAGGATTGAGTGAGAAGGGTTGAAACAACAATTAGGAGCACTTGAGTGGTTATATTAGATATAACGATGCTGCCCGAGTCAAGCACACAGTGGGATCGACACCGAGACCTCATGATTGCCATGTGGAACATCTGACTGATAAAATGACAAGTCAATCATATTGGTGGCCTCCCCACAGCCCTGGCAGACAGAATGGAGAAGGCGTTTTCCTTGAGGACGGCAAGGGAGACGCGCTGGAAAAGCCATTCCAGCTCGCGAGGCTCACACCTGCGGCTGGCCAGCTCAGCGCCTACGGTGGTGAGTAGGGAGGTAGCCCTAGGGCCGAGGACACCATAAGTCTCCACTGCCAAGGGTACAACCGCAAACCGGTATTTGAGGAGTTTGGCCTTCTCAGCCCGGCGTGCAGCAGAACTTGGGTTAGTTGCAGACTGCACTAGGTTGCGGCTGGAGAAAGTGTCGGTGCAAGTGGCATCGCAGACGAAAGGTTTGCCACCGCGGAACGGGAAGATGGTCATGCCATCTGGCCTTTTGCCGTGCCCTCGGTCCAGCCCCACCGGCTTGAGCTGGGAAGGGAAGCCTGCAGCGTCCAAGCCATGCTTTATGACCTCATTGAGGGCAGCATGGCGTGGAAGGCGACCGGCACTGTGGCGACAAGAAAGCGGGTGGAGGCCGAAAGAGTCCACGGTGGATCCACAGCGACGTGGGTGTGGTACGTAGATCCGGAGGCTAAGCCTCAAGGAAACGCCGATGCGCAGGCTATTGTTATCCAGCTGCATGCCAGTGGAGAAGGAGGTCAAGGCATGGAGCCAGGTACCACTGTGGGGTTTGGAGGCCGCATGAAAACAGGCAAGGTGGTGCTGATCGAGCTGGCGCATGAGCCTGTCTGAAGCCAGGCTGCACTGGATGGCATCCCAAATGCTTTGGGGGGACTTGACGTCAGCAGGGGGAGAAGGAGGAGGGACGTCTACTGGGCTAAGTCCCAGCCGGTCCCACGTCTCACAGGCGGCCTCACGTTCCCTGATCACAGAGGGTTCCAATGTGTTTTGGAGAACCCTGCTGACGAGGACGCGGCATGAGGTTACCGACGAAAGAAACGCCGGCAAAGCCAGTGAGATCCGCTGCTGTTCGGATACAAGTATCGAGGTCAGCGAGGAGAGATGCGTGGGTGTAGTACGGAGAGCTGCGAAGGGCATAGAGGAGCTTCGGCATGGCGAAGCAGTTCCTCAACAGAAAGAGAACTGGGTGGCCGTCGATCAAGCCCAGTCGGCTTGTGAGGGTCTGGAGTTGTTGGAGCCTGGACCTGATGGTGGAGCGGATGGCCGGCGGGTGGATCGGTGACCCGAGGATGAGGACATCCTCTTTGGAGGTCACCTGTACCTGGTGGAGAATGGACCGCACGTCCGAGAAGGCTGGCATCGTGGCTGACATTCAACATCTCCGACTTGGACGAGTTGGCCGATTCCCGCTAGGGCAGGAACCACCGATTGTATTCATGGCAGCCAGTCTCTACGGGCCCGCCCAACGTAGCATCATCCAGATACCAAACGTTGAGCGGGGCCGTGATACTCCGGGCAATGTGAATTGTTTCTACTTTTGGCACAAAGCCAGCAATTACTCCAGTGCATTACTGGTGCTTTATGTATCGACACCGTAAATGCAAAGCTAACCACGGTAGGATTTGAACTCAGAACGTTAAGGGCCATAACTCTATGCTGCAAAGCACGGTGTTTGATGCTCTACCGATACTGCCAATCCGCCACCCTTATATATTAAATATGATGTTTTCCGATTATTCAAATTAGTGTTCGCTTTTTACGTGAAGATGCGTTCGTGAACGCGGCGCGTAAAACAAATTCGCATAATTCAAGTCTTATATTTCTGATAAATAACAAAATGAAAAACCACATGCGTTGTAGCGCGTTATTCGCGCAAAGTGAATACTTAATAATATTTTTTTACAAGAGGCGTTCAAGCGAATTCGCGTAGTTCAAGTTCGCGTAAAAAGCGATCAGACTGTACTTGTTTAAGAAGATTTAACAAAAAAAAAAAAAAAAAAAAACCTAGCCAATACAAATACAGGGTGGTTGAGTCCCATTTTCATAGACAACATGTACGAATAATTGAGAGAGAAAGAAAGGGGTGTGGGGATGACAGAAAAAGAACTGGAAGGAAATAGAGGCAGGGATAAATAAATTAGTCATTATTAGACAATTATTTGTGACACACCTCACTACTAATCACAATGATTTTGAATATCCTGCATTTTTGTGAGCAAGTAATGAGGGATCGGTTACCAAATCTCCTTTCTACGCCGCACCACACCCTCTCTCTTTCTCTCTCTCTCTCTCTCTCTTTCTCTCCCCCCTCTCTCTCTCGCTCTCTCTCTCTTTCTCTATGTATATATATATATGGATATTTTGCTCCTTATAACAGTCTTTCCTCTCTCTGTTTGGTTGAGCTCTTTTCTTTGAGTGGTTTCGGGCTGCCATTTCTAGCCGCTAGTGTGTTATCCTTTCTACATATTATATTATATATATATATATATATATATATATATATACTAGCAGAAGTACCCGGCGTTGCCCGGGTGTAAGTCGACCTTTGGTCTGTTGTTAAAATGTTTGAAAGTTACTTCCCGCGCATCACAGGTGCAAAAACCTTCGAACCTCAAGGGAAAAAATAGAGGTTAGTATACGCAGGTGTGTAATTGAGCATAAATAATGGATCAATTGTAGGTTCAGAGTGTATCGTTGAAATTGTTCTTTGCAAGACTGACGGAAGTCAAATTAACTTGAAATTGAAATTTCAGTTGATTTTTAAAGCAGGGTGAAAAAGTCGATTTTTTTCAAATTTTTTTTTTTTTTACAATTTTGGCGCTCACATGTGCAGAAGAAGAAATAAAAGGAACTTTATCTGAATCGCGGCATAATGGACGATTCATTTGCGACAGTTTTCACGAAAATCGGACGTTCCTGTAAAAAATTATCCCATCTGCAACTTTGCCTTGTTTTTTGCGCAAAGTCGAACCCCCGCTTCAGTTTTATTGATTTTTAACATGAATGCGTGACCTCTGAAGTAGATTTGAGTAGCTAAAGACCTGTCCCGGTAAATTTGCTATATGTGAAAAAAAGTTGATCAAAATTGCGTCTAGGGTTATTATTGCCCTTTGCAACAGCCTCAAGAACATGTAATTAAATAGATTTACCATGGACTATCGTGCACGTTGGTCTTGTGTTTAGCCTGCTAAAATCGGTGATCAAATGAGGCAACAATAAGCCATACTGATGACGTTTAAGCGGGTGGCAAGGAATTGATGCGGCATAGATAGCCATGGGAGTCTTGAAGGAGCACGGCGGTCAGGCAAAAGAAAGGGCCGAGGAGGGGATGGTGGCTGACAGTGCATGGAGGCGGCATCCTGAGGCATGAAGATGTAGTGGGGCGACGGCCAGCAGGCAAGGAAGAGGGCATGGGTGGACGGTGGCAAGGATGCCGCATGGTGAGCCATGGCAGTATTGAAGGAGCACTGCGGGCAGGAAAAAGAAAGGGCCAAGGAGGGGATGGCGGCTGACAGAGCATTGATGCGGCATGGTGATGCATGATGATGCAGTGGGACGACGGCGTGCAGGGAAGGGAGATGGCCGGGATTGACGGTTGCAGGGATTCCGCATGGTGAACCATGGCACTCGTGAAGGACCAAGTCGTGCGGGTAAGGGAGAGGGAAGGGGAGGGCATGGTGGCTGACAGAGCATGGATGCGGCATGGTGAGGCATGACGATGCAGTGGGACGACAGCGTGCAGGGAAGGGAGAAGAAAGGACTTGATGGTGGCAGGGATGCGGCTTAGTTAGGCAAGGCAGTATTGAAGGAGCACGGCGGGCAGGCCCAAAAAATGGCTGAGGAGGGGATGGTGGCCGACAGGGCAGTAATGCGGCATGGTGAGGCATGACGATGCAGTTGGACGACGGCGTGCAGGGAAGGGAGAGGGCAGGGGTTGACGGTGGCAGGGATGCGGCTTGGTCTGGCCTGAAAGTCTTGAGCTCTTCCGGAGTGTAGGCAATGGAAATGGGCAGGGGTGGACGGTGGCAGGGATTCGGCATGTTGTGCCGTGGAAGTCCTTAGGGACCACGGAGGGCAGGCAATGGAAATGGCCGGGGAATGAATTGCAGCTGACAATGCAGAGATGCGCATGGTGATGCAAAACGATGCAGTAGGTCGACGGCGTGCAGGGATGGGAGAGGGCAGAGTTTGACGGATGCCTCATTATGGTACGGTAGTGGGACCACGGGAATGAAGGGAGCGCATGGAGGCTCGATGATCGCTTGAGAAGACTGGGTGCAATACAGGATGATGCGCGGCGGTATAGTGTTGATAGTCCTTATATAATAAATGGAAGAATCGGCATAAAAGGTTTGCTGAATATGGTGAGCGTTAATTTAAATAGACTTACGGTAGATAATCCTGATAGATTGAACATTTTTTGCATGGCGGGAGTCGCGACAAATGGAAGCAAGAAGAATGGCGTTTTTCGGTTGTACGGATTTTTGCCTCTGGGGGTCCGATTATCGATTTTCTTTTTACAATTTCAAGTATCCCACGTTAATCCCCGCATCAAAATACATACCTACGTCAAATTTCATTGGAATCGGACAATTTCGTAAATATCGATTTTTGCCTCTGGTGATCCAATTATCGATTTTTCGAAAATTTAATGTAGCGCACGTTTATCCCCGAATCAAAATACACACTTCCGTCGAGTTTCATCGATTTTTGAAAATATCGATTTTTGTCTTCTGGGGTCCCCATTATCGATGTTTCGAAATTTTCAAGTAGCCTATTCCATTCTACGCGTTGAGTTCTATATATGTGTGAGGTTTCATGAAAATTGGATGAACGGTGTAGCATGCAAGTTGGGAACACCAAACAATGCCCATCTTCACTTTATATATAAGATATATATATATATATATATACTAGCAGCAGTACCCAGCGTTGCCTGGGTAGGTAAAATAATATCTGCTTTGATGAAAAGGTGTTGATATTAGCGACTGCTTCTCGATGACTCATCTATGGCCACACACAGGCCATGCGGGGGAGGGTGGTGATGACCTCTATCACTGAGAAACGCGGGTGACTGACGAAGGGGCCTGCTGGGGGAGGGAGGTAATGACCTCTAACACTAAACCAAATTTCCTCGCGCTACTTGATTGGAAACGGATGAATTCTCAAATACACAACTAAAAGCTCAGACAACGTCAGTGGCCATCGTTTTGCCTTTGACCATCTATAAGATGTGCAATGATAGGTTCTATCGTAGTATAAAAGTTGAATCAAATAAATTGATTAATGTGTGAGGTGGAGCCGAAGTTTCGAATTTGAACGAAATCGGTTGAAAAATGTGGCAGCTAATGATAGGTTCTATCGTAGTATAAAAGTTGAATCAAATAAATTGATTTATGTGTGGGCTGGAGCCGAAGTTTCGAATTTGAACGAAATCTGTTGAAAAATGTGGGAGCTAGAGCCGAAAAGGCGGAAATTTGAGCGAAAATGTGGTATTTTCGAATATTTAAGCGGTTGCCACGCCGTTCCTGAACAAAAAATCCAAAATGTAAAGCCACTTTAAGACGTGAAATAATCAGATCTAGCGTAGTGTACAATTTTGAACAAAGTAGGTTGATTAATGTGGGAGCTAGAGCCGAAAAAGTGGAAATTTGAGTCTAAAAGTGGTATTTTTCAATATTTAAGCGGCTGCCATGCCGTCCCTGAACAACAAATGAAAAATATAAAGGCATTACAAGATGTGTAATGATAAATTCTATTTTGCTTTAAAATTTGAACGAAATCGGTGGCAAAATGTGGGAGCTAGAGCCAAAAATCTTATTTTTCGAAACCTAAAAAAAGTGACCCCCCTATCGATTTTTATCTGCAGAATGCCTCCGGAATAAAAAAAAAAACGATACGCTGATATATAGAAAACACTCACCGGGGACTAATCTATGAGCCTGTAAAGTTTCATGAAAATCGGTCATTTGATGTAGGCCCCTATAGGTAATACACAGACACACACACACACATACTTAATTTTATATATATACAGATATATATATATCATCCCCCACTCTCAAGCGTGAACCTAATACCTAACACCTGCTCTTAACTGGGCTCCTTGTTGTTGTTATTTACTTTTCTAATACATATATATGTGTGTGTGTGTGTGTGTGTGTGTGTGTGTGTGTGTGTGTGTGTGTGTGTGTGTGTGTATGTGTGTGTGTATATGTGTGTGTGCGTGTGTGTGTGTATATGCATGTATATATATATATATATATATATATATATATATATATATATATATATACATGCATTCATGTATACATCGTTATTTCAGAGCACCCAATACTAATACCTAATGTTTGCTAGACTGGCAATTGTTCTGTATAATCACCTCCTGAGTATTATTGGAATTTTATAATAATCCAGTTTTTATAATTTTTGGCGGAAGCAAGGGAGTGCGTGGCTCTGATGAAAGAGACTGTCAGCTTCTTTCGCCGAAAAGAAGTGACATAGTCACTTCTTTAAAACTGATATCATATGATGTTCTAAATGTTTTTAATTAAACATATGTTATATTGCCAAATATACTAAACATACACATATATATATATATTTTTTTAACGCTAAATTATTAATAACAATATACCGTATTTGCAGGCCTATTTGGACGCTACTTCGCATATGACGTTCCCTCTTTTTTTTTTAATTATGTTTTACGTTATATTTTGACGTTTATAGGCATTTTTATGGACCACGTCCAATAATCGTGGTTTTTCACTCTTCGTGGGTTCTCTAGGAACGTAACCCCGCGAATATCGCGGTAGTACTGTATATATATATATATATATATATATATATATATATATATATATATATATATATATATATATATATATATTGTTATACTTGGGGAGGGTCATATTTGTGTAATATTGCCAGAATTAATAACAGTCTATCAAAGATATATATCAAAGATAGACTATATATATGTGTTTGTGTCTATATTGTATCTGTATTTTTGACCATTGGTCAGTCAATGGCAACATTGAGGACAGAATAAATTAAATTAACCGATATAAAAGTCACAGAAGCGACAAGCGAAAACCAACCAAACAGTGAGTGTGTTCTGTTATTAATTCTGGCAATATTACACAAATATGACCCTCCCCAAGTATAACAATATTTGTTTCGACACACGATTTCATATCAAAAACCTCGCAAAATTAATATATATATATATATATATATATATATATAAAAGTTTTAATATAGAAGAGCTTCTACAGGACTAGAACTGTTTCATTCGTGATAAATCATCGAATGAAACAGTTTTAGTCATGTAGAAGCTCTTCTATATTAAAACTTTTATACTCTGCTATGTATTGAGTACCTTAATTACTGTGGTTACCTCCGATTCAACCCGGAATAACATATATATATATATATATATATATATATAAATATCAACTAGAAATTGATTGACATATATATAAAATAAACACATGAAACAATCACAGGGAATAATTTGTAAAGTGTGTAAGCACACACAGCTAGGTAGGTAACTAATTAAAGTTTAACTAGAACTTCAAATATAGATACCTTTTAAAAGGTATTCATTGGAATCTTTGAGCTTATTCTGCAGTGGATATGGCGCATGTCTCTCAGACATGACACTCTTAATTTAATTTTGCCTATATATTCGGCCCTTTAATTGTAGAGCTAACTCAGTTGAATGGACTCGGCTGCTATTTCTAGCTGTCGATAATCCTATTCACGCCTCTGGGATGACGCTGTGCGATGTGTGTATTTTTTTAAAAAAATGCAACACGTATACGAATGATTCACAGATTTCCATTTGCTGTGTAAACACAGATAGTTAGATCTTCTCCCTTGTTGAAAATTCGGTTTTGGGTACTGTGATTTACCGATTGATGGTGAAATATATTTATTTAATGAAATATATACAAAGAAGATTAATCATTTTATAAGGTATCTATATTTGAAGTTCTAGTTAAATTTTAATTAGTTACCTACCTAGCTGTGTGTGCTTACACACTTTACAAGTTATTCCCTATGATTGTTTCATGTGTTTATTTTATATATATATGTCAATCAATTTCAAGTTGATATATATAAATATATATATATATATATATATATATATATATATATATATATAATACAAGGACGAATGGTTACGCCTTCATTACGTTTATTGGTTGGGGACTTGCGTATCGATCCTGCCCGACTCTGGAATCAAAAGCTCGTCAGACCTCTGTCAGACCTAAACATTGAGTGCTCACCTGGGTGAATCTAGTGTCATTACTGCTACAGAGGTCCGACGATCTGGATCGATACAGATCGAACCTTGAATTCAGTAAAGTGAACAGAATGGACAATAAATCGCCATAAAAAATATTATTCGATTGACCTACAATTCGACATACTTCGTTAAACACGGACATAATCGACATGAGATGATTGGCGAATAGTTTGTAAAATGGGACACCCTAATACGCATACACACACCGTTGTAATAACTGGAGCCGCTGTAGTAACTGGCCTTAAAAATTATTTTCAAACTCGCCCTACGGAGTTGAGTTGCTTTATACCTTTGTTATTTTTACCCGCCTGTTCCTAATCCCCTCTCTCTCTCTCTCTCTCTCTCTCTCTCTCTCTCTCTCTGTATATATATAGATTGCCTAATAAAAGTAACCTTATTTTGTAAGAAGCTGTCTGATGAGATCATGTCATTGGATTTAACACGGAATTAGTGGCCTCTGTTGTCATCGAAATATATATAACGGCCTTTCAATAAAGGAATTTTAACATCTGAATTACTTTGCCTTTCATCGTTACGGGGTCGATAAAATAAAGTACCAGTAATGCACTGGGTAATTGGTGGCCTTGTGCATAAAGTAGAAACAATTATATATATATATATATATATATATATATATATATATATATACACATCCCCCCGTTCTTGCTTTCTTCTTACTCTCATTCCATTTTTAAGCCTAACTTAACTACCAACTACATAGCCGCCATATTCTCCGTATATATACATATATACACACACACACACACACACACACACACACACACACACACACACACACACACACACACACACACACACACACACACACATATATATATATATATATATATATATATATATATATATACACATCCCCCCGTTCTTGCTTTCTTCTTACTCTCATTCCATTTTTAAGCCTAACTTAACTACCAACTACATAGCCGCCATATTCTCCGTATATATATACATATATACACACACACATATATATATATATATATATATATATATATATATATATATATATATATATATATATATATATATATATATATATATATATATGTGTGTGTGTGTGTGTGTGTGTGTGTGTGTGTGTGTGTGTGTGTGTGTGTGTGTGTGTGTGTATGTGTGTGTGTGTGTGTGTGTGGATATATATATGGGATAACAAGTTATAGTTTTAGGTAATCCAGTTAGAGGTTGTGAGTACTCTGTACTAGGGATACTTTTAACGTACGGCTTTGTTTGACTCAACAAGATGTTTCCTCAGTTAGGTGGTGAGTTTGTGAGAATTCCCAAGCAGGTCATTCTTGGAATAATAGTAGTGAAAGAGTGAAGAATAACATGGTCGGCTGTACAGAAAGGGTTTCATTTACAGTATTAACAATTGTTTCATTGATCAGGTGAGTCTAAAGGTTGCTGATCACTCGAAATTGCGTCACTCAATCTTAAATTCACTGTGTGTCTCTGATCAAATCATCGGAATACTGTATTTAAGGTCGAGTGACACAATTTCGATTGATCAGCGGCCTTTAGATTCACCTGATCAATGAAACAATTGTTAATACTGTAAATAAAACCCTTTCTGTACAACCCACCATGTTATTCTTCACTCTTATATCTATACTATAAAGCTGACGGCCGTATGTAGGTAACAAACTTTCCGCCAAACGGCTGGAATAAACAGCACCAAATTTGCACCATAGATGTAACTTTTTCCAAGTAAAAAAGTGAGGGTATTTTTGTCTACCGAATTTTGTTAAAAGATTAAAGACATTATTTAAATATTCACTTCTTAAAAATTTTAAATGTCAACGCTTCCGGTTAGCGTCATTCCTCACTTTTTCTTATGACGTCGCACAACATTCTCCTCTTTTTCTTAGTATGTATGTCTGACTGTCTGCATTAGATAACGTTTTTCGAAATATTTACTTCTGCGTTCACAGACTGATTTTTTTAGTTTCAGAAGATCTCGTTAAGAGTGAAAGCAGCGATTCTTTGCTTAAACTTTTATCTGTTATTTTAATATATATATTCGTGTACAGATATTTTTGCATACACAAAAACAAAAACCTATTTATTTCACGAAAGCACAGATGGCTTATCGTCATTGTTACTGTTCGAGGTTAAAGGACCACAGTCTTTCCAAGATCTGAGAACCATCAATGGCCATCAATGTTCCACTTACCGTTTGGCTTGTCAGATGTGTGGTATGTTACACGATGACAACCATTGGCACCTCACCCTGCAAGAAGCAACAACTGCTAAAGTCCCTTCTCAGCTGCGAAAGCTTTTTGCTATTATGCTGCACAACTACGATCTCGCCGACCCTCTCGCAATGTGGAACAACCACCGCGAAAGTCTAGCTGAAGACATCCTCCACGCACACGCAGACACAATCCGAACGTAACATACGATGTCGTTTTCAATGAAGCGCTCATTTATCTTGAAAACAGTGTCCTGGAGATTGGTGGTAGGCCTCTAAGTCACTACAGCTTACCTGCTCCTGACAGGAGTGTCCAGAGGTCAACGTCTACAGAGCTTCTCCGCGAGACGAGCTACGAAATCAGTGATTCTCCCATACTTCACTGAGGAAGTATCATAAGACTGAAACATGTCCGGAGTTGTCCATGTACTTACCAAAAAAAGAAATCCACTCATCAGTGTATAACTTCATTCAATTTTTGCATTTCGAAATTCTCTCCCTAACCTTTCTTGATAAGAATTATCATCAACAGTGTTCTTTTTACATGTGTAGTTTCAATTGATTAAACATTTAGGGAGATTTACTCCACACTTAAATAAAAGTAATTTTCTTTATTCCTCTGATTTTGCTAAAGTGGACTGGAGAAAGACAAACTCGACCTCAGCGTGATTTTAACTTAGCAACAGGAAATTGAGGCAACTGTAGTCAAAGAGAACTAGCGTGTCTCCCGTTTATTCTCAGCTCAAACCTAACGCAGCAGATCTGTGATCTAAACTCCCGTTTATTCTCAGCTCAAACCTGACGCAGCAGATCTGTGATCTAAACTCCCGTTTATTCTCAGCACAAACCTGACGCAGCAGATCTGTGATCTACACTCCCGTTTATTCTCAGCTCAAACCTGACGCAGCAGATCTGTGATCTAAAGCATTCCTACCGGTACCATTTCGTCTTGTTTTTCCAGATTAAGTGTATACTATAGGCATGTTGTTAGAATGTCTCAAGAAAGATTCGCTGGACAGATTTTATGGGCAAAACACTTTATTTCACGTTGCTCCAGTTTACTCAGCTGTAAAAATGGGATGATAGGATTGGGGTCCCTATCATTAAATCACCCAAGACACCTCCAACGAGATATACCTTGGAGGGTCCCAGCTAAACCAGCATAGGTGCGAGCTGTCACACACACACACAGTTGGTAATCAAAAAGAGCAAGTGTGACAATTAATTTTTAAAAAAACATTATAAAAGTGGGGAAACAGAAAAAAAATAAACAAAAATTTCAAATATTGAAAGCCAATGGGAGACAGATTATGTATAAGAAAACGAAAAAGAAAAGGAAAATAAGAAACAAAGGAAGTTGTAAAACAGCTAGAAGTTAAACTTGGTATTAAACTGTAACCATATCTAAATTGCATTTTACACTTAGATTAGGATGAGAATCGCTGCAACACCTACTTATCGTCGTTTCAGGTTCAGCCTCACTGTGTCTTCTAGCATAGATTCGAATTGACCTAAAACCTGTGAGTTGTATGTATGTATATATATTGCTGTTTTCAAAAGCAATAATCATTATTGCTTTTGAAAACAGCTGGTGATATGCATGTAAGTAAATATTCTCTTTATCTGATAGTTTGTAACTAACCTTACATAGATCAATAACCGAGTATAGCTACAATGTATTATCATCATCTAGAAACAATCGTAAAGCAGTGAAGTATATCTCTAATGACTTGATATTTTATTTCATTGTTTTAACTTATATCATGACTCTGTTTCCTTTTAATGTTTTATTGTTTTCCGAGATTTATCTTAACCTACAACATTTTCAACATATGGATTACATTGAGTTCTTCATACAGAATAGACCCCACAACTTACTGTGGATACCTCTGTATATATATATATATATATATATATATATATATATATATATATATATATATATATATATATATATATATATATATATATATATATATATTATACTTGGGGAGGGTCATATTTGTGTAATATTGCCAGAATTAATAACAGAACACACTCACCCTTTGGTTGGTTTTCGCTTCTCGCTGTCTTTTATATCTGCGATCTAACTTACTCGGTCCTCAATGTTGCCATTGACTGACCGGCGGTCAAAAATAATACAGATACAATATAGACACAAACACATATATATAGTTTACATAATTTACATAAATCTTTCGTTGCACATCTGCAACATCGTCAGTGGTGTTATATTCGATACAGATCGAACCTTGAGCTGATCAGTTGCGAAACGCGCGTCACTAACCAATAAATGTAATGAAGGAGTAACCAATCGTCCTTGTTATCTTTTCACTATACACACATATATATATATATAGTAATAATAATAATAATAAATTTGAAGCAGCGATTCTTTGCTTAAACTTTAATCTGTTATTTTAATATATATATATATATATATATATATATATATATATATATATTTAATGTATAATAAACAATCTCTATATATTATTCTATGTACTATACATGCACCTTTGATGAGTTGTAGTGCACCTGAGCACTGTACACAATAATTTCATTATTATTATATTATTATATATAAAACTGAGGTTGTCTGTCTACTAAAATCTTCGGCACACATCTCCTCCTAAACCGTACGTTCAAATTTTGGTGAAATTGCTACACTCATAGATAACCGTCCGGCGGAGATATCAGTCAAAAAGATTTTCAAATCGACCCACGCCAAGTGCAAAAATCGAATTTGTAATGTATTGATTTTTCAGTTCAAATGTATAAATAGAGATGAGAGACGAGTTATTTCCCTTTTATGGCGACATTTGCTTATCTCTTTATGTTACGTATAAAAGGACGCGGTGGACCGAGAAGAACAACTTCATGCAAAGACAAGACCAAGTTTATGGTGGAAATGGAGTCGTTAGACTAATATTCTATTTAAAATAACCGAATGATTTCCAGCCCCGGAGTTTAAG
The DNA here is from genome assembly GCA_964016885.1 of Eledone cirrhosa. NCBI lineage: Eukaryota > Metazoa > Mollusca > Cephalopoda > Octopoda > Eledonidae > Eledone > Eledone cirrhosa. The sequence goes on from OZ024743.1 coordinate 87,521,584, forward strand.
AATGATGTAAATAAAATTGTAAACGAAAATGACAGGTTATTAAAATAGTTGTTTCTACTTTTGGTACAAAGCCAGCAATTACTCAGTACATTACTGGTATTTTATTTTATCGACCCCGTAAGGATGAGAGGCAAATTTAACCTCGACGGGATTTTAACTTTGCCTTAACATAGTAAAGGTAAATAGTGAAGATTTAGGCCAGTACATACGTATGCGCCGACGAACATACACATACATATACATACGCACACACAAATACATACATACACACACGCACACACACACGTGCATTTCTACAGTATTTTCACCAAACTTAAGACATAGGTTACTTATGTACTCCGGATGGTCATGGGCACTTTCATTTTCCCAGATATTGATTATAGGGCCTCCCGGCTTCTTTGGAGTCGACTGAAGCACTGCAGTGCAATGCAAAAAAAACGTCATAACTTCTGGAGTTCGCAACCGATTTTCACAAAACTTGACACATGGGCTACGTTTGTTCTACAGATGAATGTGAACTCTCAGAATTGGCACATATTGAGTAGGGGACCCCTGGAGGCAGGAACCCCCTTTTGGAAAAAAGCCGATGATTTTGTAAAAGTATAGTTTTCGAATCAGAACTGAAGTATTGACATAAATGATATACATAACTGCTATTTAATACCCGAGCAACGCCGGGTACCTCTGCTAATACAATATAATTACCTCATTACCAGAGGTGTCCCGAATAAGACAGATACAAGAAACGTCCGCATTCGTTCGTCAGACAAGGCAATTTAAACATAATGAGATATTTGAAAAATCTCCTCAAAAAAGGCTAAAAAGGTTTAACGGGCAAAAAATAAATAAAAGTAATAATACAAAAAATGTATACAAATGAAACTTCTTTATTGATCCCTGAATACATAAAATGTAATGCCGACTCCATTGGGAGTCGAACTTGAAATAGCGGGAGCGTAAATGAAGTAGAATTAATGCATCCAACATGCCGTTTTGCTGCTTTACCTATACCCAGTAGTATAATAATAGTTCTTCCTAACATTGGCACAGGACCATCAATTTGGGAGTTGGGTAAATTCGATTGAATCATCCCATATATATAAGCTTTAAAACTATGTTTACGCCTATTTGTTTTCCAGTATGAAGCGAGGTAAAGCATGCGATACTTTGACAACGGTTGTCGGTAACTTTCCCCTTGCTTCTGCTGGAACTCGGTAGGTGGCGTCAGCTGCCAACTTTCAAATTCATAGCTAAAGGCTTTCAAACATTTTATTCGTAAACATATCGTTTATTATTCGATATACAAACTTTACATACATATATACATACATATATATATATATATATATATATATATATATATATATATATATATATATATATATATATATATATATATATATATATATATTAAACAAAGAGAAGTGTGTTACACAGTGAGATGTGTGTAAAGAATTATTACAAGTGAGTTTTACCGTTACTGTATAGAGAACAATATCTACAGGTTTAGCAATTAAATAGAAAACAAACTAAGTCAGAATCAAATCTCTGAATTAGAGTTTTAAATTACCAACCTTATAACTATAAGTTTGCTGATACGAATCTCGCTTCGTTTCACCACTGATATGTGTAGTATAACAGGCCACAGGATCCTCAGTCAGCAAATGTGGACACTGTTCACGACACATCTAACCTCATGGATGCTGCCCAGAGTAGGGCAAAATCACGTGTTATTTGTATCAAATAACGGCTCTCATGGATTGGGGAAAATGCTAGAGAGAGCAGCCCAACCATTCGAATTTATTAGCTCAACAATTTGGAGCTCGTTAAGTATACACTGTGTAACACACTTCTCTTTGTGTAATATATTTGCATTTGAGCTCAGAAGGAAATTCTCTATTCTTCTTTGAGCTAATACTATTATTATTATTACAGTGAACTGCGGATGGGGAGGGTCATATTTGTGTAATATTGCCAGAATTAATAACAGAACACACTCACTGTTTGGTTGGTTTTCGTTTTTCGCTTCTGTGTCTTTTATATCGGTTAATTTAATTTATTCGGTCCTCAATGTTGCCATTGACTGACCAACGGTCAAAAATACAGATACAATATAGACACAAACACATATATATAGTCTATCAAAGTTCTTTCGTTGCACATCCGCAACATCGTCAGTGGTGCTATTGTTTCCTCCCGTTACATTGTATGTCTACGCCATCTTTATTTAGTCTGTTTCTATATTTATTTATTGATTTATATTTTTTTTTGTCTTCTTTGCGCATGCGTTTGCGTGTGTGTATAGTGTTTTGTTTGATGTGTGTTCGTGTTTGGGTGACTGTGTATTGGTTAATGTATTCTATCTTTACTAGTGTGTGTTTATATGTGTTTGTTGTTATTGTGCTTGTGTATGTATTTATTTATTTATTTATTTATTTATTTATACTTCTATTAGGTCAGTGTTTTTTGTTTGGGTGTGGTTGTTATTCCATTCATTTTTTCTGTTTAGCCTTGGCCTTCTAAGTTCTATTTCACTGGCCTCTCTGATTTGCCTATCTGCCGAGTCATATCTATGTTTAGATATTATTCTAATTTCTATGGTGTCTATGTTACCGCCGTGTTGTTTGGCAAGTTCGTATAGTATATGTATATAAAATAGAGGTGTGACACACGCGTTGTGATATATTAGTAAAAAAGGAAAAGAAAATGCTGACAGATTTTTTCCAGTGAAAAATAGTTTAATTAGGAATAAGTATAAATTAGTAATAAGTAATGGTTGGTATTCAATGTTAGTTTTAATGGTTGCGCATTTCAAATGCTTTTCAAACATAATTTTGAGATACTAACCATTACTTATTACTAATTTATACTTATTCCTAATTAAACTATTTTTCACTGGAAAAAATCTGTCAGCATTTTCTTTTCCTTTTTACTAATATATATATATATATATATAGCGAGGGAAAAGTGGTAAGGAACCAGGTGGACCATAACGCACCAAAGTACTCAATACTTAGGGTAGTAGAGTGGGTAATAGGAGTAAGTAAGACCCCGACGGCTGAGCTCAAGCCTATTTACTCCTATATATATATATATATATATATATATATATATACATATATATAGCCAGGGCCCCGACGGCTGAACTCCGGCCGAACGTTCGGATCTAGCTGTCGAAACGGCCAGAGTTCAGCCGTCGGGGTCCTGACTCTTTTCCTATTACCCACTTTACTACCCTAAATATTGAGTACTTGTGTGTATATATATATATATATATAAAAATCAGGATGGATTCAGCTTGAAACTGGTTAGACTATTACTCACCAGAGTACTCGATACTTGGGATAGTAGAGTATGGTTATATTATAAAGAGTCGAGACCCCGACGCCTGAGCTCTTGCCGTTTCAAAACATCCAACTCCAGACAGCTCAGTCGTCAGGGTCCCGACTCTTTATTGTATATATGTGTGTGGTGGTGGTGGTGGGGGGGGGGGGGCTATGATGATCAGCATTATCATCTCCATCACATCATTTTACGTCGGCTTTTCCATGCTAGCTTCGGTTGGACGAGTTATTTCCAGCACAGCCTCCTTCCATTCACAGCTTTACTTCGTCATCTCCTATATGAGATCAGCTCTCACCACTTCTGCCCCAAATGTTCTCAGTCTTACTCTTCTACAGCTTCCTTCCACTGGCATCGTTTGACACTTGTTCATCCTTCAGTCCCGGAGCCAGAGTTATGATAGGAGAAACAGTGTAGAGGAGAATAGTGGTAGCTAGATGTTTTCTTGTGTGTGAGAGTGAAGTGAAAGAGAGGAGGAGAGAGAGCGAGGGAGAGAGAGAGGGGGAGAAAGGGAGAGAGAGGGTCGGCGAGGAGGTGGTAGTAACAGAGACAAGCAAAAGGGAAAGAGAGAGTGAGAAAGAGAAAGAGAAAGAGAAAGAGAAAGAGAGAGAAGAATGGTAACAGAGATGAGGTGAAGGGGAAATAGAAAGGGAGAGAAAGAGAGAGGGGTAGAGAGAGAGAGAGAGAGAAAGAGTGGGATAGAGAGAAAGAGTGAAAGAGAGAGAAAGAGTGAGGGGTAGGGAGAGAGAGAAATAGTGAGACAGAGAGAGAGGCTTGGGGCGGAGAAGTAGAGGGATATGGTTGGTGGCCGGGAAAAAACTGAATGCTTCTTCTACCTCATTTTCTTTTTCTTCTTCTTCTTTTTCTTCTTTTTCTTCTTTTTCTTCTTTTTCTTCTTTTTCTTCTTTTTCTTCTTTTTCCTCTTCCTCTTTCTTCTTCTTCTTCTTCTTCTTCTTCTTCTCCTTCTTCTTCTTCTTCTTCTTCTTCTTCTTCTTCTTCTCCGTTCATTTGTTCCTGAGGGGGTCGTGGGGGAAGAGTCCTCAAACACTCTTTCCAACGGGTCCAGCCAGAAGCAACCATCTCCAACTGATCCGACTGGACCAGCCAACCATCTTGCTCGGGGTCTACCCGTGGGTCTCCTGCCAGCTGGTTTTGCCCGTAATACTGACGAATCTAATTGTGTCCCTCGTTACCCCAGGGATGGCATGGTGTAATAAATAGGAAAGTGTGTGAGTGAACATGAGAGATGAGAAGGGCAGACAAACACAATGTCAACCCTGGCTACAACTCCCTCCCCGTTAATTACACCCACCCACCCACTCGCTGTTTCCAATTCCACCTGCTTACAACTCTCCCCCCCCCCCCGCTTATTCCGACCACCCCTGCTTATTGCAGCTCTCCCCGCTTATTCCACCCAACCAGCTTATTCCAACTCCCCCCGCCTATTCCAACACCCCCGCTTATTCCAGCCACCCTCAATTATCACCCCCCCCTTATTCCACCACCTCCTCTGCTTACCCCTCCTCCCCTTATTATATGAGACCCGAGAGTATAAGATAATAAACAGTAAGTCACCATTATGTAAGGATTGAGTGAGAAGGGTTGAAACAACAATTAGGAGCACTTGAGTGGTTATATTAGATATAACGATGCTGCCCGAGTCAAGCACACAGTGGGATCGACACCGAGACCTCATGATTGCCATGTGGAACATCTGACTGATAAAATGACAAGTCAATCATATTGGTGGCCTCCCCACAGCCCTGGCAGACAGAATGGAGAAGGCGTTTTCCTTGAGGACGGCAAGGGAGACGCGCTGGAAAAGCCATTCCAGCTCGCGAGGCTCACACCTGCGGCTGGCCAGCTCAGCGCCTACGGTGGTGAGTAGGGAGGTAGCCCTAGGGCCGAGGACACCATAAGTCTCCACTGCCAAGGGTACAACCGCAAACCGGTATTTGAGGAGTTTGGCCTTCTCAGCCCGGCGTGCAGCAGAACTTGGGTTAGTTGCAGACTGCACTAGGTTGCGGCTGGAGAAAGTGTCGGTGCAAGTGGCTCGCAGACGAAAGGTTTGCCACCGCGGAACGGGAAGATGGTCATGCCATCTGGCCTTTTGCCGTCCCCTCGGTCCAGCCCCACCGGCTTGAGCTGGGAAGGGAAGCCTGCAGCGTCCAAGCCATGCTTTATGACCTCATTGAGGGCAGCATGGCGTGGAAGGCGACCGGCACTGTGGCGACAAGAAAGCGGGTGGAGGCCGAAAGAGTCCACGGTGGATCCACAGCGACGTGGGTGTGGTACGTAGATCCGGAGGCTTAGCCTCAAGGAAACGCCGATGCGCAGGCTATTGTTATCCAGCTGCATGCCAGTGGAGAAGGAGGTCAAGGCATGGAGCCAGGTACCACTGTGGGGTTTGGAGGCCGCATGAAAACAGGCAAGGTGGTGCTGATCGAGCTGGCGCATGAGCCTGTCTGAAGCCAGGCTGCACTGGATGGCATCCCAAATGCTTTGGGGGGACTTGACGTCAGCAGGGGGAGAAGGAGGAGGGACGTCTACTGGGCTAAGTCCCAGCCGGTCCCACGTCTCACAGGCGGCCTCACGTTCCCTGATCACAGAGGGTTCCAATGTGTTTTGGAGAACCCTGCTGACGAGGACGCGGCATGAGGTTACCGACGAAAGAAACGCCGGCAAAGCCAGTGAGATCCGCTGCTGTTCGGATACAAGTATCGAGGTCAGCGAGGAGAGATGCGTGGGTGTAGTACGGAGAGCTGCGAAGGGCATAGAGGAGCTTCGGCATGGCGAAGCAGTTCCTCAACAGAAAGAGAACTGGGTGGCCGTCGATCAAGCCCAGTCGGCTTGTGAGGGTCTGGAGTTGTTGGAGCCTGGACCTGATGGTGGAGCGGATGGCCGGCGGGTGGATCGGTGACCCGAGGATGAGGACATCCTCTTTGGAGGTCACCTGTACCTGGTGGAGAATGGACCGCACGTCCGAGAAGGCTGGCATCGTGGCTGACATTCAACATCTCCGACTTGGACGAGTTGGCCGATTCCCGCTAGGGCAGGAACCACCGATTGTATTCATGGCAGCCAGTCTCTACGGGCCCGCCCAACGTAGCATCATCCAGATACCAAACGTTGAGCGGGGCCGTGATACTCCGGGCAATGTGAATTGTTTCTACTTTTGGCACAAAGCCAGCAATTACTCCAGTGCATTACTGGTGCTTTATGTATCGACACCGTAAATGCAAAGCTAACCACGGTAGCATTTGAACTCAGAACGTTAAGGGCCATAACTCTATGCTGCAAAGCACGGTGTTTGATGCTCTACCGATACTGCCAATCCGCCACCCTTATATATTAAATATGATGTTTTCCGATTATTCAAATTAGTGTTCGCTTTTTACGTGAAGATGCGTTCGTGAACGCGGCGCGTAAAACAAATTCGCATAATTCAAGTCTTATATTTCTGATAAATAACAAAATGAAAAACCACATGCGTTGTAGCGCGTTATTCGCGCAAAGTGAATACTTAATAATATTTTTTTCCAAGAGGCGTTCAAGCGAATTCGCGTAGTTCAAGTTCGCGTAAAAAGCGATCAGACTGTACTTGTTTAAGAAGATTTAACAAAAAAAAAAAAAAAAAAAAACCTAGCCAATACAAATACAGGGTGGTTGAGTCCCATTTTCATAGACAACATGTACGAATAATCGAGAGAGAAAGAAAGGGGTGTGGGGATGACAGAAAAAGAACTGGAAGGAAATAGAGGCAGGGATAAATAAATTAGTCATTATTAGACAATTATTTGTGACACACCTCACTACTAATCACAATGATTTTGAATATCCTGCATTTTTGTGAGCAAGTAATGAGGGATCGGTTACCAAATCTCCTTTCTACGCCGCACCACACCCTCTCTCTTTCTCTCTCTCTCTCTCTCCCTTTCTCTCCCCCCTCTCTCTCTCGCTCTCTCTCTCTTTCTCTATGTATATATATATATGGATATTTTGCTCCTTATAACAGTCTTTCCTCTCTCTGTTTGGTTGAGCTCTTTTCTTTGAGTGGTTTCGGGCTGCCATTTCTAGCCGCTAGTGTGTTATCCTTTCTACATATTATATTATATATATATATATATATATATATATATATATATATATATACTAGCAGAAGTACCCGGCGTTGCCCGGGTGTAAGTCGACCTTTGGTCTGAGGTTAAAATGTTTGAAAGTTACTTCCCGCGCATCACAGGTGCAAAAACCTTCGAACCTCAAGGGAAAAAATAGAGGTTAGTATACGCAGGTGTGTAATTGAGCATAAATAATCAAGTTGATCAAAATTGCGTCTAGGGTTATTATTGCCCTTTGCAACAGCCTCAAGAACATGTAATTAAATAGATTTACCATGGACTATTGTGCACGTTGGTCTTGTGTTTAGCCTGCTAAAATCGGTGATCAAATGAGGCAACAATAAGCCATACTGATGACGTTTAAGCGGGTGGCAAGGAATTGATGCGGCATAGATAGCCATGGGAGTCTTGAAGGAGCACGGCGGTCAGGCAAAAGAAAGGGCCGAGGAGGGGATGGTGGCTGACAGTGCACGGAGGCGGCATCCTGAGGCATGAAGATGTAGTGGGGCGACGGCCAGCAGGCAAGGAAGAGGGCATGGGTGGACGGTGGCAAGGATGCCGCATGGTGAGCCATGGCAGTATTGAAGGAGCACTGCGGGCAGGAAAAAGAAAGGGCCAAGGAGGGGATGGCGGCTGACAGAGCATTGATGCGGCATGGTGATGCATGATGATGCAGTGGGACGACGGCGTGCAGGGAAGGGAGATGGCCGGGATTGACGGTTGCAGGGATTCCGCATGGTGAACCATGGCACTCGTGAAGGACCAAGTCGTGCGGGTAAGGGAGAGGGAAGGGGAGGGCATGGTGGCTGACAGAGCATGGATGCGGCATGGTGAGGCATGACGATGCAGTGGGACGACAGCGTGCAGGGAAGGGAGAAGAAAGGACTTGATGGTGGCAGGGATGCGGCTTAGTTAGGCAAGGCAGTATTGAAGGAGCACGGCGGGCAGGCCCAAAAAATGGCTGAGGAGGGGATGGTGGCCGACAGGGCAGTAATACGGCATGGTGAGGCATGACGATGCAGTGGGACGACGGCATGCAGGGAAGGGAGAGGGCAGATCCAGTTTTTATAATTTTTGGCGGAAGCAAGGGAGTGCGTGGCTCTGATGAAAGAGACTGTCAGCTTCTTTCGCCGAAAAGAAGTGACATAGTCACTCCTTTAAAACTGATATCATATGATGTTCTAAATGTTTTTAATTAAACATATGTTATATTGCCAAATATACTAAACATACACATATATATATATATTTTTTTAACGCTAAATTATTAATAACAATATACCGTATTTGCAGGCCTATTTGGACGCTACTTCGCATATGACGTTCCCTCTTTTTTTTTTAATTATGTTTTACGTTATATTTTGACGTTTATAGGCATTTTTATGGACCACGTCCAATAATCGCGGTTTTTCACTCTTCGTGGGTTCTCTAGGAACGTAACCCCGCGAATATCGCGGTAGTACTGTATATATATATATATATATATATATATATATATATATATATATATATAATATATATATATATATTGTTATACTTGGGGAGGGTCATATTTGTGTAATATTGCCAGAATTAATAACAGTCTATCAAAGATATATATCAAAGATAGACTATATATATGTGTTTGTGTCTATATTGTATCTGTATTTTTGACCATTGGTCAGTCAATGGCAACATTGAGGACAGAATAAATTAAATTAACCGATATAAAAGACACAGAAGCGACAAGCGAAAACCAACCAAACAGTGAGTAGGTTCTGTTATTAATTCTGGCAATATTACACAAATATGACCCTCCCCAAGTATAACAATATTTGTTTCGACACACGATTTCATATCAAAAACCTCGCAAAATTAATATATATATATATATATATATATATATAAAAGTTTTAATATAAAAGAGCTTCTACAGGACTAGAACTGTTTCATTCGTGATAAATCATCTGATTTCTCACGAATGAAACAGTTTTAGTCATGTAGAAGCTCTTCTATATTAAAACTTTTATACTCTGCTATGTATTGAGTACCTTAATTACTGTGGTTACCTCCGATTCAACCCGGAATAACATATATATATATATATATATATATATATAAATATCAACTAGAAATTGATTGACATATATATAAAATAAACACATGAAACAATCACAGGGAATAATTTGTAAAGTGTGTAAGCACACACAGCTAGGTAGGTAACTAATTAAAGTTTAACTAGAACTTCAAATATAGATACCTTTTAAAAGGTATTCATTGGAATCTTTGAGCTTATTCTGCAGTGGATATGGCGCATGTCTCTCAGACATGACACTCTTAATTTAATTTTGCCTATATATACGGCCCTTTAATTGTAGAGCTAACTCAGTTGAATGGACTCGGCTGCTATTTCTAGCTGTCGATAATCCTATTCACGCCTCTGGGATGACGCTGTGCGATGTGTGTATTTTTTTAAAAAAATGCAACACGTATACGAATGATTCACAGATTTCCATTTGCTGTGTAAACACAGATAGTTAGATCTTCTCCCTTGTTGAAAATTCGGTTTTGGGTACTGTGATTTACCGATTGATGGTGAAATATATTTATTTAATGAAATATATACAAAGAAGATTAATCATTTTATAAGGTATCTATATTTGAAGTTCTAGTTAAATTTTAATTAGTTACCTACCTAGCTGTGTGTGCTTACACACTTTACAAGTTATTCCCTATGATTGATGTCAATCAATTTCAAGTTGATATATATAAATATATATATATATATATATATATATATATATATATATATATATATATAATACAAGGACGAATGGTTACGCCTTCATTACGTTTATTGGTTGGGGACTTGCGTATCGATCCTGCCCGACTCTGGAATCAAAAGCTCGTCAGACCTCTGTCAGACCTAAACATTGAGTGCTCACCTGGGTGAATCTAGTGTCATTACTACTACAGAGGTCCGACGATCTGGATCGATACAGATCGAACCTTGAATTCAGTAAAGTGAACAGAAAGGACAATAAATCGCCATAAAAAATATTATTCGATTGACCTACAATTCGACATACTTCGTTAAACACGGACATAATCGACATGCGATGATTGGCGAATAGTTTGTAAAATGGGACACCCTAATACGCATACACACACCGTTGTAATAACTGGAGCCGCTGTAGTAACTGGCCTTAAAAATTATTTTCAAACTCGCCCTACGGAGTTGAGTTGCTTTATACCTTAGTTATTTTTACCCACCTGTTCCTAATCCCCTCTCTCTCTCTCTCTCTCTCTCTCTCTCTCTCTCTCTCTCTCTCTCTCTCTCTCTCTCTGTATATATATAGATTGCCTAATAAAAGTAACCTTATTTTGTAAGAAGCTGTCTGATGAGATCATGTCATTGGATTTAACACGGAATTAGTGGCCTCTGTTGTCATCGAAATATATATAACGGCCTTTCAATAAAGGAATTTTAACATCTGAATTACTTTGCCTTTCATCCTTACGGGGTCGATAAAATAAAGTACCAGTAATGCACTGGGTAATTGGTGGCCTTGTGCCTAAAGTAGAAACAATTATATATATATATATATATATATATATATATATATATATATATATATATATATATATATATATACACATCCCCCCGTTCTTGCTTTCTTCTTACTCTCATTCCATTTTTAAGCCTAACTTAACTACCAACTACATAGCCGCCATATTCTCCGTATATATACATATACACACACACACACACACACACACACACACACACACACACACACACACATATATATATATATATATATATTTATATACACATCCCCCCGTTCTTGCTTTCTTCTTACTCTCATTCCATTTTTAAGCCTAACATAACTACCAACTACATAGCCGCCATATTCTCCGTATATATGTACATATATACACACACACACACACACACACACACACACATATATATATATATATATATATATATATATATATGTGTGTGTGTGTGTGTGTGTGTGTGTGTGGATATATATATGGGATAACAAGTTATAGTTTTAGGTAATCCAGTTAGAGGTTGTGAGTACTCTGTACTAGGGATACTTTTAACGTACGGCTTTGTTTGACTCAACAAGATGTTTCCTTAGTTAGGTGGTGAGTTTGTGAGAATTCCCAAGCAGGTCATTCTTGGAATAATAGTAGTGAAAGAGTGAAGAATAACATGGTCGGCTGTACAGAAAGGGTTTCATTTACAGTATTAACAATTGTTTCATTGATCAGGTGAGTCTAAAGGTTGCTGATCACTCGAAATTGCGTCACTCGATCTTAAATTCACTGTGTGTCTCTGATCAAATCATCGGAATACTGTATTTAAGGTCGAGTGACACAATTTCGATTGATCAGCGGCCTTTAGATTCACCTGATCAATGAAACAATTGTTAATACTGTAAATAAAACCCTTTCTGTACAACCCACCATGTTATTCTTCACTCTTATATCTATACTATAAAGCTGACGGCCGTATGTAGGTAACAAACTTTCCGCCAAACGGCTGGAATAAACAGCACCAAATTTGCACCATAGATGTAACTTTTTCCAAGTAAAAAAGTGAGGGTATTTTTGTCTACCGAATTTTGTTAAAAGATTAAAGACATTATTTAAATATTCACTTCTTAAAAATTTCAAATGTCAACGCTTCCGGTTAGCGTCATTCCTCACTTTTTCTTATGACGTCGCACAACATTCTCCTCTTTTTCTTAGTATGTATGTCTGACTGTCTGCATTAGATAACGTTTTTCGAAATATTTACTTCTGCGTTCACAGACTGATTTTTTTAGTTTCAGAAGATCCCGTTAAGAGTGAAAGCAGCGATTCTTTGCTTAAACTTTTATCTGTTATTTTAATATATATATTCGTGTACAGATATTTTTGCATACACAAAAACAAAAACCTATTTATTTCACGAAAGCACAGATGGCTTATCGTCATTGTTACTGTTCGAGGTTAAAGGACCACAGTCTTTCCAAGATCTGAGAACCATCAATGGCCATCAATGTTCCACTTACCGTTTGGCTTGTCAGATGTGTGGTATGTTACACGATGACAACCATTGGCACCTCACCCTGCAAGAAGCAACAACTGCTAAAGTCCCTTCTCAGCTGCGAAAGCTCTTTGCTATTATGCTGCACAACTACGATCTCGCCGACCCTCTCGCAATGTGGAACAACCACCGCGAAAGTCTAGCTGAAGACATCCTCCACGCACACGCAGACACAATCCGAACGTAACATACGATGTCGTTTTCAATGAAGCGCTTATTTATCTTGAAAACAGTGTCCTGGAGATTGGTGGTAGGCCTCTAAGTCACTACAGCTTACCTGCTCCTGACAGGAGTGTCCAGAGGTCAACGTCTACAGAGATTCTCCGCGAGACGAGCTACGAAATCAGTGATTCTCCCATACTTCACTGAGGAAGTATCATAAGACTGAAACATGTCCGGAGTTGTCCATGTACTTACCAAAAAAAGAAATCCACTCATCAGTGTATAACTTCATTCAATTTTTGCATTTCGAAATTCTCTCCCTAACCTTTCTTGATAAGAATTATCATCAACAGTGTTCTTTTTACATGTGTAGTTTCAATTGATTAAACATTTAGGGAGATTTACTCCACACTTAAATAAAAGTAATTTTCTTTATTCCTCTGATTTTGCTAAAGTGGACTGGAGAAAGACAAACTCGACCTCAGCGTGATTTTAACTTAGCAACAGGAAATTGAGGCAACTGTAGTCAAAGAGAATTAGCGTGTCTCCCGTTTATTCTCAGCTCAAACCTAACGCAGCAGATCTGTGATCTAAACTCCCGTTTATTCTCAGCTCAAACCTGACGCAGCATATCTGTGATCTAAACTCCCGTTTATTCTCAGCACAAACCTGACGCAGCAGATCTGTGATCTACACTCCCGTTTATTCTCAGCTCAAACCTGACGCAGCAGATCTGTGATCTAAAGCATTCCTACCGGTACCATTTCGTCTTGTTTTTCCAGATTAAGTGTATACTATAGGCATGTTGTTAGAATGTCTCAAGAAAGATTCGCTGGACAGATTTTATGGGCAAAACACTTTATTTCACGTTGCTCCAGTTTACTCAGCTGTAAAAATGGGATGATAGGATTGGGGTCCCTATCATTAAATCACCCAAGACACCTCCAACGAGATATACCTTGGAGGGTCCCAGCTAAACCAGCATAGGTGCGAGCTGTCACACACACACACAGTTGGTAATCAAAAAGAGCAAGTGTGACAATTAATTTAAAAAAAAACATTATAAAAGTGGGGAAATAGAAAAAAAATAAACAAAAATTTCAAATATTGAAAGCCAATGGGAGACAGATTATGTATAAGAAAACGAAAAAGAAAAGGAAAATAAGAAACAAAGGAAGTTGTAAAACAGCTAGAAGTTAAACTTGGTATTAAACTGTAACCATATCTAAATTGCATTTTACACTTAGATTAGGATGAGAATCGCTGCAACACCTACTTATCGTCGTTTCAGGTTCAGCCTCACTGTGTCTTCTAGCATAGATTCGAATTGACCTAAAACCTGTGAGTTGTATGTATGTATATATATTGCTGTTTTCAAAAGCGTGTGTGTAAACTAATTCATCGCCGCTATATATATATATATATATATATATGTGTGTGTGTGTGTGTGTGTGTGTGTGTGTGTGTGTGTGTGTGTGTGTGTGTGTGTGTGTGTGTGTGTGTGTGTGTGTGTGTGTGTGTGTATACATGTGTGTAAATATATATATATATATGTGTACACATGCGTGTACACATGCGAGGACCCAGAGACATGTGCGATACGTGCATAGGTCGATGCGTCCGAAAATACATAAAACTCGTATGATGCGTGTGTGAGCCCGTGGGGCCAGTGCGGGTGTCCAAGATGACCGCACGAAAACTCCATACCCCCTGCCACGAGCAGACGCATATAATACACATCTGATTCCGTGTACCTCTCACGCGGGCCTATGTGGAGTGATGTATATATGGGTGTGTGTGTATATATGTGTGTATGTGTGTATATGTGTGTGTGTGTGTGTGTGTGTGTGTGTGTGTGTGTGTGTGTGCACAAGTGAGGACATATGGTGTGAGCAGGGATGTAAATATATACACAGGCACACTTGTATACATCTATATATATATATATATATATACACACACACAACACACACACACACACACACACACACACATACACACACACACACACACACACACACACACAAATACACACACACACACACACACACACACACACACACACACACACACACACACACACACACACACACACACACACACACACATATATATATATATATATATATATATGACGACTGAAGACAGATATAAATATCTGTCTTCAAGAAACCACTGGTAAATCTTATGTTGTTTATTACATAACTATATATATATTTGTATATATATACTCTTTTTCTCTTTTACCTGTTCCAGCCATCCGACTGAGGCCATGCTGGGGCACCGCCCTTGTTGCTACACATTTTATCTCCAGCCTGTATTGGTTGGCCACTGGTGTAAGAGGGAGTTTGTTGCTGCTACCCTTAGGTTTCCCTCGTGCCTTGCTGTGGGCTCATCCGGGATCCTGGATAGCAAGGTGTCGAGATGTTTCTTGAAGACATCCACCTCCACACCATGCAGATCTCTCAGATCCCTCGGCAGCTTGTTGAAGAGTTGAGGGCCCTTGAATCCCAGGCTATTGCAATATCTGCTCCTTATTCTAGATGTGAAAGACGGGACCTTTGGCACCACACAGTGACGTCCTGTTCGACGGTTGGTCCTGCTTCCAATGCCAAAGTTTGGTGCTAGTCCATCCAGGATTTTCCACATGTAGATCACTGCGTATCTCTCCCGTCTTCGCTCCAAGGAGTAGAGGTTCAGTTCTTTTAGCATCTCCCAGTAGTTTATCTCCATCGTGGCAATCCTCTTGGTGTAGCTTCGTTGGATTGCCTCAAGCTCCGTGGTTAGTTTGACACTATGGGGTGACCACAATTGGGAGCAATAGTCCAGGCGGCTTAGGACAAATGTCCTCCATAGTGTCAACATGGTGTCACGGTCTCTTGTCCGGAAAGCCCGCAAGATCCAGCCAGCGAGTCGTCAGTACATTGTCGCCATTTTCATGATGTGTGAGGAAAAAGATGCATCATCGCTCATGTCTATACCCAGGTCTCGTATCGATTTTGACACGGAGATATCGGCCCCTCCTGGTCCTGCGTAGCTGTGTTGTGTTGTATTTGTGTTTGTAGGTTTGTATTGTAGGGCTTGGAATTTGCCAGCATTAAACTGCATGTTGTTTTCTTCCGCCCATTTGTATATGGCATCCAGATCTTGTAAAAGGGCAGCGTCAGCCGGGTTTTTGATTGCCTGTGCTACCTTAGTGTCATCAGCATAGCTAGTGTGGGATGTTGCTGTATGTACTACAGAGGGCATGTCTGAGAGAGCCACCAAAAACAGTAGTGGTCCCA
Source organism: Eledone cirrhosa (assembly GCA_964016885.1). NCBI lineage: Eukaryota > Metazoa > Mollusca > Cephalopoda > Octopoda > Eledonidae > Eledone > Eledone cirrhosa. The sequence continues at coordinate 87,537,573 of OZ024743.1, forward strand.
GGACTGTCCCTTGGGGCACCCCACTTGTTATTGATGTTTCCTTTGAGAGGGCTCCGTTGGCTGCGACTGTCTGGCTTCTGTCCTTTAAAAAGTTATGCAGCCACTCACCTACTTTTCCAGTTATGCCGAGTCCGTGTAGTTTGTGACATATCATTCCGTGGTTGACCTTGTCAAAGGCCTTCGCAAAGTCAACATATATCACGTCCACATGTGAGCTATCTAGCAGTTGTTTCAGTACCCAGTTGTAGTGATGTAGCAGCTGTGTAAGGCAGCTTCTTCTTGGGCGGAAGCCATGCTGCATGTTAATCAGGCGGTCATTTTCCTCGAGGAAAGTGATCAGTTTCTTTCTGACGACTCGCTCCATGACCTTACTGATATGCAAAGTTAGGGAGACTGGCCTATAGTTTTTGGCCTCCGCTCTGCTACCTCCTTTATGGATAGGGCATATTGTGCCTTCTTTCAGCTCCCTGGGTAGTATACCGCTAGCCAAGGAGCTTCTGAAGAGCATCTTCAGTGGAGTTGCTAAGGCCCGCTTACATGTTTTTAAGAGGACTGCTGGGAATCCATCAGGTCCAGCAGCTGAGTCTGTTCTAATTTCAACTATGGCGTATACCACATCCTCCTCCGTTACGTCTATGTGGTTGATGGTCGCCATTTCTTCATGTAGTGTTGTTGCATCAAAGAACTCCCCTGGCTTTGTTATTTGCATGTGCCTCAGTGGACATGTGAACACACTTTTGTACTGTTCGTTCAGTGTTTCACATATTTCTTGGGGATTCTCGGTTAATGAACCGTCTGTATGGAAAAGTGGCCCAATCTTGCAGTGTATCGAGGCAGTTTCTTTTGCAAATTTAAAGAAAGCCTTAGGGTTTGTTTTAATATTTTCTATGGCCCTGCTTTCTTTCTTTGCCCTCTCATTTTCATGGGAAAGTTTGAGTGCAATCTCGGTGTCAAGTAGTGCACGTTTCAAATAGAGGTCCTTCTTGTTTTTGTTTTCTTGTTGTGCATTCAACTGGTTTGAGAGCTTGGTCCTGCGTCTCATAAGGATTTCCCTATCTCTGGGAATAAGATTTTTGTGTCTGTTTGCCTTTTTCTCCGGGACAAACGTTTTGCATATAGTGTGTATCGTTGTCATGAAGTGTTGAAATTGTGTGTTGGTGTCTTGTGTGGCGGTGTTTTCGCTCAATATTTGCTTACGGACTTCTCTCTTAATCTTTTTCCAGTTAGCCTTGTAGAAGTTAAGGCTGGATAACGTTCCGGTGCTTCTTGATGGTTGTGTCTCTGTTGGTTCTCTCGGACCACATATCATTAGTTCTACTAAGTTATGATCCGAGAAAATTGTTGATGTCACCTTTACATTGTGGATGAGCGCTTCGTTGTTTGTAAAACAGAGGTCCAGGACATTTCTTGTTGGGAGGAGTACTGCTTGTTCCATGAACAGCCTATGTGTGAGGGCCAGCAGGGATTCCATCTGTCTCTGTTCTATTGACGTCATTCCAGAGAGGAGGTGGCCCTCAGGCCATTTGACCTTTGGCAGGTTGAAGTCTCCCAGCAGTAGAATGTTGAGACCCTGCTCCAAGGACCTCTTCTATCCTACTGAGGCTATCCTCAAATTTACCCTCATGATTGGGGGCATCGGGCGGCCGATATGTGACACATATTACTGTCTGTAGTTGCTTCATAAGTACTATCAGTGTGTCACAGACTGAGTTTGAATGTGTCAACAGTACAATTGGTGTGACATCTTCACGGATATACAGAGCAACCCCACCATGAGTTCTCTCCTTCCTGTCCGAACGAAATACAGTATATTTCGGTATATGTATTTCTGCATCTGCTATACTGCTTGTCAGGTGCGTTTCAGTTAGTGCCATGCATAATGCTTGATTGCTTATGGCTAAGTCTCCCAGGTAGGAAATTTTACTCATGTTAGTGAGTTTCACCAGGCCTCTGACATTCAGCAGCAGCACTGGTGTGATTTTTGGGGTACCAGCAATGGCTGTCGGTATGACACCTGACCTGGTGTCAGCGGCGACCACTCTGGGTCCCTTAATTGTGGTGGTCTCGAGTGTTGGTGTGGGTGACCCTGGCTCTGAAAATGATACAGCCAGGTCAGCTGTCCCACAATCTTTTCTGCCATCACTAAAAAATGTTTCTGCTCTGCTGCTGCCATCTGCATTTCGTCGGCATGTGCGTGCCTTCTCTTTGTTGGCGCGGCACGCGCGACATCAGCATACTTCTGGAGCGGCTTGTTTTGGCTTTTGCTGGGGCATGTTGCGCGAGTAGGATGCGCATAGTTCGTTTGGGGCCTGGGGTGAACGAATCTGCAGCCCATCCCTGTCTCTCCACGCCAGCAGGTCTCATTCCTGAAGAACTTGCACATTACCTGGGTTTTCTTGCTCCAGTGTCTCGGTGCTTTCTGGTCCCTCTGTGCTTGGTTCTTCTTCGGAAGGTGATTTCGCTTCTCACCTTTACCGTTTGCTTGTTGGTTGCCTGGCCTGCCCTCCCTGACTGTGGCGGAAGGTATCTCATTTTCTTATATATTTTATATATATTTTATACTTTCCTTATGCATATTAACGGCTGAGCAACCTAATTTGCATATCAAGTGAGTTAGTCGGCCGGGCGCACCGAAAACCGTAATTCTCGCACCAAAAACGTAATTCGGGCTGTTTGTTTACAAACAAACCGAACATTATAATAAATGTTCGGTAAACCCATACGTACATATATATATATGTGTGCATGTATGTATATATATACATACTACTGTACGTCTGTATACATATATGTATGTACGTATACATACATACTTACGTTTAAGTATCAGCCGTACTAAGAGTGAGAAATGAAATTTCGTTTCATTCTTTTCCATTTATCGTTTTTGGTGCGCCTGGCCGACTAACTCACTCGATATGCAAATTAGGCTGCTCAGCCGTTAATATGCATAAGTAATGTATATACTTTCAGACGTTCAATCATCTGGCAGGAAGGTATACGATGCTGACAAGCTAATAAGCTTGAAACTAGTGTATCGTTCCTTTGTCAGTGTTGAACAAAAAGGCGACGATGGTGTCTTGAACACTGTACGGCGTAATTCGGGCTGTTTGTTTACAAACAAACCGAACATTATAATAAACGTATACATACATACATACTTATATCTCTATATATATATAGATAATTTAATATATCTACTAACATAAGCGCACAGATGTACGCTAATGCCAGCAAATACACAGGTTATGTCATAACCTGTGTATTTGCTGGCATTAGCGTACATCTGTGCGCTTATGTTAGTAGATATATTAAATTGATATATTAAATTATCTATATTTATCTCCAAATCACTGATTTGTCGAGCAAACCTGCCAAAACCACTTCTAAATTTTTTGGGGGTGTTAGTAGGCGTCTGTCATCTTACCATCCCATTCCTACTGACTAGCCTCTGTGTCACGTGATTGATTCTTTAGAATCGGCCATATGACCAGTAGCAGTGAGAATTTTCAGTACCTGGAATCCAGTCCTCGATAGCTGTTCCATTTACCGAATTATTATTATTTTTATATGAGTCCCCAGTGTCTGCGCATTGCCTGGAGACTTGGCTGAGAATAGACCTCCCTGATGACGCAATGAAATTCTCAACAGTTCATTACGTAACTGTCTTTATCCCATTGCAGAAACTAATTAGTTGGAGTGAAAATTTAAGTAAGTTAATTTTAAAAAAAAATTTTTTTTTTTTTTAAATTTTCTTATTTTACGTCTTTTATATATATATATATATATATATATATATATATATATAAAGGTAGCCAAACTCATATATGTATCTGTGACTATGACTAATTATATACATATATACTTTTGAATTTAATATATACTCCCGTAAGGTTGAGTAAAACTTTAGGCAGTATCTGGCTGTGCTTTCTAGTAACCAACCTACTCGCTGACTGGCAACTAATCACAACTGTCTGCCTTGACCGCTAGCGACGTGATAGTTCTTAGCCATTTTTGAATTCATTTCTGGCGGGGATCCGGTAGAAATTTTAGTCCAGACTCGAGGTGTCTCTTGATAAGTTCCAAGCCTCGTGGATAGATCCAGAATCGGGTATATCCGCAGAAAAGGAACGAAACTACCGGTAGTCGAGAGTAGAGGAATTTTGGTGAAGTTTATATGCATTTTTTCTTCAAACATCTATTTTATACCTAACGCCGTGTAGTTGATTATTTGTCTAGTCAATTTCTACGGGCTAAAAGGAATGTCTAGGTAAATTTTATCTGGCTATCCCTCGCGGAAGTTAGTCTGTATCATTTGTCTATTATTTCTTCATAGTTACATTTTAAACTTATAGCCACGTTTAAATGATTATTTATGTGGTTGATTTCTACGGACTAGGGTGAAGAAATACTGTATATATTTTATCTAATAATTCTTCAAACTTGCAATTTTATATATATATATTTAGGTTTGTTGGTTCACCTCTGGATAGAATTGGTCATTTCGTATGGTCAATCTCGATGTAATATTATGGAGAGTACTCAACGTAATGCAGCTCACCCGTCTTCGTTTGTGTAGTTGGTGGTGCGAGTACGGAGTTAATTATTATAATAAAATAACAGGAGGCTGGACTTGTGTAAATCCTTGAAAGGTTTATTATACTATGATCATTTCAATGACCGGGTTCCGTATGAATCCGGTGATATCATCAGGTATTCGAAATATAACAAAGGAATATAACAGATAAAATTCATGGGGCTGAAAATCATAGACAAGAGGACGACCGACCATCTAGCATCTTCTACTTTAGTCGGTCTCCCTCACGTGTTGGCTATTCGGTCTACTTATGACCATCTGGTGAGGGGGCGGAAGCTTATAATGTACTACTACCTGCCCGTCAAAGAGAAAAAAGAAGAAAGAAAGAAGGAAAATCCGCGTTAAGGTCATGCTACAATCAGACTAGAAATTGCCGTTAAAAATGTTTTTCCAAAGAACCTATATCTTAACAGAGGCATATAGTGGGCGTCTGTATGGTATAAAGTGTGAACAGAAAATTGGAACGTTAAACTTATGTTTAGAGTTATTGGATGAGATTAAAAAAATTAAAAAATTAAAAAAAGTTTAAGGTTTGGGTTGTAAGATTTAGTTAAAGAATTTACAGAGACTCTTATATGAAAAGTTTAAGTGTATTATAGAGATTCTCGATAAGTTTTCAGGGTGGGATATAGAGTAAAGATTAAGCCCTTGTTTAGCAGTCAATAACAGGCGACGACTGCAGACTCCGGCCAGCCCTTCCTAACCACGTGTCAGCCGTTCCGAGTGATATCGTCTAAAGAAAGAGATGGAAATTGATTTTTCCGAGTACTCTAGGAATGTGACTGTCTTAGGCTTCGGGTGTGCTAGCGGGAAGTCTGCCATTGCCGTTAGGCCATCGCTATACCAAACGAATACTATTAATTCACACAGGAGGGGGATTTGTTTACGTGCCAGAAGAGGGGGCCATGATACAGCTAATAGTTATAATTTAACCTAGAATTTAAAGGTACTATATGGCGGTCAAAACTATTAATGCTCCAGAAATGTTGAGCGCTTTCAGATGTAATAATGAACAGCGGCACTGACTCCAGTGTACAGCTATCGACAGCATGGGACTGACTAATCTACTTATCGTTCGGATTTTGGCTGCTCTGTGCTTTGTCTACCGCCCACCTGGTCCAATGCTGCTCCCCTGTCGGGAATATTCAGACTTCGACAAAATTCTACGGATTATACTGTAACTTGTATTGTATTGACTGAATTCTCTACTCTATACTTCAGGGCCTTTCTGACTCACACTGAATTCTGAGACTCGAACATACACTAGGTATCGCCTGATACCATTCCATCTCTTCCATCCTCTATATCTATATGTATTATCTAACTACAACTTGATCTATATTGTATTTCCCCTGTGTTTTAATTTCTCCGATATGTTCTTATATACTTCCGTTTTACTCCATCACCACCCTAGCTATGACGGCGTTTTATTTATGTATTTTTACTTTATTAATGTATTTTTATTAATGTATTTTTATCTTTGTATTCTGCTTTTATTTATTTATGTATTTTTTGCTTATTGTTTCCTTTTATTTAGGTCACTCGCTTTACTCTCATTATGTACTTATCATTGTACTCATTAGCACACGACACTAGACTATTGCTCTCTGTACACTTATATCTCCCCCTATACACCAAAGAACCACACTTCTTATAACCCGGACTAACTGGTGACTTAAGTATAGTCTATTTCCGCATTTCATCGGGTTTTACCACTTTCAACCTCACATCACGTGTGTGAATATATAATAATCGTTTGGTTAAACGCGATGATCCGACTGATGGTGGCTTTCCCGGCTGCGCGCCTGACGCTCTAGAGCATAAGCCTGCCTTGAGTGCTTGGAAAAATAAATTTCCCCTTCTTTCGGTAAATGAAATTACTCGGAACGGATTGCTTCGCCCCGAGGCCCGCCGCGCCGCCGGTTCTGACCGCCATATAGTACCTTTAAATTCTAGGCTTAATCATAACTATTAGCTGTATCATGGCCCCCTCTTCTGGCACGTAAACAAATCCCCCTCCTGTGTGAATTAATAGTATTCGTTTGGTATAGCGATGGCCTAACGGCAATGGCAGACTTCCCGCTAGCACACCCGAAGCCTAAGACAGTCACATTCCTAGAGTACTCGGAAAAATCAATTTCCATCTCTTTCTTTAGACGATATCACTCGGAACGGCTGACACGTGGTTAGGAAGGGCTGGCCGGAGTCTGCAGTCGTCGCCTGTTATTGACTGCTAAACAAGGGCTTAATCTTTACTCTATATCCCACCCTGAAAACTTATCGAGAATCTCTATAATACACTTAAACTTTTCATATAAGAGTCTCTGTAAATTCTTTAACTAAATCTTACAACCCAAACCTTAAACTTTTTTTAATTTTTTAATTTTTTTAATCTAATCCAATAACTCTAAACATAAGTTTAACGTTCCAATTTTCTGTTCACACTTTATACCATACAGACGCCCACTATATGCCTCTGTTCAGATATAGGTTCTTTGGAAAAACATTTTTCGCGGCAATTTCTAGTCTGATTGTAGCATGACTATAACGCGGACTTTTCTTCTTTCTTTCTTCTTTTTTCTCTTTGACGGGCAGGTAGTAGTACATTATAAGCTTCCGCCCCCTCACCAGATGGTCATAAGTAGACTGAATAGCCAACACGTGAGGGAGACCGACTAAAGTAGAAGATGCTAGATGGTCGGTCGTCCTCTTGTCTATGATTTTCAGCGCCATGGATTTTATCTGTTATATTCATTTGTTATATTTCGAATACCTGATGATATCACCGGATTCATACTGAACCCGTTCATTGAAATGATCATAGTATAATAAACCTTTCAAGGATTTACACAAGTCCAGCCTCCTGTTATTTTATTACAATAATTAACTCCGTACTCGCACCACCAACTACACAAACGAAGACGGGTGAGCTTCATTACGTTGAGTACTCTCCATAATATTAAACCTAAATAAATAATGCTCCAGAAATGTTGAGCGCTTTCAGATGTAATAATGTCCAGAAATGGGAGTTGATCTTGGCTGTATTCCATTGTGAATTGGATGTGGTTATTGATGCCGTTAATTAAATTTTTGAAATCATTTAGTTGGTCGAGTGTGTGAGACCAAAGAATAAGACAATCATCGAGGTAGCGTTTCCAATTCTCTGATAAATATTTGTGGAAGTTCAATCCGTATTTTGATTTGGAGTGTTCATAATCTGGACTTCCAAGTATGCCATGACCAAGTTAGCATAAGTTGGAGCGACTTTTGTACCCATCGCAGTCTCCGATATTTGCTTGTAAGTATTGCCATCGAAATCAAAAAAGTTGTTCTGTAAAATAAATGTTAATCCCTCGGTGATGAAGCTTTTTTCTATTCTGCCAGGTATCTCATTGGGATATTTCTCTAGCCAGAATCCTATTGCTTATAGTCCGTATTGGTGTGGGATCGTTGTGTAGAGATTCACTACATCGAAAGACACAATAATAGTGTCATTGTTGACATGTTTGGGAGGTGGTTTAAGAGGTCCAGATCGTCTCTTACAAGGCTTGGTATGTGTTTGAGAATTGGTTTTAGTAGTATGTCTATAAAGTTGCTTAGTCTGTGTGTTTCATATTGTGGGCCCGCTACAATTGGTCTTAATTTAAGGTCAGTGGGGTATTGTGTGTTCACGCAGGTTGAGGTGGTTTCTTCACAGGCATCGTTAATTATTTTACACTTGTGTATTCAAAATGTGTTAAATAATCGCGTTCGTTTTTAGTTAAGTCTTCCTGGTATCGACAAATGAATGTGTTTAATCTGCTCATCGTTTTTGATTGCTGGAAGTGTTTTACTCTTTCATATTAGTTAGTATCTTTTAAGAGAGAGAACATAGAATTTGTATATTGTTCAGCATACATAATGACGACAGTACTTCCCTTGTCCGCTTCCTTAATTACAATGTCAGTATTGTTTTTTAGTTCATGGATAATTTCCCATTCCCTTCGACTCGTGTTGGGTTTGGGTTTAGGTTGCGGTAGTTCATGGTATAGGAAAGTTGCTATGTGGTCACAAAATTTGTCCAGAACTCTGTTTCTATCTTTTGTTGGGTTGTAGCTGCTTTTATTCCGTACAATTGATTGGTCGTTATTCTCCTTGTCAAAAAATTCCTCTGTGAGGCGTAATTTTCTACAGAAGTGTGAGATATCGTCATTCATCTCATTGAGGTTAGAGTATTGTGGTGTTGGTGTGAATTTCAGTCCTTTGGAGAGAATTTTAATTTATTGGGATGAGAAGTTTGTATTTGAAAGGTTGATTATTTTCGATTTTTCAAAACAGGTTTGTGCCACCGGGTGTCGTGGGTCCTGTAGCCTTGGTCTAAAAAATGATTTTTCTGAATTGTTTTTTCATGGGTATTATTATATCTAATGGCATCTTCCATGTTGTTGTGTGGTCTTGTATAGAAGTTTCGGACGTATTGAGGTTCGGTTTGTTGATAGTCCGGGTTGTAAATTTTGTTCCTTTGTGTGGGTTGGGGGTTTACGGTTTTGGAATAGGTTTTGTGTGGGTTGTGATCTGCGGATCGTCCTGTCTTGTGTTGGGGGACATTCGTTTTTTTTAGTAGGGTTATAGTTTTGTCTATGGGTTCTGGGATTATCGTCATAGTTTTGCTGGGGGTATGCTGGACGTTTTGTTACTTTTTTTGTTATTTGTTGTGAGTGTGGTGTGTGAGTTCTAGTTTGTTTTAAAAATGGGTTACCTGTATGTTGTTCATTTTTGAAATCCATTTCGTAGTTGGTGAACCAGGTGGCGTTTTTTTCTCATCGCTGGAGGGATGTTAGTTATTCATCCTCACAATTTTCTTTCCAAAGTTTTAAGGTTTTTTCTTAGAGTAGGCCTTCAGAGTGCCGTGAGATTTCTGTTTCCATCTGTTGGTCGAGTGACTTGAATTGTTCTTCGTTGGAGTTGGCTCTTAACCGCAGCAGTTCTATTTCTATTTTAAACTTTTCTAAGGCCAACTTTTCAAATTTCACTCATATATGAAAAAACAATCTGAGCCCCTCTTTTTTTAAAGGCAAATATAATAAGAACTTTATAACGCGAACTGGCACGAAATTTATTATACTTATTCACATGACAGTCATCAACCAACCAAATTACTTTTCTAAAAACCTAGCATTTCGAGCCACTTTTTTCCATATAAAACAGAAGTAACATTCGAACACCGACCAGATGCGAGAAAAACCACAAACCCTCCATCTCAATTCTACTTTTGAAAAGCACAAGAACTGCGAAACCGGTAAAGGAACCAAATAAATATATATTTTTTTTAAAAAGACTCCAGTTGCATTTTCGATTTCATCTATTTTCCTTATACTTTCACTCACGTAGGACACCTCGGTTATTTTTCATTTTGTAAAAAAAACCTCACTTTCTAATATATATATAACCAACATAAACTAAAAATATATATATATATATATATATATATATATATATATATATATATATATATATATATATATATATATATATATATATATATATATGTGTGTGTGTGTGTGTGTGTGTGTGTGTGCGTGTGCGTGTGTGTGTGTGTAAAAGGTAAACAGAAATAACGACACAATCGGTACAGGAAGGGATATATTAGGTTAATGCTTGATATAGCAGGTATATATATATATATACACAAACATGTATATATATATATATATATATATATATATAAAAACACACACACATATATATATATATATATATATATATATATATATATATATATATATATATATATATATAAACACACATATATATATAAACAAGGACAACATTTCACAGTTAAACTCAACTTTACATGTGCATCTGAAAACCTAATCTATGTTTTGACCTGCTCAGGTTGTCAAGAGCACTACATAGGACAGACAAAAAACAGCCTCTGACAACGTATGACCGTCCATAGATCACAAATCAAAATACAGGAATATAGAAAGATTGCTTTTAGTGAACATATCGCCAATTGTACACCTAACCAACATCCAAACTTTAAAATTTTCCTATTTACAAGTTCATAGACAACGCTTCTTTCATCCATCGTACCAATAAGGAAACGTACTTCATTAACAAATTCCAGCCTCTGCTCAATGGACTAAACTAAAACTGGAACGAACAATGAACCAAAACCAAATCCCTATGTTCTCTAAAGAGTTACCTCCCTTACACCCTACCTAATCCTTTTCCTTATATAAATGAATTACCCCTCTCATTTCTCTCTCCCCTACCTGACCACCCTGAATTACCTCCCCCTGCATATTAACTCTCTAAAAAGGGAAATCATATCAAACCCCAGACTACCATTTCCATCATGGATCAACTAAGCACTCTTGCCATGATAACATATTTTGAATTGCTTATCTTTAAGAACTATGCCTGTAAATAATATTAGTTTTTCTTTCCCATTACCTTATCATGTTCCACATTACCTCCTTTTTTTTCTTTTTTCTTTTCACTTCAAAAACCTTGATTGTAAATAACATTATTCTTTCTTCACCATTTCCTTAATATGTTCAACATCACCCACATTTTACACCAATACAAATTCCCCCCTTTGATAATGCATAAAATGCTGAAACCGGTGATAGACAATTATTAAATATATAAATAAATAAATAAATAAATAAATACCATTGTTAATTAATAAATAAATTAACTAATACCTTAACACTTCACACAAAGTAAAATATTTTGTTTGAAACATTTTCTAACCCATAAAAAAGAGAAAAAAAATAAAAGGAAAAAAAAAATGTTTTCTTCCTAATAATCGTCTTTTTCTCCCTATTTTCATATATATATATATATATATATATATATATATATATATATATATATATATATATATATATATATATATATATATATATGTGTGTGTGTGTGTGTGTGTGTGTGTGTGTGTGTGTGTGTGTGTGTGTGTGTGTGTGTGTGTGTGTGTGTGTGTGTGTGTGTGTGTGTGTGTCACCACTTTAATCTTTAATATATGCTCCGATTTATTCCTTAAAATCTCTGAGCTTCGTCCTCAGGTGGTATAGCGCATGTCTGTGATTTTCTCAGACATAACTCCAATAACTTTGTTAGTATTATATATATAAGAAGAAAATGAGAAGTAGTTTCAGATTTTAAAGACCTTTATTGATAAGGCTGGGATATATATTTCAATGACGACAGTGGCCACACGATTCCGCGCACCCAGTGCCATGATCTCATCAGACAGCTTCTTACATAATAAGGTTACGTTCTCTAGGCAATCCAAGTTAAAACGACAAGGGAACGGACAAAGATGAAGCCTTCACCTGTTGTTCCTCTGTGAGCCCTAATTCTCCTCCACAGCTTTGCACAGACGCAAATGTGAAGGAAGTTGACCATCTAACTACTACCCAAAACACTTGCTGACTCGGATTTTAGACCGTATTCTGGATATTGTCATGTCACTGATTCAGAAAATACCATCTGTTTTGTACCAGCTGCTCTAGATTTTGATATAGTGCACACGTCATTATTTTCTTTATTACTAATCCAGAACAGTATTATGAGTTGCTCGTAAATCTATATGTATCTGTATAACCGGGGATTGTCCAGCCACTTTTTCTTCGCACCTATCGCCGTAGAGTTGTGTTTATCACCTCTGCCAGCTAAACCCCCCCCCCCACGCGTCCCCGTCGCAGCACTGGCTCCACCAAATTGGGTTGGGTGTGAAAGTGTGAGCTCGACGCTATAACCGATGCAAGTGCATATACTTGCAGCTGGACACTGCTTGTGAAACTAATCATCCGAAGAATCTCCATTGAAATGAACTTACATCGTGAATTCCTTCGATGCAGCCGACTCAACCCACCCCGAGAGAACATCACTACAAGAACAAGTAAGTAAGTAAAGAGAGCATAACTGGACAAAATGACCGTGATTATGTCAGGGCCATCATCAATTGCAGAAGGTTTCAGTCAATACGAATTGAACAACCTTATAAAGGACTTAATCATTTCGAAAAGGGCGTCAGAAATGTTATAGTTTCTCGGTTGGGAGAAAAAACTTGGCTGCTACAGGGAACCAAAATAGAATTATATCGCGTCAGCGATAATAGTTTACTAACTTTCTCAAAAGTGAGAATTGCTGATGAAACTGAGTATATTGAAATACACACCAACTTAATGGCGATTATTCATAGATAGTTCCAAGACAAAGCCTAAATGTGTTCTACATTCAATCGGTATGATTGAAGAGCATGGAAGAGTCGCCCCAGTCCTAGAATAAATATCATGACGAGGCTACTAATGAGTGATCTGTATAGATCTGGAGATGGTGAATTTTCTCTTGGGTCAGCAGAGGTGGTACACCAAGTATGCGGAGTCTATATGTCTCATGGGCAGTATAACTAAGTATGAACACTGGGTGAGAAGACAGTGACTTCTGAGAGAAAACGTGGTGGTTGGAGAAAATAATATCATCAATGAACATTTGGTTGACAGAAAAGATTATATTGCCACCACTGAACATCAAACTAGATTTCATGAAACAATTTATAAAGGCTTTGAACGTAGAGCGTATTTTTGGCTACATATGTAGAAAATTTCCTGCGTTAACCATGGAAAAGCTAAAGACAGGCATTTTCGATACACCGCAAACTCATGAGAGACCCACTTTTCTTCTTCTTCGCCCACTTATTCCTGAGAGGGTCGTTGGGGCAGAGTCCTCATACACTCCTTCCAGCGGGTCCTGTCAGAAGCAACCATCTTCAGCTGATCCAGCTGCATCCCCAAGCGAGACCAGTCAAGCTCATGGATGTATCCAACTTTCTTCCACGGGGTCTATCGCTTGGTCTCTTGCCGGTTGATTTTGCCCGTAAAATCTGTCCACCGATTCTTTCCTGGCATAAGAGATGAGAGACCCACGTTTCCAAAATTCAAATGACAGCATTGAGGTACGTGCGTGGTCATCGTTTTAGTATAGTTGTGAAGAATATCCTTAGGAACTATAAGGCCGATAACTAGGGTAAATTCGTGGAGAATATGCTCTGTTCTGTTTGTAAACATGGTTGTAAAATGAGTACCAAACTGTAATAACTCCCCAGTCATTTGGATGGTTTCCCATATAACCTCGGTGATCTAAGTGAGAAACAGGGTGAACAACTTCCCCAAGACCTAAAGACTATGAAAGAACAGTGCCGTGGATGATAGAATAGTCAGATGATGGCAGATTACTGCTGGAACATTTAACGTGAAGGTCCAGGCACATCTCATTGCAGGAAATATCAGAAACACGTTAACCTTCCATCTTTCACTACACTTACTTTTAGTGATTCACTGCTTCTTTTGTATAGAATACTTTTTATTAAATGTATAGTTCTCATTGTCAAAGGGATAAAACTAAAAAGCTCAGAAGAGGGTGTAAATAAATTGTGCGGACCCGGGGCAATTGCCCCCTTTGTCCCATTAAATCCGACCCTGCACAGACCCGTTGAGATATTCAAAATAACCCATTTACATGTAGTCCCTTGAATCTAGCGATAGATCCTCAGGGGCAGAAATACTGAGTTATTATAAAATAAACCCTTATATCTAGTCCCTTTTGCTTTGGGATAGATCCTCAGACATAGATCCGTTGAGGTATACAAAAATGACCCCTAGCATCTAGTCCCTGGAATCTAGGGATAGATCCCCAGGGACACAACTGTCGAGATATTGCAAAATAACCCTTAACATCTAATCTCTTCAATCTAGGGATAAATCCTCAAACACAGACCGGCCTAGATATTACAACATAATCCCTAACATATATATTCCCGTGATCAAGTGCATTTGCTCCTATAATTAATTGTTTTTTTTTTACCCTAGTTTTCAGCCGTATTAGAATTTCCAAAATTTGTTAAAACACTGAAAAAAATATCCATTATTTTCTAAACATCTTGTTCCGAGCGAGCCCCAACCATTCCAACTTATGGGGCTCATTCTTGCGGATGGCCAACTCCACCCCGATAGCAGTGAGTAAGGATGTATTTCGGGGACCAAGAACACCAAAAGTCTTCATCCGTATAGGTTCAACGACAGACCTTTCGGAAAGGGGTCGATACTTCAACAGCTTGTGATCTTTGGATTGTAGGGCAACGAAACCTGAGTCAATCATCGAATCCACCAGGTTGTCGGTGGAGAAAGTGGCGCGGCATGTTGCATCGCTGATGAGTGGCTTACCACCGTGGAAAGAGAAAATCGTGATGCCATCTAGCCTTCTGCCGTCCCGTTGGTCCAACCATACCACCTGCGGCGACCAAGCAATGCCTGATGATCTTGTTGAGAGTGACATGATGAGGGAGGCATGACATTGGATGAAGGAAGAAAGCAACTACTGTGGATCCACAGCGGCATTTGGTGAAGTAGGCCTTCATACCAGTGTATATTTGGACATATCAACAAACATAGGTGACCACCTCAACTTTTCCACGGTTCTACTCACCGTGTCAAATAATTTCGTTATGTCAACAGAAATGTGCTAAAAGCGGAGTCCTTGCTCTGTACGTATCTCCTACCACGGTCTAATGTTAAATATCATATCTATGATGCCTCTACCAGATCTAACTCCCCCATTCGGACTCAGGGACATCGATGGAACACATGTGTGACTGCAGGCGATTCAATGAATATTTTATCAACAATGAGGGCGCGTGGCTGAGTGGTTAGAGAATTGGATTTGCAATCGTGAGGTTGTGATTCCCAGACCGGGCGATACGCTATGTCCTTGAGCAAGACACTTTATTTCACGTTGCTCCTTCTGCCTGGGGTTGCGACCGACAGATAATATTAACAATTGGAAAAACAAACGGAAACATTGTTTCCTTAGTTCGATTTGGCGAGCTCTACTCCACTCGTTATGAGGTCTGGGACCTTGTCGATCGACACACACACACACACACACACACACACACACACACACACACACACACACACACACACACACACACACACACACACACACACACACACACACACACACACACACACATACACACACACACACACACACACACACACACACCACACCACACACACACACACACGGACCCAGCATATTTATCAATGCCAGTACCGGTTGTATCTCAGCGCACTCAATGGGCAATGTAAGATACCTTACCAGAGTATTCACATAGTTATTTGCCTCAACACAACACATGTAAAGCGGGTGCCTATAAGGTCCCGGACTCGAGATTCTGCCGCACTAATGCAGCAGTAAGGTGCACTGCACCATTAGTCTGCATATATTATATATATATATCATCCTTATAAAAAGGAAATTTGTTTCTATGTTGACCGCTAATCTATAATCCTGATTTCTGATTTAGGCACAAGGCCAGCGATTTGGGGGGAGGGCAAAGTCGATTAACTCGACCCCAGTGTGTTACTGGTACTTTATTTTATTGACCCCGTAAGGATGAAAGGTTAATCTTTAATAATTGTTTCTACATTTGGCACAAGGCCAGAAATTACCCAGTACATTACTGGTACTTTATTTTATCGACCCCGTAGGGATGAAAGACAAAGTTAACCTCGGCGGGATTTGAACTCAGAACGTAAAGGGACGTAACTATGCTGGAAAGCTGGAAAGCATGGCGTCCAACTCTCTACCGATACTGCCAATCCACCGCCCTAATTAATCTTTAATAATAAAATCGGTTTCGCGTCCGTCCGTCTGTCCAATTCCAAGTAGTTAGTGCAGGCGCATCCAACTCGTGCCTGACAAGTGCAATTTAAGAAAGAAATTTCAGTGTAGTGTTTTTACTTGCCCCAATAACAATTCGAATATATATAACGATTCGAATGTAAATAATATATTCGACAAGTTTGTGTATATATAAGAATATGTAATTTTATATTTATGCTCATTCTCCAGCGAAGACTATGGATAGACAAACATGTATAGGCATATACAGTTTTGAATAAATACATGAATAGAGAATAATTCAGAAACTTCATTTAGTTTGTGGAAACAGTTGTTTCAGCACAACTTAGAGAAAACACAGACTAACAGAATACAAGAAACATTTAAAATGATTGTAGGGTTTGTTATTCAATAATACTTAAAATGTATGGTCATATCAAAAGATAAACTCGTGGTGTGAGTAAGCTGTACCTAGAAGGAAAGTTAGCCGGTAAAAGAAGCAAAGATCGACAGCCAAAAACCTCTCTTGATAGCATCAACTATGAACTGGACTTGACTTTTGCTCTTTAAACTCTGCTGTTGGTGATCGAACTTTGAGGAGAAGAATATCTTATGTTGATGTGCAGTCTGTAACAGGCAGAATGAGCGTCTAGGGGGAAATAATTCATTAAGTCCTATTAAGGAGGTGTGGGAAGTTCATGAAGGTATGGACTTGAAAAAAGTGGGTGAGGGCAGAGTTTTGTGGAACTCCAACTTGGAAATTATTAATTCTGAATGTGTTGTTTTTGTACACTAAATAGGTTGTTCTGGCATTGCTCTGCTATAATAAACGTTCAGCGGCACACCGCAACCTCTTACGATTCAACGCAGCCACTGATTAATAAGGTACTTTCTTTCCCGCAAAGTCAGAAAAATCAAATAATTGTTTTGTTTATTCTGTGCAAACTAAGAAATATATAGAAACCATATGCAAAGGGTTAATGGCAGAGGCAAATTACGCTTGCATCGGTCCTAGCGTACTATTCATGGTAGCAAAAAAAAAATTTATTTGAGTCCCTGATTACAGCCTAGCCTGCTGCACCTTAAATCCGTATCTGGGAGAGGGGGGATTACGAAAACGTAACGAGAATTTTCAGCTTTTGGTTTTCTCAAATGTCACAAAATTGCAAAAAGGAGCGGAAAGGAGCCGATCGTCAGACCGGACCTGGGAATCAATGTTGATACTATCTGCTGGTCGCAAATTCTGAGAGAAGGAGCAACCTAAAATAAAATGCTTGTTCAAGAACACAACACATATTCCAGTCCAGGAATCAAACCCATGGCATTATGAGTCCAACGCGCCTACGCATATGTCGTGGTCGTGTTTCTTATTTGAAAAATATATATACATGTGGCTTTACAAAATTACAAAGTAATGTAATTAATGGATTTTATTAAGCCTGAACGAACAAGTGGTAATAAACTTTTCTAGACTGAAAGTTATAAAACTCTACATTAATGTGGTGTGATAAATAAATATATACATATACACCAGGTCCGAACACAAAGGAACCAAACTCCCACTGTCACTGCTTCCGTCTCTCTTGATCTCCTCATCTTTCACTATTATAAGCAAATGGGGGCCCATACGCTGGGCGCCCAGCATCCCCGTCGGACAGAATAGAGAAGGCGTTTCCCCGGGGGATGAGAGAGACACGCTGGAAGAGCCATTCCAGCTCGTGAGACTCACACCTGCTGGTAAACAACTCTGTGCTGATGGTGGTGAGTAGGGATGTGGTCCGAGAGCCAAGGACACCAGAAGTCTCCACTGCTACCGAGGCTCTGGCTATAGCCTGGAGTAGGTGTCTTGATACGATAACACATGAGCAATGAGGACATCGAGTATCTTCCGTCGCATTCTCTAAAAATTAGTGGAGGGATTTTTTGAAACTGTGATTAGAGACACGAACAACAAAGACAGAGAGTAAGAAACACTGGCTAGCTTCTATTTTATGTCGTCATGATTCACGATAATGGTTGATAATGATATAATAGAATGAAAATGATTGTGTACAGTGCCCAGGTGCACTACAACTCATCAAAAGTGCATGTATAATACATAAAATAATGTAGAAATGTCAGGAAAGTGAACAGTGTATGAGTCATGATATACGCACAGACACATACAGATGAGACGAAGGAAAGAATAACACTATAAAGAAAATCAATGAATTACATAGATCCTATGATCCATTACAATATCCTTTGATTCATTGATTCATTGGAGAGGAAATGATGGCTATTCGTTGGATTTACCTTTATACAATCCAAATACAAATCAAACAGTCCCCAATAAGAAAGTCAAAGGCAGGTAGTATTATAGATATCATTTACAAGAAAGAAACAGTTGGAACAAATTCTAAGATGTGAACGATTGTTCCAAATGTATTTAGTCTATATGTATGTCAAAACTCAATTTGAATTATTGTATATTAAACAGCACCAAACCAAGCTCAAGGTCGAAGAATATTTGCTTTTAAAAGATGCTTTAAACAATGAATGCTTTCTCAATGCACAAGGATTAGGTTTGACTGTAATCTCACCTCCTACTTCTGTTGGAAGTCCAAGATATTGGAAGGAAAGAACTCAAGATGCAATGTGCTATGTGAGAGAATATAGTAGGCCTGATTTATTAATAAAATTCACTTGCAGTCCTAAATGGGACAAAATCAAAGATAACGTATACAAGGGACAAAAACCCTAAGATAGGCACGACATATTTGACAAAGTTTTAAAACAAAAGTTAAATAAAATGATGAAGACATTGGTTGAAAAAGGAGGTGGAATATTTTGAAAAGCAAAATCCTACATATACACAGTAGAAAAGAGGCAGAAAAGAGGTTTACCACATGCTCATATCTTACTTTGGTTAGAGCAAACAATTTATCTAAATCAATTAGATTCAGTAATCTCTGCAGAAATTCCACATCTAATTAATGATCCTAATCTTTATGATCTTGTCACCTCACAAATTGTCCATGGTCTGTGTGGTTTATTAAATCTACAATGTCCATGTATGAATAATGGAAAATGTGAAAAGAATTACCCTAAATATTTCATTAATGAAACCAGGACAAATGTCACAGGATATCCATCATACAAACGTAGAAATTCAGAAGATGGAGGAAGAACAGCAACAATAACAAAAAACTCAAAAACATACAATTGTCAATAGGTGGATTGTATCTTATAATCCATTACTTTTGGAAGCATGTAAAAGCCACATTAGTGTTGATCTTTGCTCCTCTGTTCAACCTTTAGTATGTATAATTAACTACTTTAATAAAGATAGCGATGCTGCTGTTCTAAGAATACGGAATAATGATCAATATAATTGTTTCTACTTTAGGCACAAGGCCAGCAATTACCCAGTGCATTACTGGTACCTTATTTTATCAACTCCGTAAGGATGAAAGGCAAAGTTAACCTCGGCGGGATTTGAACTCAGAATGGCAAGGGCCATAACTCTATGCGTCAAAGCATGGCGTCTGACTCTCTACCGATACTGCCAATCCACCGCCCTAATAATGATCAATATAATGATCAATATAATGAAGTCAATAAGTTTGTAACAGGACGTTATCTCAATAGTAATGAGGCTGCTTGGAAAATCTTTGAATGTAGTATTCACATGCGATACCCAGGGGTTCAACAATTAGATATACATTTAGAAAATGACCAAATAGTATACTTTACCAGTTATAATATTGAACAAAGAATTGGAAATCCAAAATATGTCACTTTAATTTCCTTCTTCAAACAGAACGAATATGCAAGAAGTTTGTTACAGAAAGGAATTCCATCTTATCATATTCTTACTTCGAATAAAACAGGAAAAAGAAGATGGAATCTTTTAAATTTAGGTTATGTAATATCTAAATATCTGTTAACATCTTTTATTCTACGGAAAATGGATATTACGACAGATGGCAATAGGCGCCTTGTGACTGTATTTAAGCACAGTACAGGAAGAAGAACATGAGTAAACCATACATGAGGACACGTGTTTCACATAAAGGATATATGTATATACATACATATATCCTTGTATGTATGTATGTATGTATGTATGTATGTATGTATGTATGTATGTATGTATGTATGTATGTATGTATGTATGTATGTATGTGCGCGTGTGTGTGCGTATGTGTGTTCAATAATAACACGAGTGACTAAGCTGCTGTATCCAATCCTATATATATATCCTTTATGCGAAACACGTTTCCTCATGTATGGTTTACTAATTTGTTGTGAAACTAACTTTATTCGACCTCTGGACTGAGTGCTTTACCAGCTTTGGATACAATCTCCCGTTTTTTCATTACAATATACGACTGCAACACAGTAACCGGATTTTATATCCTTGAGTCTTACACAACCATCACATCACCAACTTCAGAAATGATCTATACAAGGTGGATTATTCCTTGAAGAATATTCTCACATCCTCCAACCATGTTTATTCGAAGCTTCTTCTCCAAAAAGCAGAAGACGCTTGAGACGGCGGGCACTAACTTTCGACGGAAAAATTACGGGCACTATCGACACCTACAACCTGAAATCTAGAGCCTATCCACCCAAAGTAAATGACCTCGCTCCTTTCGAAGTAGACCTTCTTGACTTAGTCG
>OZ024743.1:87568509-87571009 GCA_964016885.1 Eledone cirrhosa
CGCTCCAAGACCTCCTTTGAGCTGCAGACGTGGGCCGGTAGTGTGTGTAGAATAGGTTTCAGTAGTGTGGAGAGCAGCCACGATATTTTGTAGAGTGGGCCCTCCACGCTAGAGACAATGGGCCTGATTTTCAAATCGGGTCCTTGTTTATGTGTTTTAACCAGGTGGTAGAAGGTGGGTAGTTTATTGGGATTAAATCTCCACTACGGTAACCCTTCTACCTTTGTTTTGTTTTCATCTTTGTCTCTCTCAATTTTCACTTTATCCTATTTCTCCTTTCTATCATTCACTTCCTACCTCGAGATTTCCCTCTGCATTGTTGTGGCTTTCTAAACTACGTATTTTACACATTTCACAATGCTTCAAGCAAACTTTAACACCCTCATATATATATATATTGAATATATATGTGTATATATATATATATATATATATATATATATATATATATATATATATATATATATATATATATATACATATATATATATATATATACATATATATATATATATATATATATATATATATATATATATATATATATATATATATATATATATATATATATATATACATATATACATATATATATACATATATATACATATATACATATATATACATGTACATATATATATAACTCTAACCACCCCAGATCTGTCAAAAACACTATAGTAAACTCTGTTCAAAAACGTATCTCTAGGATCTCGTCGAATAGAAAGATTTTCGACGAAAAAGCCCAATACTACAATGAAGCATTAGCTAGAGCAGGATATACTGATAAGATTATGTACATAGATAATGATAGACAAACTAAACAAAATAACAACTATTTTAATTACGGCAACAACCTTAACAACTATAATAGAAAGCATTACAATAATTCCAAAGGCCAAAAAAGAAATAGAACTAGGAACATAATTTGGTTTGCCCCCCCTTTCTCACTAAACATTAAAACCCACATCGCTAAACTATTTTTTAAAGCTCTTGATAATCGCTTCCCTAGAACACATAGGTATCACTCAATTTTCAATAGACATACTATAAAATTAACCTTCTCATCCACCAAAAATTTAGCACAAAATATTAATAGAATAAATAATAGGAACTTAAAACCTAGTGATAATAGCATAAATAATATACAAGTTAACAAATGTAACTGTAGAGATAGATCTAAATGTCCGTTAAATAACAACTGCTTAGTTAAAAATATAGTATACAATTGTAATGTTAAAACTGACTCTAATTCTTTTAACTACGTCGGTTCCACATCGACGGAATTTAAACTTCGCTATAATAACCACAAGAATTCTTTCACAGATCCAAGCAAAAAATCTTCAACGACACTATCAGGCGTACTCTGGCAACTTAAGCTAGATAACGTTAGATATTCGACGGCTTGGAATATAGTCTCAAGAGGGATTCCTTTTAATTCATCATCTGAGACATGTGACCTCTGCGCAGAGGAGATATTCTTTATACTAAAATCTAAAAATTCCCTTAATCTACGGACAAATTTATTCAGTTGCTGCAAACATAGATTAAACTCAACGTTTAAATATAAATTTAAATTTAAAATGTAGTATATTTAGTTTGATTTATAATTATATGGGAAACTAGCCGATAAATCTTTCGATTTCTTCTTTTTATTCTTTTTATTTTTTATTTTTATTTTTATTTAAACATTCTTCATGAAAAATTAAGCTACCCTAAAAGTTGATGCTCCAAATATTTCGAATAAACGTTACACTAGATAAACTTCTATATTAAATATAAGAACACATGTAGACCAAATGGGCATCCTAAACTTTTTGAAATGATTTTTGCTAGATGCGATTTGATAAATAATTTTTAGTTTTATCTGTTTTTCGACTCTGATGCTTATAATGAACTTGGCAATATATTGTCAATTAATTTTGAAGGGTTGATCTTTGTGGTTTATTTTTATTTTTATTATTGTAGTATTTTCTAATATTTTTATTTTTAATATGTAATATTTTTAGTAATATTCTTTCGTAATATTTCTATTTTATTATTATTTATTATTATTATTATTATTGTTATTTTTTGGTTTTGTTTCTGATATATATTTTTATTAGTATATTGAAATCTGCTCTCTATTTCTGCTTGATAGATAATCTTGTAGAGTAAAGACAGGAATAGTAGTAATATTGACTCTATATATATATGTGTGTATATATATACACATATATGTATACTTAAATTTTTATAGCACAATGAGAATGTTTTCCGTGAGCTTAGGGTTTGCAGAGTTGATCATGTAAATTCACATAGATGTTTGTAGTTATCACATAAACATATGAATTTTTTTTTAAAAACTAAACATAAGATCATTACTTTTCACACATTATGGATACATGTCTCATTCAGGAATACTGATATTTACAATATAGTGGCTGGTTTTTATACATACTAATACCTCTACATTAAAACATAGGGTTTTTATGCCTCGCCTATGTCTGGTTATTTTTAATTT
>OZ024743.1:87576009-87592940 GCA_964016885.1 Eledone cirrhosa
AAAGAAAAGAAAAAACACAGAAGCTGGTAGCACACACATCTAGGACCACATACAACACTTAAGCAGGTAATACACACATCTAGGACCATATACAACACGTAAGCAGGTAATACACACATCTAGGACCACATGCAACACGTAAGGAGGTAGCACACACAGGCAGGTAATACATACATCTAGGACCACATACAACACATAAGCAGGTAATACAAACATCTAGGACCACATACAACACATAATCAGGTAATACATACATCTAGGACCACATGCAACACATAAGGAAGTAATACGCACATCTAGGACCACATACAACACACAAGCAGGTAATACATACAGCTAGGAAGGACCATATGCAATACATAAGCAGGTAATACATACATCTAGGACCATATACAACACACAGGCAGGTAATATATACATCTAAGACCACATACAACACACATTGTATCATGTGCTACGGACGACGCAAGAGCAATGGGTCGGCAAACATAAGGTTTCGTCACTCTTCTGAAGAGAGAAAATCTATCTGTATTTGCTGTTCATTGTGTCATTCATCGACAACACTTGGCTGCGAAGAAACTCAGCAAGCCGCTGAGCAAGTCCTTGCAGGTGGCCATTGATGTCATCAATTTTATCAAACGGATTTCCCTCAATGAACAAATTTTCCGGCAACTGTGCCAAGATAATGACGAATAATTCGTCAAGTTGCTTCTTCATACTGAAGTGAGGTGGCTTTCAAAGGGTAAGTGCCTTACTAACTTCTTTAAACTCTTCGATTCTATCATTGAGTTTCTGCGAGGACGCAACACAGAACTGTACAAGAAAACCCTCGATGTGAAGCAAGCCTGCGCCTACCTAACCGACATCTTCGACAAATGCAATAGCGTCATTTTGGCTTTGCAGGAGAAGATCACTTTGCTTAAAGCAAGGAATGCTATGAAAATATTTCTGGCCAAATTGAATGTCATCGAAAAGAATCTTTGTTGACGGGAATTCTATAATTTTACTAGTTTTGCCAATGTTCAAAACATTGTAAGCGGTGACCAACTCCAAATTTATACCACTCACCTCCGTGCGCTACAAGACAACATGAGAGAATGGTTTGTCGACCTTTTGCCGATGGCCATCCCAATGTGGATAGCAGATCCCTTCATAGCTACCGTCGATGATTTGGACGTTAAATTTCAGGAAGAATTCATTGAACTTCAAGCAGATGACATGATCAAAATTAGATTTCCCAAAATAGGTGAACCCCTTTTTGGGGATGCAAGAGGAAATTCAGCGTCGATTTCCACTCCTACATGCAGAGGCTAAGAGATTTGCTCTGCCTTTTCCAAGCTCATACTTAGTCGAGAGGAGGTTTGGCGCTGTTTCCAGACTGTACAGTAAGGCTCGCAACGGCTACAATGTAATTACACGTGGAGATCTCCGGCTACATCTTACGAAAATCCAGCCTGGCGTCAAAGAGTTAGTTAGACTCCATGAAGCTCAAGGGTTCCATGGAAATAAGGTCAAAGTTAAAGTAAGTTGATTTATCCGAAAATTTGGATATGCTATTGTTACAAAGCAAACTAACAATTTTTTTATTTGTACTTGCAGTCTGACTGGACTGGAAACCATCTACTTCAATTCACTTACTCATTTGTTGTATATATTTTACCATTTACTAATAAATATACCCTCTTACGTGGTCATGAAAACCCTCTGCCGTGGTCTCTAAGCTCACAAAGCGGAGGTGACATCAAGTTAGATATCAACATTTATCCTGTCCGTTTCATTAAAGCTTTGAAATGATATAATTGCCACTTTCTTCCAGATAAGAGCACACTTGTGATAGACAGAGTTGTTCTTGTATAAATGTTCAAAATAGCTGGTATCACCTGGTGGGGATATAACAAATCCAACTGGTCCTTATTCATAAAAAAGAACATTTATGTTCCTTTTTTTGAAATTTATATATTTCCTTTCAAGGAATGTATTTATACTCTCAGCTGCCTGCAATGGTATCTTTGGAATATTGTTAATCAATTTTTTAGTAATCTACTGATATCAAAATCAGTAGTATATTGAAAAATGGAAAAATATGGTAGGGGGGCGTTTCGTGATTTCAAGGGACAAAAGGGGCCTAAATGGGTTGAGAACCTGTGATGTAGATATAAAGGATACAGAAGCGAAAACCAATCCAAACCAAACACTGTGTTCTATTATTATTTCTGGCAATATTATAACAATATAACTATATGACCCTCCCCAAATATAACAATATATATATATTTTTTTTATTTTTTTTTTTTGACAGTCGATCGACTTTCGTCAAATCAGACCAAGGAAACAATGTTTCCTTGGTCTTTCCAATTGCTAATACTATCTATCGGTCGCAACTCCAGGCAGAAGGAGCAACGTGAGATAAAGTATCTTGCTCAAGGACATAACGCATCGCCCGGTCCAGGAATCGAACTCACAACCTCACGATTGCGAATCCAATTCTCTAACTGACCATTGTGGGTCTTCTATGGTCTACGAAAGTCAGTCGTTAATTAATGTCGTTCAAGGTCTGCAAGTTGACTATAATTGGGATAATATCTGCAAGGTGAATATTCCAGAAAGCCGACGATGTTTGGGGAAACAGGATTGGCTGTTATGGTTAATTTGGGGCCTGGGAATAAGTGAAGAATACAAGCAGCCGAAATGGGGTTCCTCCGAAGGCTCTTTGGAGTAATGTTACTCAATAGAGTGCGTAGCTCGGATATCAGAGAGTCACTCCAGGTAGAGCCACTACTTCTCCGAATTGAGAGATCGAAGCTCCGATACTATGGGCATGTGGTTAGAATGTCCCAGGGAAAAATCGCTGGAAAGATTTTACGAGCAAAACCAACCGACAGGAGACCCAGGGGTAGACCCTGAACAAGATGGTTAACTGCAACTAGCGAGAGCTCAGCCGTCGGGTCCCAACTCTTTATAATAGAACCATACCCTGCTATCCCAAATATTAAGTATTCTGTTGAGTAATGGTCTAACCAGTTTCAAACTGAATCCATCCTGATATCTATCTATCTATCTATCTATCTATCTATCTATCTATCTATCTATCTATCTATCTATCTATCTATCTATATACTACTAAAACTCTGATTTTGCGTGCTTGCTTGTCTGTTATGTAATACAGCCAAAAGGGCGCATAATGGGTAAATACTTTGAAAGCAAGTTGCCTCTGAAATGGGAATACAAATTGAATAAAACAAGTTTCGCGAAAATCTGACCCCGGGTTCCCGAGATTCGCGGGTTTTGGGGGTACCTTCGTAAATAGCCTCAACGGTGCATACTGGGAAAATACCACCGTATGTATGTGTATGTGTGCCAGTGCATGTGTTTACGTACTTAGAGACATGTGTGTGTATGTGTGTGTAACTACTTAAGTTAGAGACATATATCTAATATATATTTGTGAAATGGGCGGTGGTTGAAATTCAAATGTGCACGGTTAAATGGTAGTAGACGTGGTCGGACTGACATGAAAATTTACACACCTATGTAAAAAGTGCCAAGGAAGCAAATAGACGAGGTTTCAAATCTCTAACTTGAAAAATGTGGTCCCTGGGGCCTCAAAACTATCGCGTTCGGTGAGTTATTTCCCCCTGTTCTAATACTTTGTCTTATTTACAATTTCATCAACGTTATTTCGCTGTTAACATACAGTACCAATAATTTGAAAAATATTATTGAAAGTTTATTATAAAGAAGCAGTTTCAGGAAAAAGTGTAAACTATCATACAAACCTTCATAATATGCATTTTTAAACTTGCATATCATCGACATTGCTATATCGCTGTTAATAAACTATCATCCTTCTACATTTAACGATCATACAGTACCGTTTTATGAAATCGATTCTGCAGTACGGTCACTGTTTTCCATCAAAAGAAATAAAACCCTCGGCGATACTTGGTTTTAGTGTCCTAAATTATCATCATCGACATTCAATTATTAGCTCCACCCACTACACGATACGTCACGAAGGTAAATGTTTCGAAAAAATTTTAAACTGTATATCGCAACAATATATTGTTTAAAGAAATTTTTTTTCTGTTGTTAAAAACTGTAAATCTGTTTTAAAAAAATGTATTTCGCAGCAATTTTTTTTCTGTTAAAAACTGTAAATAAATATTCATGTAAAAATGAAGCATAGTGTTTCGGTTAAAAACTTAAAAACTGTAAATAAATATTCATGTCAAAAATGAAGCATAGTTTTTCTGTGAAAAACTGTAAATAAATATTTATTTTGTTCAAAAAATAAATAAAAAATCTAATTTTCTCTTTTAATATTTTAATAAATATTTATTCTAAAAATTCAATGTTTTTTCGTGTAAAAATGAAGCATGTAAGAAAATGAATATGTAAAATCAAGCAGCAGCAGCTGATGACGTGTCGTGACGTATCGTGTAGTGGGTGGAGCTAATAATTGATTGTCGATGATGATAATTTAGGACACTAAAACCAAGTATCGCCAAACCCATAAATTGCGAATAAGGGACGCTTGTTTTTATTTTAATTCTAATACATGTTAACCACCACTAACAGTAAGTAGTATTTTTCAAATTGCATATCATCGACATTGCTATTTCGCTGTTAATAAACAACGCTTTTCACGTCGCTCCACTTCTCACTGTACACCGTCCAGCCCCAAGTGCATATTTCTATTTTTTTCCTGAAACTGCTTCTTTATAATAAACTTTCAATAATATTTTTCAAATTATTAACTTAATAAAAAGTGGCCCCGTGTGCAACCGGGCTCAGCTGCTAGTCTAATATATATTTGTGAAATGGGCGGTGGTTGAAATTCAAATGTGCACGGTTAAATGGTAGTAGACGTGGTCGGACTGACATGAAAATTTACACACCTATGTAAAAGCTGCCAAGGAAGCAAATAGACGAGGTTTCAAATCTCTAACTTGAAAAATGTGGTCCCTGGGGCCCCAAAACTATCGCGTTCGGTGAGTTATTTCCCCCTGTTCTAATACTTTTGTCTTATTTACAATTTCATACAAATAAATAAATATATATATATATATATAATATGAAAACGCTTTAATAAAAAAAAATGTCAACTGTAATGTATGTATGCATGTATTTATGAGTTTATATGAGCGGGGATATGCAAGTAAATCTTACTTTGTGGACAGCTTATCCTTAGCATAATATTCATGCTAGAACAGCATATATTTGAAAGTTTTCAGGGAGTTGAATTACTGATTTTGGATCGGCAGCTTTAGCTTCGAAAAAATGAAATGTACAATGTAAACATTTTTTATTATTCCTCCGGGGATGAATCTTCTCTGCCTTTTTCCATCTCTTTCTTTCTCTCTGGAAGAAATCAGCCGTGGTAAGACCTAAAAAAATGGTTAGATACACCATGACGCACCGTGCATCAGGGTGGAGTTGAAAAGCAGACTCGGAACATGGCGTTGTGTGGGGGTGGCTCGCAGCCCAATGTTCTAGGGGGAGCAAAAGAAGAAGAAGAAGAAGAAGAAGATGTGAGCTGGAGTTCTATCAAATATGTAGGTTGTGTCTTAAATTGAAGGTTTAGAAGAAACAATTCATGTATAGTTTTGTACTTTCCTTATTGTCATTCATTTATAAACAAATCTACTATATAAATTGGAAGTGGTTGGACGTTGTATATGTAGGTGTAGTCGTATAAACGTCGAAACGGCTTGGTGAAAATTTACACAGTTATGCAGAATGACCCGAGGAGGCGTTGGGTCGACTTTCAAGTTACAAGCTTCCATGGTTACGGAGAAAATCGATGAAACAGGAATTTCCCATTCAAATTGAACTGAGAGTAATCTGTGAATGCAGAAGTAATTATTTCGAGAAACGTTGCAACCGAACGAAAACAGGAAGACGATATTTTGGTTCGTGAAGACGTTCCCTGGCAATGAACGGGAAAAAAGCGAGGATAATACGTCGTTATGTGGAGCGTGAAGAACAATTTCATGTAAAGACAAGACCAAGTTTATGGTATAAATGGAGTCGTTAGACTAATATTCTATTTAAAATAACAGAGTAATTTCCAGCCCCGGAGTTTAAAAATGATGTAAATAAAATTGAAAACCAAAATGACAGGTTATTAAAATAGTAAAAGTAAATAGTGAAGATTTAGGCCAGTACATACGTATGCCCCGACGGACATACACATACATACGCACACACAAATACACACACACACACACACACACACACACACACACACACACACACACACACACACACACACACACACACACACACACACACACACACACACACACACACACACACACACACACACACACGCGTATGTATAAACCTTATGCATTTCTACAGTATTTTCACCAAACTTAAGACATAGGTTACTTATGTACTCCGGATGGTCATGGGCACTGTCATTTTCCCAGATATTGATTATAGGGCCCCCCGACAGATAACCCCTTTAACCACTTTAACCACTTCCTTGGAGTCGACTGAAGCACTGCAGTGCAATGCAACAAAACGTCATAACTTCTGGAGTTCGCAACCGATTTTCACAAAACTTGACACATGGGCTACGTTTGTCCTACAGATGAATGTGAACTCTCAGAATTGGCACATATTGGGTAGGGGACCTCTGGGGGCAGGAACCCCCTTTTGGAAAAAGCCGATGATTTTGTAAAAGTATAGTTTTCGAAGCAGCACTGAAGTATTGACATAAATGGTATACACAACTGCTATTTAATATCCGAGCAACGCAGGGTACCTCTGCTAGTATATATATATATAGCTAAAATTGCTAAAACGGGACATAATGGAAAAATAGCCCTGTAAGTGATAT
The DNA here is from genome assembly GCA_964016885.1 of Eledone cirrhosa. Classification (NCBI taxonomy): domain Eukaryota; kingdom Metazoa; phylum Mollusca; class Cephalopoda; order Octopoda; family Eledonidae; genus Eledone; species Eledone cirrhosa. The sequence continues at coordinate 87,582,857 of OZ024743.1, forward strand.
AACCCTGAAATGGGGATAAAACAAGTTTGACGTAAATCGGACATAAACTATTTTCATCATTCGAGAAATATTTTTAATAATTATTAAAAAAGATTTTTCAGTGATTTCTCAGTGAATATGATTTCAAAACTACAAGTTGTTTGTACTTCAAGTATCTATATTTGAGCTTTCTTTAAACATACGATATTTTAATTATCAGAAAAGCATTAAGTGAATATCACTGAAAAATACCAGTTGGTTTTAAACAGACGGTGTTTATATTTTTGCTTTTGTTAAAAAGAATATTTCAATTATTTAGAAATATTTTTAAATGAATTTGATTTCACAAATAGCTTTATTTACATAGACAATATCTTCATTTTTTAAATATTATTTTCAAGTGAATACGATGGAAAAAATATTTCTTGGCATATTTAAAAAATATTCTTAAGTGAAAATGACTTAAAAAATACAAATTATTTGTACACTGAGTATATATATTTCAGCTTTCTTTAAACAGAATATTTTAATTATTAATAAGTATTTTTTAAGTGAATATGATTTGAAAAATACGAGTTGTTTAAACAGACAATATTTTCATTATTTAGAAATATTTCTAAATGATGATTTTAAAAAAATATTTGTTGAGGTAATAGGATTTTTTTCTAAGCTGAATACGATTTTCGATTCTTAAATAATGCCTCGACGAGGAAGAAAGAAAACATCTGGTTAGTCTATCGATAGTGGAAAGAAAGCACGGCTAAGGAGAGCCGAAGAAGGTGAGCAAGATAGTGGTCAACGCCAACAAGATCGGGACAGGCATGCGAATAGAAGGATCGATGAGACTGATAAAGCAAGGGCTGCGCGTCTGGCGCAACAGAGGGAAATAGACAGAAGCAAGAGAGATCATGAATCGAATGGTCGGAGAGCTGCGCGTCTGGCGGAACAGAGGGAAAGATTCAGAACCAGGAGAGATCATGAATCGGATGGTCGGAGAGCTGAGCGTCTGGCGGAACAGAGGGAAAGAGACAGAAGCAGGAGAGATCATGAATCGGATGGTCGGAGAGCTGAGCGTCTGGCAGAACAGAAGGAAAGAGACAGAAGAAGGAGAGATCATGAATCGGATGGTCGGAGAGCTGAGCGTCTGGCGGAACAGAAGGAAAGAGACAGAAGGAGAGATCATGAATCGGATGGTCGGAGAGCTGAGCGTCAGGCGGAACAGAGGGAAAGAGACAGAAGCAGGAGACATAATAAATCGGATGGTCGGAGAGCTGAGCGTCAGGCAGAACAGAGGGAAAGAGACAGAAGAAGGAGAGATCATGAATCGGACGCTCGGAGAACTGAACGTCTTTGCCAACAAACCATTAGGGATAGAACAAGGACAGTTCAACGACGTGACCTCTCTGCTGATGTTGGACAAATGAATAAGATCGTGTCTGTTGTCATGCAATGCTTTTTCATGGTGAAACTGCTAACTTTTGCTGTATGAATGGAAAAGTCAGGTTGGAGAAACTGCAGTCTTTACCCCAGGAACTTCACAGTTTATTTAGTACTGATCAACCTAGGGCAAACGAGTTCAGGAAGAATCTCAGACAATACAACTGCCTGTTCTAAATGACATCTTTTGGGACCTAAGAAGTTCGTTCCTCAAGGAGTGGATGGAATCCTTCTATCGTTATTCATGGTCAAATTCACCATTACATCGGTTCCTTAACCCCTAATCCCAACGAACAACCCCAATTTCTTCAAATTTACTTCTTGGATCCTCAGGATAGTGTTGATTTGAGGATCAGGATACTCAATAACGATGGCATTCAGCGCGACATAGTTGAATTATTGGAAATAATACTCAGACAATATAACCCTTACGTTGCTTCATTTCGAATGGCAAAAGAACAAATTAAAAATATTCCCGAAGCTTCGATTATTATTGATCCTGATAGGAGACCAGCAATGGAACATGAGAGAAGATTCAATGCACAAACTCCAAACGAAGTTGCTGTTATTATACAAAACAGCACCGAACTTCAAGCAAAAGCACGGCACATTGCGTTGAAAGAAAAAGGCGGACAATTACAAATAATCTCAGAGTCCCATCGGTCCTATGACAGTTTGCAGTATTTCTATTTTTTCCTTTTGGCGATGACGGATGGCATCGTGAGCTGTTAATGAACAACAACAAGAAGTTGACGCCAATGCGCTACTATGCCTATCGAATAATGAACCATGAGAATGAATTCAACCAACTTCTCAGAGGCGGTCGTTTATTTCAGCAATATTTGGTTGACATGGATGCGAAGATTGAAGGAGATAGACTGCAATACATCCGAATGAATCAAAGATCATTGCGATCTACAACATACAAGGGTTTTACTGATGCATTGAATGATGATGACGATTTTCGCAATATTGGCAGGCGAATTATACTCTCTTACACATTTGTCGGTGGACCGAGATATATGATGGAGCGATGTCAGGATGCCATGATATACATACGGAAGTACGGCAATCCTTCTTCATCACAATGACATGCAATCCAAACTGGCCTGAAATCCGGCAAAACCTATTCCTGAATCAGAAGCCATATGACAGGCCAGATTTAATTGCCAGAATATTTGACCTGAAGCGGAAACTGTTAAGAAAGTATCTTATTGGAGAAGATGGCCTACTTGGCAAGTGCATTCCTTACGTGCTGACAGTCGAATATCAAAAGCGAGGTCTTCCTCATGTGCACTCTTTGCTATGGCTCAATGAAGCCTCCAAGCCCAGACCGCAGGAATATGATAAATTTGTTCAAGCCGATATACCAGATCCAAACAAAGATCCAGAGGGTCATGAATTGGTGCTGAAGCACATGATCCACGGTCCGAATGAATTGCTCTAACAATTCGCCGTGTTGGAAAGATGGAACGTGCAGTAAGCGGTACCCTAAGCCTTTCAATGAATATACATTGTGTGGAGAGGACTCTTATCCTGTGTACAGAAGACGGTCTCCAGGAATGGGAGGATTTGAGGGGCACCAAGAAAGAAGGGGAAGCCGAAATATAACTTCGGAATGGATGGTTCCCTACAATATGAAACTATTAAAACTGTTCAACTGCCACCTAAACGTAGAGATGTGCTCTTAATACGTTATCAAATATACCATGTAGGGCATTGATCAGGCAATGTTTGGACTGAACAGGGAAGATGAGATAATACAGTATTTAACAGGAAGATATATCTGTCCTTCAGAAGCTGTTGCCTTGGTGCTTGGATTTCCAATTCATGAGGGAGAACCGGCCGCAGTTCGCCTTCAAGTTCATCTACCTGAGGAAAATCAAATCTTCTTTCGGGTCAATGCTGCTGTTAAAGTAAACAATAACATGGCTAAGACGACTCTGACTGAGTTCATGGATCTTTGCGATCGCGATCCGTTTGCAAAAAGATTGTATTATGCCGATGTCCCAAAGTTTTACACTTGGAGTAATAAGAGATGGGAAAGGAGAAAGGTGGGGAAAACAGTTGAGCAGTATCCAGGGATTTTTGAGGCGAACGTTTTGGGACGAGTATACACCGTTTCTCCACGAAGTGGTGACCTGTATTATTTAAGACTCCTTCTGCATCACGTCAAAGGGCCAGTATCCTTCAACTCTTTGAAAATGTGTGATGGAGAACTCCTGCCATTATTCAAAGACGTCTGCAGAGAGAAAGGTTTGCTTCAATCGGATGATCATTGGCAGCAGACTCTGGAAGATGCTGAGCGAACAAGGCTTTCCAAAGCCATGAGAGATCTGTTCATCGTGCTCCTCACAAATACGGAAATTGACAATTCCAGTGCTTTATGGGTTCGATTTAAGCATTCGCTATCTGAGGATTACCTTCAAATAGAAAAAAAGGCTACCAGAAACTCTAACCTTTGGATTAGCGAGAGACATTATGATCAATGTCTTCTGTATTTTGAAGACAAACTTAACGACCTGGGCAAAAGTCTTAGTGACTTTAACTTGCCAAGGCAAAATAATATTGTTGCTAATCAGGATATTGGCAATTTGGAGTTATTGCATGAATTGCAATACAGCAGAGAAGAGCAGCGACGATTTGTAGAAGAGACGGAGCCTCTATTGAATAGTGAACAAAAACACGTGTACGACTTCATTTGTATCAGTTTAGAGACGAACACATCTGCATTGATTTTCATTGACGCTCCAGGTGGAATAGGAAAGACATTCCTGATTAACTTAATTATTTCAAAAGTCAGGGCAAACGGTGAAGTGGAAGAACAGCGCATTTTAGGTTCAAAATACCGATAGTAGTGAAAGAAAATGGTTTGTGCAACATTGATAAAAACTCAAAGACGGCAAACCTCTTCCAGCATACAAGGCTGATTGTTTGGGATGAGTGTCCTATGATTCGGAGGGAAAGCTTAAAAGCTGTTAACCTCACTCTGCGTGACATATGCGACAACAATGAGGCATTCGGTGGAATTTTGACAATTTGCTGTGGCGATTTCCGTCAGCTTCTTCCGGTAGTTAAAAGGGGAAATGAAGCGGACGTGGAAAACGCCTGCATTAAAAAATCCTACTTATGGCGAAGCTTCAAAAGATTTCAGTTGAAGACAAACACGCGGTTGGGTGGGGGAGCAGGAGACTATTCACAGTTCCTATTGGATATTGGAGAAGATAAGATAAAAAAAAAGGAAAATGAGGAAATTATTTTGCCAAAAGAAATGGTTCTCCAAGCAACAACTATGGAAGAATGTATTGATTTCATCTACCCCTCATTCGACAATCCAGCTGAAGTGTTTTCGAACAATTGCATCTTAGTACCTCTCAATGAAATGATGAGAAGTATCAATTCCACCTGTATCAGACGCTTCCATGGAACCATAAAAGAGTACCGATCCTATAATTCTGTGAGTGATGGTACCAATGCCACTCATTTCCTGACTGAATTCCTTGAATAGGTTGAACTATCAGGACTGCCACCACATAATCTGGAATTGAAAAAAGGATCGCCAATAATTCTTATAAGAAACTTGAATCCTCCAAAGCTTTGTAATGGAACGCGCATGATCGTGGAAGAACTGCACGACAATCTAAAAGTAGCAAGAATCAACACTGCTGCTTTCAGAAATGAGATCGTTATGATACCTAGAATAAGAATTAATCTATCCGAAGGTGAGGATATCCCTTTGCAGCGAAGCCAATTCCCAGTTCAATCGTGCTTCGCTATGACTATTCATAAAGCACAAGGACAAACTATGGAAAACGTCTTGGTTTATCTGGAACGACCTGTATTCCAACACAATCAACTGTATGTAGCCCTTAGCCGCGAAAAAAGAAAAGAAAATGTCAGAGTGTTTCTGAAGGATACCCAGTCAACTAAGAATGTTGTCATCAAAAGCATTTTTTTTTAACAAACTGTACCAGCGTAAATATGAGAAAATGTTGATTCCGACATCAGAAAATGAAAGGAAAAGGAAAAACTAAGACAAGTAAGAATAATTTCTTTCAAATTTTTGTAAATAAAACCAGCTTTTCTTTAACATTGCAACTTTTGAAGCAGAAAAATCTTTCAGAACAAAGAGTCAAGCATCCATAGAGATATAGAAAAAAGAATTTTGAAGTGGAGTGATTGGATAGCAATTAGTGAAAAATGATTTGATATTTTCTTTGTGAAAATACTTGTGAATAATACAGTGAAAAGACAAGTTTCGCGTAAATCGGACCACGGGTTCCCGAGATATGCGGGTTTTTTCGGGTACCTTTATAAATAGCCAAATCAGCGCAAAATGGGAAAATTCTTTGAAAGTAAGGTACCATTGAAATGTGAATACAAATGCAGATAGTGGTTGAGTGAGAGAGAGAGAGAGAGAGAGAGAGAGAGAGAGAGAGAGAGAGAGAGAGAGAGAGAGAGAGAGGGGAGAGAGCTGGTGGTGGTGTTGAATGAAATTATGACAGGTGACTTCAAAGAATTGAATACAGCATTACTGTATCTAGCTTGAATTTGGTAACTGAATATTAAGTTATATGTATCTTATAACTTGTGTTAGGACAGGATGTATGTGTGTGTGTGCCTGTAACCAGTGTATATAGGCCACATACACCCACACACACAAACACACACATATATATATACACGTACATATACACACACACATACACGTATATATATTGGCTTTCCAATGTCATTTTACATTATATACATTTTGTGTATATTTTAATTATTTAAAAATTATTTTTAAGTGAACATGACCCAACGGGTCACAGGTGGTCTAGTAATATTATAAAGCTGAGTGTCGTGTGTACTATGTATGTATGTATGTATGTATGTATGTATGTATGTATGTATGTATGTATGTATGTATGTATGTATGTATGTATGTATGTCCCAGTACAACCTGTCTCATGGTCAGGTCGTTGGCGACTAAACTGGCAACCCCACCAAGGTTTCTTGGTGAGGAGGGTGACTTTGGACATCCTGCAGGACTAAAAACAAAACCTGTCAAAGGGCAAAGGAGCTCTTAAGAGTCAATGGCCATCCACAATCACCGGGAGAGATGACCCCTTAGCCTTTGTCAAGGCAGAATTCTAGGAGAAGGAAAACTCTGATATAACACCTGCAACTCTGATGGTATCCAATGATGTTGACTTGTTCTTCTTTTTGGTGAATATCATATTGGTTAAGAGAGTGGGACTGGCTTTGTGCAGTGCCTTTGTTCACTATAAAAGCTTCACGGCACATGCATTGCTTTATATCTGGAGATCTCTCTGCACTTGTCGTCACATGGTACCATGGACCCAGCACTATGTGTCAATAATTGTCACAACTGTAGTGTTTGTACCAGAGTTTTCAAGTCGCTGGCTGGACTAAAATGTCACACTCGTTCAGCGCATCGGTAAGGGTTCTCCTACATGGATATAAAGTAGTGGCCGTACTCGAAAACGAGTAGGCAGCCACCATGTATGTATGTATGTATCCTACACACCTCTCTATAGTTTGTTAGCTTTACTCTCTCCGTCGCTCTTCCCTCTCTCTATAATAGATCATTCCCCTCTCTATAATTTAACTGCTTTACTCTCTCTGTCGCTCTTCACTCCCAAATATTATAAAATTGAGCGTCGTCTCTCTCTCTCTCTCTCTCTCTCTCTCTCTCTCTCTCTCTCTCTCTCTCTCCCTCTTTCACCCTCTCTATAATTTAACTGCTTTACTCTCTCTGTCGCTCTTCACTTCAACATATTATAAAGTTGAGCGTCGTCTCTCTCTCTCTCTCTCTCTCTCTCTCTCTCTCTCTCACTCACTCTCTCTCTCTCTCTCTCTCTCTCTCACCCTCTCTATAATTTAACTGCTTTATTATCTGTCTCTCTTCACTCTCTATATGACAATCTTTTACTTTCCATTTTAATTGTATCTCTCTCTGTCTAACGGCCTACCTCCCTCTTTCCCCTCCCTCTGTTTTTCTGTCGTCGCTCGCATAAGTAACACACACACACACACACACACACACACACACACACACACATACTTTCTGTCGTCGCTCGCATAAGTAACACACACACACGCACGCACACAAATACACATACTTTCTGTCGTCGCTCGCATAAGTAACACACACACACACACACAAACTTTCTGTCGTCGCTCGCATAAGTAACACACACACACACACATACACACACACATAATATAACATCAAAACAAAACACACAGACACACACATGCACATACACACATACACAAACACACATACACATACACAAACACACACACACATATATCTATACTTTATATGTATGTTGTTCTGGTTTTATAATTTCACAAAGTTTTACCAATGGAGAGAGAGTCGGTTTCTAACATAGACACAAGACTCTCTCATTGGAATTTACACAACATCAACTAGGTAGATATGTATGTATGCATGCATGTGTAGATATGGATGTTATTGTATGTGTGGATGTGTATGTTTTGAGTTGTATGTGTGCATGTGTATATGCTTTGTATCTGTACATGTGTATATGCAGTTATTAGGTGCAACATTTTTGGAAAGTTTTACATATTTTTACTGTTCCAGTGATTTCCTAACTAGTTGTGTTCTTTCTGTTTCTGTGAAGCCCAGTTTCTCAAGATTTGTATTGAGGCAGTTACTAACATATCCCAGTGCCCCAATAATCACAGGCATAAATCTGAAGGTATAATCAGAGTGGAGTATCTGCAGATTTCTCATCAGTTCTGCATAAATATTCTCCTTTTCACTAATCTTTGATATTATATTGGCATCTGCTGGGCAGCTAATTTCCACTACTGTGCATGTTTTCTTCTCCCTGTCCCATATCATAATATCTGGTCTGTTATGCCTGCATTTTATTGGGGTTTTTACTGGAACATTCCACCAGTACTCTTTCATATTATGTACATGGATGTCTTCCACATTGTTGTAGCTTTTAATGAGTTTATTATCAGGGCTATCTTTTTTACGAACTGCATTGTACAGTGTTTTGGCCACTACATCATGCCTCATAGGTAGATAGTACCGCGATGACATCTTTGAACAGCTGCTGATGACATGGGTGATATCCTCGATGTTAGTTCTGCAGAGTCTGCACTTGTTATCACATCTAGGTGTTTTGCCTGCATCCCTATTTCTTTTGTGAATCAGGTATTTCGTGCTAATCTCCTGTTCCTGGATTGCAAAAACGTATCCTTCAAAGTGGGAGCCAATATAGCGGTTGTTGGTCCAAGATAGACTACTTTCCTTATCTATATTACTCTCACTCTGGAGCTTCCTGGCAACATATCCATGCATGATTTTTTGCTGCTAGGTATGCAATTATTCATCCATGGATTCACTGCGATACTGCTGAGCGACGTCCCTGGGTGTGAGTTTTTGATTATCACACAGGGAATATCTCTCGAGGAGTTCCTTCCCAACTCTCATGATCTTATCTGTTTCATGCAGATAGACTTGCTCGAGAAACGGGCTCCTACGCTTCGAGGTTCGTAGATGTTGTCGGAGAGATATGATGCGACATTCAAATGTTGTCTGAACTGATGTTAGGCCTCTGCCTCCCTGCTTACGTTTCAAGTAAAGGCGGTCTATGTCACTGTTGATGTGGAAGTTTCCGGTGTTGTTCAGTATTTTTCGAGTTCCAATATCAACTGCTCGGATTTCGTCTATCATCCAATTGAGTATTCCAAACGTTGGTGTTAGGACAGGCACAGCAAACACATTGTGAGCCACTGTTTTGTTAGGCCATTGATGACAATGTTGCTAGATTGGGTTATTGTTTTTCCCCGCTTTACAGTCATATATGAGCACTTATCTTGGCCAAACTCCATTCCTATATCCTTTGAGAACGTTGTAACCAGGTCAAGATTTTTCTTCATCCCATCCATGTTCTTGGCATAGAGTTTCATATCGTCCACAAAGAAATTATGGGTTAGGTTCGTATTTCTGTCCTCCTGTGAGCCAATGATGAATCCCTCACATTTCTTGAGCAGAAAGGACAAGGGGTTTAATGACAAGATGAATAATATCACAGAGAGACTGTCCCCCTGAAATATACCCCTGCAATATTTTATTTTATCAGTGAAAATAGAGTCCCCCCTCTCTGTCTTTAACCTTAGGATAGTAGCCCAAGAAGAAGACAGCCTCTCTATGGCTCTGACAATAATGCCTGGGACTTTAGCAAGTTGGAGGGCCTCTATCATCCAAGAGTGGGGAACAGAATCGAAAACTTTCCTCTACTCCAGCCAGACTGTAGCCATATTCCTCCTAAGTTGTCGCACCTCCGACATCGCAGTTTTGTTGATTAGGAGTTGTTCAGCACATCCCCAAACCCCTTTCTTTCCAGCTGCTTGTTCATCTGTGATGATGTTATTATTTTCACAGTGATCTTGGAGGAATAGGTTCAGGCAGGCTGTATACATCTCATACATCAGGTTCTGGCATGCAATGGGTCGGTAGTTTTTTACCAAGTGGGTGTCTTTGTTCTTGGTGACCAGTAATGTTTGTGCTAATGTCAACCATTCTGGTATAAGTGTATCTCCCTTAAGAACTTGTTGGTAGAAGTCAGTAAGATACCTCCGATAGAATATCAGTTTGTTGTACCAGTAGCCGACAATC
>OZ024743.1:87593140-87618140 GCA_964016885.1 Eledone cirrhosa
AGGTCACAGATCTTATAGGATTATTCCTAATAGCCAAACTCACTGATATGTTTCCTGCATTCGGTGGTGGATTGTACCGTGATGATGGGCTCCTTACCCTTAAAGGGTACAACCCCAGTAGTACAGATCGGGTCCGGAAACAATTAATCAGCTTCTTCCGCGACTGGGGATTTAAAATAACCCTACAAACGTCCCTGACCCGAGTAAACTTCCTGGACGTGACCCTCGACCTCGAAAACGACCTGTACTACCCATACAGGAAACCTAATGACAACCTGCACTACATCCACCGCCGATCAAACCATCCTAGGAACATCACCAACAACCTGGTCAAAAACATCTCCCTCCGCATATCCCGTTTGTCAGCTAATGAGCGGATATTCGATGAACATGCGCCTTATTACAACCAGGCCCTCAAGCGGAGTGGTTTCCGGGAGGAAATATCCTACTGTCCAGCTCCCATTAGCGGAACCAGCAGGAGACACCGCCGCTCACGCAATGTAACATGGTTCAATCCTCCCCACAACGCAGAGGTGACAACTCCCATCTGGAAACTATTCTTTAGGCTCTTTGAAAACACTTCCCACTACAACACCGCTACCACAACTTAATTAACAAAAATACCATCAAACTCTCTTACAGCACCACACCAAACTTCGCACAAAACATCGTCTCCTCTAACAACAAAAAACTCAACCCCGATGGCAGAAATAACCTAAATAGCAGTGGAGAGCCGACCAGGAGCTGTAACTGTCCAGATAGATCCATTTGCCCACTCGACAATAGATGCAGAGACCGTAATGTGATCTACCAGTGCAACGTGAGGACGGATACCTCCAACAAAGCTTATATAGGACTAACCGCATGTGACTTCAAGACCCGGCTATACCAACATAGACATACCTTCCGAAACCCGGCCCGGCGTCACGCCACTACACTTTCGGGCCACATATGGGACCTCAAGGACAACAACATTACCTATGATCTCACTTGGAGCTTACTGTCCAGAGCCAATTCTTACACGGGAGGACGCCGTCCGTGCAATTTATGCTCGGAAGAAACTTTACAAATGTTGTTTTCGACGGACCAACTCCTAAACAAGAAAGATGAACTGGTTACTGCATGTAAACATAGATTGCGTAGGACTTACCTCGCCCTCAAACCCCAGAATGACCCGGGGGGGGGGGGGGGGGGTAGTAGACTAGGGCTATAACACCCCACTTGCCGATTTTGCAATGAGTAACCCCCGCTTGCCAAGGGAGACGTAAGATCTTCTTTTTCTTTTATTTCTTATTTCCTTCTTCCCCATCCCTCCTTAGTCCTTCTACCCCAGTTCTTCTTCTTTGTCGGCGTCTTTTCTCGCCCACCCGAGGCTGCCCTTTGGCCCCTTGTAGCCTCAGTACCCCCACCCCCTCCCCTAGTCTATGATAGATTTGGCGGACTCCGCTTTTTATAGCAGTTGCGTTAGACCTCGGATACTTGCCCCCTTTTTCCGACCGCTCCCACTATTTTCCGTGCCTTCTATATTTCTTAGTGGCACTTATGCCTTATTTTCTCGTTTCAGTTTTTCTTTCTTCGCTTTTCTTTTGGGCGGGGTGGATTCTGAATTTATTTTTCCGTATTCTACCTTTACTTCGTACGAACTTTCATTGTATAAGATCTTTTAGAGTTAGCATTAGTATATACTTTTTTCGGGACTCAGAATTATTATCTCGTACTAGTTTACTTTGCTGCACTGGGTGGTTGCTGGCATTGTGCCCGGGATAGAAACCTTTATTATTTATTTCGTGGTAGTTTCTTTAGTATTTTGGCCCCATTTGTTGACCCGTCACCGTATGATTTACGTACTTATACCTCTTAAATGGTCCTTGCCTATTCCGTCCCACCTAGTTTATTTACTTATTTCGTTATTTCTTTATTTCTTTCTTTATTTCTTTCTTTCTTTATTTATTTATTTATCTAGCCTAACAATAGCTAGAGACTTAGGTCGTAGAACTTGCTTTACTTTTTTCTTTACACTTATTCGCTTTTCTTCACTCTCAGTATTTTTTCTTTCATATATATTTTTACCCCTCATTGTTCTACCTACTGTTCCGACTTCCTCCCCCTCCCCCTCCTCAGTATCTTCTTTGACCTCATGCCCAGCTGTAGCTGGCACTACCAACGCATGATTGGGTTTACTCCACCCCTCCCCTCTTTCTCCTACTGGCAGGTTTAGCCACCATCTCCCCTACTAATTTGCAATCACAGAATTACTACTGACTTTTGACAATCACTTTGACCATATATGGAATTACTCCTTGAGAAGCTCGGCTATTTAAATACCAGGATAAATTTTCATTTAGTCCAGAATTAGCCGTCGAAACGGCTTGAGCTCAGCCGTCGGGGTCTTACTGGTTCCTATTACCCACTCTACTACCCTAAGTATTGAGTACTTTGGTGCGTTATGGTCCACCTGGTTCCTTACCACATTTCCTTCGTTATATATATATATATATATATATATATATATATATATATATATATATATATATAGGGGTTGCCTCCCTTGCCGATCCCCACGTGGGGTCAGCAATAGTCAGTCCTTGTATTAACATTGAACTAAAACCTGTTGAGAAAGTGGCTTTCTTGTTCAATCATCTTACCAGAAGCCTGACATTATTTATGTAAGCGGACGGTACTTGATTTAGGAGCCGCAGAAACCTATACATTGGATTTTACCAACATTCCAGGAGTCTGGGTAAATTTTCAGTACCCGAATTATTTGATCGTTTTTTTTGGCTATGCGAATGATTATTTAACCATCGTCTCAGCGTATTTGGCTTTTAACGTTTGTTATAGCTCTGCTTCATCTGAATCATTGAGCACTTGCCGCACATCTCGGAGGTTGTTTTTCGTTATTTCGTGGGCCGAAATGCGAATCTCGATAATTTATGTTTGTATATATATATATATATATATATATATATATATATATATATATATATATATATAGAGAGAGAGAGAGAGAGAGAGAGAGAGAGAGAGAGAGAGAGAGAGACGCGCGCGTGTGTGTGTGTACAGGGAAGAGAGAGAGAGAGAAAGAGAGATGTGTGGAGAGAAAGAGCATGCATATTAAACAAACCGAATGGTTGATTTCCCAGTCTTTTTCTAACTACATTATCTATCAAACGCCAGTCCCCATGATATTTCAAGCTGATGTTTTGACAGTTCAAAGAAAAATGCCGACGAAATCTTTTCCTTCAGAAGATTTAACAAAACAAAAGCGACAAACCAAAAATGGCGGATGAAATAGAAATTTGAGCGGCGATGTTGATGGCAACGTTAACAAAGGGTTTTACAAAGCTTTCAGTTTTGTGTGTATTTATAGAAAACAATCAAGTAAAAGATTGGTCTATAAAGCAATTAATGGAATTCTTTATGCAGACTTCTTTTAACCAATCTTCTGTATTTCCATCTATGCACAGACGCATATATATATTAAATGTATTCTATTTTCTCCTAGTTTATTTTACACCTAATTATGTTTAGTTGACTGTATCTGGGCGATTACGCTGTCGAAATATTCGATAAATATTCCGCTGCGGCCGACGCGAAGGGCTAGTTTCGGTTATTTGTCGGAGATTTCTTCATAGAAGCCTCATTTGTATAGCTTGGTCTATTCGATTTTTTATATAGTTAATTATGCTAATTGGGAGAGGAAATGGTATATATTTTATTTTGTGATTCTATAGACATGTTTTATGATATATATATATATATATATATATATATATATATATATATATATATATATATATATATATATATATATATACATATATATATATATATATATATATATATATATATATATATATATATATATATATATATATATATATATATATATATATATATATATATAGTAATAATAATAAAATTGAAGACTAAAATCCAAAGAGGGCTCGATAAGGAAAATATATATGAAATATATATTTTCAAACCGTAGAGCAAATATTTATTAAAATAACACATTAAAGTTTAAGCAAAGAATCGCTGCTTTTTGCATAGGTAAGTATATATTACCCGTATGTTTTGTGAAGGTATGTATACCTTCTCGTACGTATATTTGACTGTTATAGCGTATAATTTTTACATATTTTGGTATTTAGGGTTTGGCTATGTGTATACGGGAGTTTTGCGTCCGCGTGAGTGTGCAGGTTCGTACGTATGGTGTGTGTGTGTATATGTGTACTTCTTGTTTTAGTTGACTTACGTCTCCGAACATTCGTGTATTTATATGTAGGTATGCGTGTGCGCTTGTTATATACGTATTTATTTACTTATATAATTTTATATAATTATTTATTTATTTGTACACAAGCATACACACACACACATATTTATATGTGCGTGGTTTTGTATACCCATGGTAAGGTTTTGCGTATGCTTGTGTATGTACGTATCTGTTTGCGTGTATGTATTTATTTGTTTCTATTACTTCTGTATTGTATTTATTTACTTTGTTCTTAACTCTGTAGCGGAGATTCATTTGGTCTACTAGTTAGAATTTTAGTCTACGATTTCTGCTATACCATTTACGTGGTTTTGTCTTTGCGTGCTATTGTTCTCCACGCTCCACATATGACTTATTATCTTCGTTTTTTCGTTCATTGCCAGAGAACGTCTCTATGCACCACCTAAGAGAACATTAGTCTACGACCTCTTTTATATCATAAACGTGGTTTTGTCTTTGCGCGTAATTGTTTTTCACCGCTCCTATTAATGACGTATTATTCGTTTTTTCCCGTTCTTTGCCAGCGAACGTTACCACGAACCAAAGTATCGTCTTCCTGTCTTCCTCCGGTTGCAACGTTTTTTGAAATATCCAGTTCTGCGTTTACAGATTGACTTTGTTAGTTTCAGAAGATCCCGTTAAGGGTGAAAGCAGCGATTCTTTGCTTAAACTTTAATCTGTTATTTTAATAAATATATATATATATATATATATATATATATATATATATATGGTGGCTGCCAACTCGTTTTCGAGTACGGCCACTACTTTATATCCATGTAGGAGAACCCCTACCGATGCGCTGAACGAATGTGACTTTTTAGTTCAGCCAGCGACTTGAAAACTCTGGTACAAAGACTACACTTGTGACCATTATTGACACATAGTGCAGGGCCCATGGTACCATGTGATGACAAGTGCAGAGAGATCTCCAGATATAAAGCAATGCCTGTTCTGTGAAGCTTTTATAGTGAGCAAAGGCACTGCACAAAGCCAGTCCCACTCTCTTAACCAAGATGATATTTACCAAAAAGAAGAACAAGTCAACATCATTGGATACCATCAGGGTTGCAGGTGTTATATCAGAGTTTTCCTTCTCCTAGAATTCTGCCTATACACATATATATATATATATATATATATACATATATATATATATATACATATATATTGTTAATAACTCCCTCTGGTCGAGCAATCTTTGAAGTGTGGGGACAACTGGAAAGCTTCCATTACTCATACTTCTAGCCTTCTTCACCACCTCTTCTGCGGCCTCGATATGAATACCCCCTCCGCCTCCGTGTTATTTTCTTCGTGGTTATAAGATGCTTAGCTCTGTTTCTCGACCGTTATATCGCGTGACTATTTCCCCCTCCGCCTTTTGGGATTCTTTCTCACGTCGTGTAGACGCGTTCTTGAGACTAGTAAAATGAGGTATCCTCTTGATAAGTCGGCAGACCTCGCAGGGACTCTATATCTTTATGATATATTGTTTTTGTTTATGCCACGAAACTACGTAGTCGAGGAATTTAGGAGCAGTTTAGGTATGATACATTTTATTACTAATTATATCTAAATGTTTCTTCTCTCTTCATAATGTATTTTTAACTCTGATACTGGTTCAGTCTAGTTCAACTGAATTGGTCTGTCCCGGTCATTCATTGAGCAACATCGGTGAAGTTGGCACCCTTAACTCACAGTTGGGTGCGGATGCATTCATGTATATATGTGTGTGTCCGCATGTATCTGTGTGTTTCTAAATATATTGTTACACATATATATATATATATATATATATATATATATATATATATATATATATATATATATATATATATATATATATATATATATATATATATATACATACATATATATATATATATATATATATATATATATATATATATATATATATATATATATATATATATATATATATAGAGAGAGAGAGAGAGAGAGAGAGAGAGAGATGAGATTCTACAGGACTAGAACTGTTTCATTCTTTAGAAATCATCAGGAAACAGTTCTAGTCCTGTAGAATCTCATCTATATTAAAACTTTTATACTCTGCTATGTATTGAGTAACTTACTTACTGTGGTTACCTCCGATTCAACCCGGAATAACGTATATATATGTATATATATATATATATATATATATATATATATATATATATATATATATATATATATATATATATATATATATATATATATATATATATATATATATATATATATATATGTATGTATGTATGTATGTATGTATGTATGTATGTATGTATGTATGTATATACATAACAAAGTTTTGAAGCATTGTTGAACAGGAGACACAAATTTAAATAATTTTGAAAACCAAACAATGCAATAGAAAGAAAATTAAATCGCCAAGATAACAAAAGAATCTTACCTTAGCAAATTTAATGATCCCAGATATTTAAAAACCCATTATCCAGGGAGTAACCCTATGACAGACTTAACAATTGATCGGAGTTGACTTGTTTGTTTGGAGCAGATTTAAGTTAACTGAAATGAAAAGACGTTAAAATTTCGAACTTGAACGCTGTGGAATGTATGATTCTATGCATGTGTGTGCGTGAATGTAAGTGTACTTAGTGGGATGTGTATATGTGTGTGCGTGAATGTAAGTGTACTTAGTGGGATGTGTATATGTGTGTGCGTGAATGTAAGGTTATGTAGTTGAAGTTGTGTGCGAATATATATATAATAAAATGTGCGATATATGTATGTGCGTGTGTTTACATGTGTTTGCCTAGTGAGAACATAGATTTGAAAGAAAAACTGAAACAGGCCGTTGGGATGTTGGAATACAGGCTTTTAAATTAGCCATTCTGGTTCACTTCTTTCCATTTGATTATTGATCCTAGGTTTTAATTGCTTGACTAATAAGTCTTCCTTAATTATCAGCGGGTCTATAATGCGTTCGGCAGCTAAGATTATGGTGGTAATGTTGCCTCGGTTTCCACATTTGATGATGTGTTTGCGGAAGGAAGAGAAGTTGGTGTTAGCTTGCTATTTAATACGGAGATGTAACGATCGAATAGGGCTGCCTATGTAAAATAGATTGCACTTGTTACATTCTAGCCTGTATACTACGTATACATTTTTTAGTCTCTCATAGGATTACTACCTTGATAATGGGTTTTTAAACCCGAAAATTCGTGTCTCATATATATATATATATATATATAATCAAATAAAGTGTGTACATATGCTGCAACGCTGACTTTGACTCTTTTAAATCTATATATATATATAGAGAGAGATTTAAAAGAGTCAAAGTCAGCGTTGCAGCATATGTACACACTTTATTTGCATCTCACAATTGTTTCGATATCGATCAGCTCAGGGTACAATCAAGGTGACGGGCCCCGACTCCTTTTCGGCATCTCATCAGATACACGAGCTTAATGTGCAAATACACATATAGGTTTATATATCGAAACAATTGTAATATGCAAATAAAGTTTGTACATATGCTGCAACACTGACTTCGACTCTCTTAAATCTATTTACACTCTGCATACTACAACCGTAACACTGGAATAGATATATATATATATATATATATAAAGAATAAGTATATCTACTAACATATATATACAGATGCATACCTATGCCAGCAAATATATAGGTTTTGTCTTAGTAACTTTGTGGTTCAATGCATGGGGATGCAGAACAATAATATGAGAGACGTAAAATAAGAAAATTATAAAAATTAACTTACTTACTAAAATTGGTCCACGCTTTGCTTTTTTCCATCCACTGAATTATTTTTTGTATAAGTTCCCTGTGTCCACGTATTGCCTGGAAACTTAACTGAGAATAGACTTCCCTGATGACGAAAGGCTTCTCCGTACGTTTTTTCGGAAACTATGTTTATTCCCTTTCAGAAACTAATTAGTTGGAGTGAAATTTTAGTAAGTAAATTAATTTTTATAATTTTCTTATTTTACGTCTCTCATATTATTGTTCTGCATCCCCATGCATTGAACCACAAAGTTACTAAGACAAAACCTATATATTTGCTGGCATAGGTATGCATCTGTATATATATGTTAGTAGATATACTTATTCTTTATAATTATCTCCAAATTATTTTGTCGAGCCAAAATTGGGCAAAACTGCTGCTATAGTTCATAGTAACAGTTCGGCTGCTGTCTTCTTAACAAACCACTCTTCACTGATTGACCTCGATGTCACGTGATTGATTCTTTTGAATTTGCCACCGACGCAGTAGGCAGTGATTTTTTCAATGGCTTGGAACTTAGTCCACGCTTTGCTTTTTTCCATCCACTGAATTATTTTTGTATAAGTTCCCTGTGTCCACGTATTGCCTGGAAACTTAGCTGAGAATAGACTTCCCTGATGACGAAAGGCTTCTCCGTACGTTTCTTCGGAAACTATGTTTATTCCCTTCAGAAACTAATTAGTTGGAGTGAAATTTTAGTAAGTAAGTTAATTTTTATAATTTTTTTATTTTACGTCTCTCATTATATATATATATATATATATATATATATATATATATATATATATATATATATATATATATATATATATATATAGGCTACATATGATCAATATCCAATGATTTTGATTTCGTTGTTTAAATTTTTCTCCACAAATCCCTTGGATCACGCGCATAGGATTAATTGTAATACAACATTCCCAGCCAGAAACTTAAGCTATGAAAACAGTGTAATTATAGTATCGACAGATTAACATATGAAAACGTTAAAGCACTCATCATTTCATCAACTGAAACAGCTAGTATTCTCTTAGTTTAGCATACAAAAGTCCGCCGGAGTACAAAAAAGTTGGGTACAAAGTTACAGTCTAAGAACCAAGCCAACTATATATTCTAAGGAAAGGTTTAGACATTTTGTTTTTACAAGTGTTGACGAGGTACGAACGTTTGTTTATTATCTGGGGTCCATCATTTATAGTACACATAGATCGGTGGTGCAAAGATCGCAACCACGCGAAATAGATCCATTCACATACGGTGGCGCTGTTGAAAGCATAGACCACGACAGAGAATATTGTACTCGATCTTGCTTAAGCCTCCATACAAACTCGGATAACGCCGGGCTCCGTCTCTTATCAATCCGGTTAAAGGAGTGACAATGGTTGTACCACCTAGCCTTAAAACTGGTCACTGTTGCGCTGATGTACTTGTACGTTGCGTCATTAGTGGTAACCCTACATTCATAGACTATATTTGTACGGAATGATTTATTCTTCATAGGGCAGTTAGTTATAATTCTACTGTTACGGTTAATGTTGTTATTGTGTTTTGTGTTATGATTATGCCAATAGGTGTGGTTGATTTTCTGGCCCAGGCCAATGGAGTTGTGTCTGTTAGGTCTATTATGTTTCCCTTAGGTATTTACGTAATATTAGGGGGAAAATGCAGTTGTACTCGCATTTGGACTATGTTTATGCTTTCAACTGTGTTATTGTTAATCTTGGCTATGTTTTAGGCAAGTTTTTTAGTGGTTGAGTGTGATAGCTTAACTGTGTGTCAATTAAATACCCTGCTGTATCTATGTGATTTGGGAGAACATTTACCTAGTGCATTGGAAAAAAAGTCGAGTGGGATGTTTATACCATAGGATGGAACACAAGCGGATCTTGTTCCGCTATTACCTTCTTTCATAATGTGTTATATACTTAGTGTGTGTATATGTGTGTGCTAGGGGTCCTTAAGGTGTGCGCTGGAAGATGTGGAGGGGGCCTTTGCTTTCCTGTTGTGACGAGTAGTATTGGGGTTATTGTCTGTAGACTGCTCTGTGAGTATCCGGGCCCGCGGTTAAGCTAGTAGTTGTTGTCTTACTATAGGTGGAGTTTTCCAAGTTGGTGTTATCTCTACTATGTTTGTGTGAGTTATAACAAGGTTTGTATTGTCAGGTATTGTGTCTATGCAACTTAGGAAACTCCACCTAGTAAGACAACAACCATTACCTTACATCCATCCACTCATCCATCCATACATACATACACTACACACACGCATATATATTATGTGTGTGTTCGTTTGTGTATATGTATATATATATCTATTTGTCTAGCCATCCATCTCTCTCTCTCTCTCTCTCTCTCTCTCTCTCTCTCTCTCTCTCTCTCTCTATATATATATATATATATATATATATATATATATATATATATATATATATATATATATATATATATATATATTTTTTAAAATAAGACTCCAGTTGCATTTTCGATTTCATCTTTTTTTCTTTATACTTTCACTCGTGTAGGACACCTCGGTTATTTTTCATTTTGTAAAAAAACCTCACTTTCTAATTATATATATATATATATATATATATATATATATATATATATATATATATATATATATATATATATATATATATATATATATATATATATATATTTATATATATATCAATGATATTAATAAATGGAAACTATATTTATAAAACCATATTTATACTATTATATATATTTCAAGGGTACCAAAACTTTGGTACGCTCTCATCAGATAAAATACAAAGTTTGTTTTATAAATATTGACATATCCAGGATCTCGTTCCTGGATATGTCAATATTTATAAAACAAACTTTGTATTTTATCTGATGAGAGCGTACCAAAGTTTTGGTACCCTTGAAATATATATAATAGTATAAATATGGTTTTATAAATATAGTTTCCATATCATTGATATTAATATTATACTCCAGAAAACTTGTCGAGTGCTTCGAATAAGTTATAAAAAAATATATATTCGTTGAATTACCAACAAATTAAATATCCCTTTGCTTATATATATATATATATGTCTTTGTTTCTTTCTTTTCTTCCTTCCTCTCTATCTTTCTGTTAATCCATCCATCTAACCATCCCCTCAACCACCATCAGAATCCAGGGGAATTAACTTTAGCAAAATTGATGTTGTAATTATCTCCCTTATTTTACTTTAGATTTCTCAAATTTTATATATACATATATATAGAGAGATTGTTTTTGTATAGATTGTTTTTGGTTATATCACTGAAGTGTTGCTATGCCTTGTCTGATTGGTTCAGAAATTTGCTTCGCAGTCATTAGTTCCAGGGTTCCTTCCCACTGGGTAACATCTTAAGTAAGTATCGTTTACCCTAGCCTCGCTCAACCCAAACTTTGTGATTGACATTGGGTATGGTAGACGGAACTGTTGCGGAAGCCTGTGAGATTGACTGTATTGATAAGTCAAAGAGACTGCCTTGTCAGACACACACAATATGACGCTGGATCTGCCTGAGAATTATGTTAAATGTACACGTGTCTACAGAATGCTCGGACACTTACACGTTAATTTCATGAATAGACTGTTACGTTGATTGAACAATCCAAATAATCATCGTCGAAACTGGTTGTGGTCCATTGTACAGAGAGCTGAACTATTTCCTACAACCCTGTCTAGCCGAAATATTCAGGTTGAAATGCAGTCTGACACCTACTCTCGGGTCCCAAATAATAGAGGGGAGGAGGTATTAAAGGGGCGGGGTATCGGTATTTTTTATATTACCGATTTATGGGATTTCTTGTAATGTTCTTTTTTTGTCGTATATAATGTTTTTTTAATGTAAAATAAAATTATTATTCGATTCTCTAGCTGCTGTATCAATCACTTACAATAAAATTTCATAGGAGGGGGGGGGATAAAAGCGGGTGTGATGGAACAAATCTGAAAAATTAATAAGCGGGGGTGGGGTGGGACGATTATTCAAGACCTGAGAGTACATTTTTGATTCATATTTTAGAAGTGAGTGATCGATAAGATATGTATTGATAGAATTTGACTGTTATACAAGATTGTGTTTGACAGTAATGTGACAGCTTCTACGCTGGTGGCTGAGTAGTTAGGAAGTTATGTAATTCTTATATCATATACAGGGAGATAATACTGTTAGATTATGCAAGGGGAGGTAATAAAGTTAGCCTCTGATCCTTTCTTACTAAACCGTACATGTTTTGTTGTTTATTTGTTTTGAATTGTTTTGCTTTTTTAACAAAAGAAACATATTTGTTACAGATATCTGCAAGATACATTCTCATGGTGTGACCTGGAGTTATTTGGTGTTTCGGGCCTTTCAATATCAGGCGACCTTGACATGGTTGATCAGGTCCTCGGAAGACGAGATTTCTATGTCCGACAAATCTGAGCCAGAAGTGAGAAGTATATTTGTGTGTATATATTTGTGTTTGTGATTTGTTAGGAGGGGGCTTATGTTCTATTGTTGTTGTTGTTTGGGGAGTTCTGTTACTATTGTTGTTGCTTCTGTTAATGTAGCAGCTGTTACTGCTACTCTTGTGGTTTCACGTTGCTATTTCACGTTGCTATTTCACGTTGCTATTCACGTTGCTATTTCACGTTGCTATTTCACGTTGCTATTTCACGTTGCTATTCACGTTGCTATTTCACGTTGCTATTCACGTTGCTTCTTGTTGTGGATGTAGTGTTGGCAAACGGTGGGTTTAACCTTCCTTTTCCTCCATACTTGAAGACAAAGGTTGTTTTTTTTTTGTGGTGGATGTTACCACATATGTAACACCTGGATCCGCTGCCCTCCATCACATCTTTCGTTTGGTCAATACTTGTAAGTTGAATGCGATAGGAACTGTTAATAAGCCGATGGGAATAAGCAACATTAGAACTTTCGTAGGTGTATTAGTGTGATAAGAAAAGTTTATGAAAACCATCTTAATAAATATCCCAGGTGAACCATCTCTTCAGGAAATAGAAAATAATAATTTTAACCAACACTGCACACATACATCGAAGAGTTCTTTCAGTCTAAATATGAATTATCGAAAACCTACAACTTAATGTTACATACTTAAAACTGTGCTTTCTTCACTTTATTTGAATTATATTTTATATACCTCTACACTTCTTATGTAATGGTTTCTTATTTAGGCACAAGGCCATTAATTTTTTTTTTTTTTTTGGGGGGGGGGGGGGTCGATTTAATCGACAGTGTGTGATTGGTATTTTATTTTATCGACCCCGTAAGGGTAAAAGACAAAGTTAACCTCGGCGGGATTTGAACTCAACACTTCTTATATAATAGAAAAATAAACACTTACAAATCAATATTCAGTGCCAAATTATACACACAAAGCATACATTTCTTTTTGTAAACAATGTGGTGTTATACAGATTGTTGAAAGCAACTAATCCCTTAACTTCTCTTGCCCCAGGCTATGGTTAAAAACTCGGCAAATAATTGTATAAAGCGGCGAAAATAGGAATAATAATTGTTTCTACTTTAGGCACAAAGCCAGCAATTACCCAGTACATTACTGGTACTTTATTTTATCGACCCCGTAAGGATGAAAGACAAAGTTAACCTCGGCGGGATTTGAACTCAGACTGTAAAGGGACGTAACTATGCTAGAAAGCATGGCGTCCGACCCTCTACCGATACTGCCAATTCACCAATAATAATGATTGCTTACATAGGCACAAGGCCAACAATTTTAGGGGAGGGGAAAGTTGATTAAATCGACCCAAGTGCATTACTGGTACTTTATTTCATCGACATCGTAAGGATGAAAGGCAAAGCTAACCTCGGCAGGATTTGAACTTAGAACATAAAGGGCCGTAACTCTATGCCACAAAGCATGTTGTTCAACGCTATGATTTCTAATCTGGGAACAGGCTCTGCGATTTGGAGAGGCTTAAGTTGATTATATCGACCCCATTATCTGACTGGTACTTTATTTTGTCGACCCAGGAAAGATGAAAGGCAACATTGACCTCGGCGAGATTTGAAATCAGAACATAAAGAGCAGGAACAAATTTCCGCAAAGCAGTTTATCCTACGCTCTAACGATTCTGCCAGTCCATCACTTTATAATAGAAATAATAAATAAACATTGTTATCTCTGATCGAGACGAAGCGAAAGTGTATTTGAATTCATATATAAATGAGAAAACTCATAGCTGTTATTGACAGCATTTAGCAGTTTAATGTCTGTTTTAGCGATAAGTTTTTTTCGTTTTTATTCGAATTAAAATCATGCTTTCTTTATTTAAATATTTAAATCAGAAGATTTAGGCACAGTAATGACAATTTTTTGAGGAGGGGAAAGTTGATTAAATCGCCCTCAGTGCATTACTGGTACTTCATTTTATCAACCTCGTAAGGATGAAGGCAAAGCTAACCTTAGCAGGATTTGAACTTAGATCGTTAAGGCCGTAACTTTATGCCATGTTGTCAGACGCTACACCGATTCTGTCAATCCATCGCCCTATATATATGATTAAAGATAATAGTTTCTAATTACGTCACAAGGGCATCAATTTTATTGGGGGAGGGCAATCGATTATATTGATTTGTCTGGTACTTTATTTCATCGACTCCAGAAAGATAAAAGGCGGCAAAGTTGACCTCGGTGGCGAGATTTAAACCGAGAACGTACGGGGCTGGTACTTAGGAAAAAGGCAAGGATAAAAGATAAAGTTTACATTAACGAGATGACTTAAGTAACTACGGTAACATTCTTTCTGAAAGAGAAGATAAGAACGATAACGACGGCGACGACTGTGATAATACTGCTGCCACTGCTGCTGCTGTTGTCGCTGCTGCTGTTGCTGATGGTTATGATGAAGATGATGATAATGATGGTGGTGGTAGTGGTGGTGGTAGTGGTGGTGGTGGCGGCGGTGGCGGTGGTGATAGTGGTGATGATGATGATGGTGATGGTGTTGATGATAGTGGTGATGATGATGATGATGATGATGATGAGGAGGAGGAGGAGGAGGAGGAGGAGGAGGAGGATAATGGTGATGATGGTGATGATGATGATGGTGAAGGGGAGGAGGAGAAGGATAATGGCGATAATGTTGCTGGTGTTGTTACTGGTGGTGGTGGTGGTGGTGGTGGTAGAGCATCAGTTGTCTGTTTCAATTGTTGTTGTTAACAACAACAACAACAACACAACAACAATAACAACATCATAACAACAAAACAAAACAACAGCACCACCGCCATTACAGCAACAATAACACCATAACAACAACAACAACAACAACAATAACACTATAACAACATCATAACAACAGCAACATCGTAACAAGAAAAACATCACCACTACCGTAACAACAACAAACACCACAACAGCAGCAGCATCACAACAACAATAGCAAAATAACAACACCACAACAACAACACCATAACAGCATTAACAACAACACCATAACAGCAACAACAACACCATAACAACAACAACACATCAACATATAAAACCAAACCACTGATCAACGTCTGGCCTATTCTCTCTTTCTTTCTTCTCTCTCCCCCATGCCTCCCTACCCCTCTCGTTCTCCCTGTTTCTCTCTCTACTCCTGTCTGTCTCTCTCACCCTCTCTCTCTTTCTCTCTTTTAAAGATTCATTGAACCAGACGATACATTAATGGCAATTTTGTAGCGTTCATTTTAAGAGTAATAAAAACCAAATACAACACAACAACAACAACAGTACATTGCAAACAATAGCAACACCAGCATGAGGAAACATTACAACAATGCAAACTACAAAGGAATTCTGATTATATCCTGTTCGTTACATTATAATATACATATACACAGAATAGAAAAGATCAACATCTTTGGAAAGGTGTCGGCCATTTTTCTGGTTATTTAAATGGGTTTGCGTAAGCGACGCCATTTAAAGATTACTCATCAATAATCCTTCTATTGAAGCTTAGAAACTTTAATGGATTAATGGAGATTAATTCGGGCTATGACATCACATTCATCTGGAGGTTGGTGATGGTGATGGTGATGGTAATAGTGATGGTTAGGATGATAGTGATGTTGATGGTATTGTAGTTGTTAATAGTGGTGGTGATAGTATTATGTGGTGGCGCTGGTGTTGGTGATAGTGATGACGATGGTGATGGTGATGGTGATTGTGATGGTGATGGTTAAGATGATGGTGATGTTGATGGTGTTGTTGTTAATAGTGGTGGTGATAGTATAAAGTGGTGGCGCTGGTGTTAGTGATAATGATGGTGATGGTGAGGATGATGGTGATGGTAATTGTGTGGTATTCATAGTAGGTGGTGTTAATGTTAGTTGTAGTTTTGGTAACGGTATGTTTTTTAAGGAGTAGTTTAATGCTGGTGATGACAGAGGCGAATCTAGGGCATAGTAAGCATGTCACGTGCCATGAGGGCCACTTGAAAGGGAGCGCTACCTGGACTAGGAGCACTTGCCATTAAAGTCAAATAAGCTATCGTCAGAGAGTGAAAAAAGAAACTTCTTCAGATGTATTATCTGTCTTTGATTATTATAGGCGAGAAAAACTATGGTGGCTGGATCATTAAGCAATGTATATAAATTATTAGGCCCATAGGTAAAAATACAGTGTTGGAAACTACATTATCACACAGGCATACCTCATAGTATGACTTGTCAGATATTTTAATAGGGTTTTAATATTTGTCAAAGATTAGTATTACACTGATCACCACCTTTCAATACACCAACACTTTTACAAATACTTTACTTAAGCGTAAAGGATACCTGTAGAACAAATGAAAATGCAGTTTAATACCCTAAACCCTCATTTATTTAAACTGCGCTGTCAATCCCATTGTCTAACAACTACTATATAGTTTGCTGCATGGACAGGGGCGCAATTTCAATGTTTGTCATACGCGCTATTTCCCTTGTTACACTCTGATCCAACAGACCTATTGTCTTTTATACAGACGTAATAAATTTAAAACCATACTGAATGGATGTTCTGATCTGAGATTTGTCCATTGTTTTCATCGGGGAAGTTCAAGTTTTGTTATGTTACTCTGAATCCAATATCTGTTGCACAGTAGAATTGTTCTACCACATATTCTGTCATCCACCACCATTATATATACCCTTCCTCCTAAACAATGGTATACTGTTTTCCTGGATGGAAGTAAAAGACATGATGGCAATGTGTCACATGATGAGTGACGTCACCAATGTTTGTACTTGGAAAAGAGTAGCGAAAACTTCATACTGTGCCTGCAAGTCAACATTGTCTCTGTATTTCTGTTCATTATTGGTGCGATGTGGTGTGGTGTAGTGTGGTGTGGTGTGGTGTGATGTAGTGTGATGTGATGTGATGTGGTGTAGTGTGGTGTGATGTGGTGTAATGTGGTGTGGTGTGATGTGGCATGGTGTGATGTGGTGTGGTGTGATGTGGTGTGGTGTAGTATGGTATGGAGTGATATGATGTAGTGTGGTGTGATGTGGTGTGGTGTGATGTGATGTGGTATGGTGTGGTGTGGGATGGTGTGATGTGATGTGGTGTGATGTGGTATGATGTGGTATGGTGTGATGTGGTGTGATCTGGTATGGTGTGGTGTGGTGTGTGGTATGGTGTGATGTGATGTGGAGTGATGTGATGTAGTGTGGTGTGATGTGGTGTGGTGTAGTGTGGTGTGATGTGGTGTAGTGTGGTGTGATGTGATGTGGTGTAGTGAGCTGTAGTGTGGTGTGGTATGATGTGGTGTAGTGTTGTGTGGTGTGCTGTAGTGTGGTGTGGTATGTTGTGGTGTGATGTAGTGTGTATGGTGTGGTGTATTGTGGTGTAATGTGGTGTGTTCTGGTGTGCTGTAGTGTGGTATGATGTAGCGTGTGTGTGGTGTGATGTAAGGTGTGTGTGGTATAGTGTAGTGGGCTATGTTGTGATGTGGTGTAGTGCGGTGTGTTGTGGTGTGTTGTGGTGTAATGTGGTGAGGTGTAGTATGCTGTCGTGTGATGTGGTGTGATGTACTGTGCTGTGATGTGATGTGGTGTGGTGTAGTGTAATGTAGTGTGGTGTAGTGCGATGCAGTGTGGTGTGGTTTATGAAATATTTCTCAGTCAAACATATTTTACACCATTTTAAATCCTTAATTTCGAAGACAGACAACGAAATGTCGGTAAACTAAGTTCTTTGAGAACAGTTTCATATTTTCTTTGTGGTAATAATATTATCTAAAAATGGTGGTTACGGTTGGAATGGCTTTGATCATAAATCTGCTCGATCGAAGCTGACTCAGGGATAAAAAAAAACATTCACGCATCTAACAATATCAACAATAGAGAAGCCTCTACGAGATCGCTCGACCTGCAAGAAATAATAGCAAACCACCCTCAAATTACATCCTGTCAATTAGTCTAAAAGATGAGCTGGTTTGTAATATTATTTATACAACAGTTAAAAAGGTACTCAATACATGTGTGAAAGTGAGATCCGAACGATTTTCCTCCACTACCAACTAACTTGCCCTCCACCTCTGGTTCCTGGCCAACAGGATGGAGAGTGCATTGCTCCGGAGGACGGCGAAGGAGACACGCTGGAACAGCCCTGGAACAGCCCCTGGAACAGCCCCTCGACCTCGCGGGGTTCGCATCTGCGGGTGGCCAACTCCACTCCGATAGCAGTGAGAAGGGATCTCGTCCGGGGGCCAATAACGCCGGAAGTCTCCACTTCTATAGGCTCTACCACAAACCTATCAGTGAACGGCCGATACCTGGACAGTTTGCCTCTTTCTTTTGGTCACCACTGTTAAGTCTTCATGTATAGGACTGTTGAGGGTTGAATCGAGACTAATCTTCCCTCATCATCACAACCACCATTACAATCATTATAACCACCAACACTATCACAAGTACTTCGTCATAGCCTCGTCACCACCACTATCTCCATCAACACAACCACCACTACCACCAACAACAATACCACTATCACCACTACCACCACCACCACCACCACCACCACCACCACAATCACCACCACCACCACCAACAACAACAACAACAACACCACTACCACTATCATCACTATCACCACTACCAACAACAACACCACTAACACTATCATCACCACCACCACTTCCACCACCACTACCACCACCAACAACACCACCACCACTACCACCACAATCACTATCACTACCACCACCAACTCTACCACCATCACCACCGCCACCCCATCACAAATGCCATCCAATCCAAACATTGTCTATTATACTTCCTTCCTCAGCACCCCACCCCCACCATAATAGCTACTTAACACAGTTACATCCCTCCGCCAAGTAAGAACCAAGGGAGAGCCGCTATGTAGTCACTCTGACTGTTAGAAATAGCAGCCAAACACGACCCAAATCACACACTACCGTCTACCGTCTTAAACGAGAGCCCACGAGACAACGTAGCATTAGAAACACAGTGGAGATGGTCGCGGCTGAAATGTCTTTCGTCATAGACCTACTCATATGAGACTTCACAGGTGGTTAATCAACAGCAACCACATTAAGCAAGAGGGCAGAAAGTCTATTATAAACTATTGTCCTAATATAGGACAGGATGGTCACGGCTGGAACGCCTTTTATTATAGAGCTGTTCATAGAAGAGTTGACATCGGGTTATACAACAACAACAACAACAACAACAATAACAGCAACAACAACAACAACAGCAACAATATCCAAGATGGCGATAAGATTACTTGTGTTAAGCTATTTAAGAACAATTACTCCAATATGGTACGGTGTGATCACGGTTGGAACGCCTTTGGTCATAGATCTGCTCATAGCAGAGTTGACCTGTAGTTAAACAACAACATCTAAGATGGCGTTGCCAATATAGGACGGGATGATCACGACTGGAATGTCTTTTATCGTAGCAGGCTTGACCTGGGGTTATAAAAACATCAACAATAACAACAACAACAACACCACCACCACCAACAACAACAACACCAACAACAACAACACCAGCACCACCACCACCAGCACCGCCAAAAATAACAACAGCAACAACACCATAACTACCACCACCACCACTAACAACAACAACAGCAACAACAACACCACCACCACTAACAACAACAACAACAACGACAACACCACCACCAACAACACCACCACCACCAACAACAACAGCAACAACACCACCACCACTAACAACAACAACAACAACAACAACACCAACAACAACACCACTACCACCACCACCAACAACAACAACAACAACACCACCACCACTAACAACAACAACAACAACAACAACAACAACAACAACACCACCAACAACAACACCACTACCACCACCACCAACAACAACAGCAACAATATCACCACCACCACCAACAAGAACAACACCACCACCAACACCACCTTCAACACCACCATCACCACCACCAACAACAACAACACCACCACCACCAACACCACCTTCAACACCACCACCACCACCAACAACAACAACACAACCACCACCACCAACACCACCTTCAACACCACCACCACCACCACCACCAACAACAACAGCAACAACACCACCACCACCAACAACAACAACACCACCACGACCCTCACCACCAACAACACCCCCACCACCACCACCAACAACAACACCCCACCCTCACCACCACCACCACCACCCTCACCACCACCACCAACAACAACAATATCCAAGATGGCGTTAATATTACTTGTGTTAAGCTATTTAAGAAGAATTGCTCCAATATACTCCAACATATTGTTTATTCCTCTCCTCTGACAACCATTATCTCAGTTTATGTTCCACTAACTCCATCACTGAACACACATCACTCTCCAATCAATATATCATCGTCATCATCACTGCCATCAGCATCGTCACTACCATCGTCATCATCACAACCACCAGCATCACTACCACTATCATCACTACCATCAGCATCATCACCACCATCATTGTTGCCAATATAGGACGGGATGATCACGACTGGAATGCCTTTTATCGTAGCAGGCTTGACCTGGGGTTATAAAACATCAACAATAACAACAACAACAACCAAGATGGCGTTAAGATTACTTGTGTTGTTAAGCTAT
This sequence comes from Eledone cirrhosa, assembly GCA_964016885.1. Classification (NCBI taxonomy): domain Eukaryota; kingdom Metazoa; phylum Mollusca; class Cephalopoda; order Octopoda; family Eledonidae; genus Eledone; species Eledone cirrhosa. The sequence continues at coordinate 87,614,324 of OZ024743.1, forward strand.
TTAAGAACAATTGCCCCAATATACCACTAGATGATCATGGCTGGAACGCCTTCAACAACAACCGCCACCCCACCACCACCATCCAATTTCTCTCCGGTTTATTTTAGTATTCACCTGATTGTTAAAGTGTTTTATGTTCGCTTGAATGTCTCACACCTCCCCTTGGCTCACCCCCCTCCTCCCCTTGGCTCCCCCCCTCCCCTTGGCTCACACCTCCACCTTGGCTGACAACTTTCCCCTGGCTCACAACCCTTTCCTCGACTCACAACCGTCCCCTTGGCTAACAACCCTTCCCCTTAGCTCACACCTTCCCCCTGGCTCACAACCCTCTCCCTACCTCACAATCCTCTCCTTGGCTCAGATACCCGCCCCTTAGCTTAGATACCCTCTCCTTAGCTCACAACTCTCCTTGGCTCAGATACCCTCCCCTTAGCTTGGATACCCTCTCCTTAGCTCACAACGCTCCTTGGCTCAGATACCCTCCCCTTAGCTTAGATACCCTCTCCTTAGCTCACAACTCTCCTTGGCTCAGATACCCTCCCCTTAGCTTAGGTACCCTCTCCTTAGCTCACAACCCTCCTTGGCTCAGATACCCTCCCCTTAGCTTAGGTACCCTCTCTTTAGCTCACAACCCTCCTTGGCTCAGATACCCTCCCCTTAGCTTAGATACCTTCTCCTTAGCTCACACCTCTCCTTGGCTCAGATACCCTCCCCTTAGCTTAGATACCCTCTCCTTAGCTCACAATTCTCCTTGGCTCAGACACCCTCCCCTTAGCTTAGATACCCTCTCCTTAGCTCACACCTCTCCTTGGCTCAGATACCCTCCCCTTAGCTTAGGTACCCTCTCTTTAGCTCACAACCCTCCTTGGCTCAGATACCCTCCCCTTAGCTTAGATACCCTCTCCTTAGCTCACAACCCTCCTTGGCTCAGATACCCTCCCCTTAGCTTAGATACCCTCTCCTTAGCTCACACCTCTCCTTGGCTCAGATACCCTCCCCTTAGCTTAGATACCCTCTCCTTAGCTCACACCTCTCCTTGGCTCAGATACCCTCCCCTTAGCTTAGATACCCTCTCCTTAGCTCACACCTCTCCTTGGCTCAGATACCCTCCCCTTAGCTTAGGTACCCTCTCCTTAGCTCACAACTCTCCTTGGCTCAGATACCCTCCCCTTAGCTTAGGTACCCTCTCTTTAGCTCACAACCCTCCTTGGCTCAGATACCCTCCCCTTAGCTTAGATACCCTCTCCTTAGCTCACACCTCTCCTTGGCTCAGATACCCTCCCCTTAGCTTAGGTACCCTCTCCTTAGCTCACAACTCTCCTTGGCTCAGATACCCTCCCCTTAGCTTAGATACCCTCTCCTTAGCTCACAACCCTCCTTGGCTCAGATACCCTCCCCTTAGCTTAGATACCTTCTCCTTAGCTCACACCTCTCCTTGGCTCAGATACCCTCCCCTTAGCTTAGATACCCTCTCCTTAGCTCACAACTCTCCTTGGCTCAGATACCCTCCCCTTAGCTTAGATACCTTCTCCTTAGCTCACAACCCTCCTTGGCTCAGATACCCTCCCCTTAGCTTAGATACCCTCTCCTTAGCTCACAACTCTCCTTGGCTCAGATACCCTCCCCTTAGCTTAGATACCCTCTCCTTAGCTCACACCTCTCCTTGGCTCAGATACCCTCCCCTTAGCTTAGATACCTTCTCCTTAGCTCACAACTCTCCTTGGCTCAGATACCCGCCCCTTAGCTTAGATACCCTCTCCTTAGCTCACACCTCTCCTTGGCTCAGATACCCTCCCCTTAGCTTAGGTACCCTCTCTTTAGCTCACAACCCTCCTTGGCTCAGATACCCTCCCCTTAGCTTAGATACCTTCTCCTTAGCTCACACCTCTCCTTGGCTCAGATACCCTCCCCTTAGCTTAGATACCCTCTCCTTAGCTCACAACTCTCCTTGGCTCAGATACCCTCCCCTTAGCTTAGATACCTTCTCCTTAGCTCACAACCCTCCTTGGCTCAGATACCCTCCCCTTAGCTTAGATACCCTCTCCTTAGCTCACAACCCTCCTTGGCTCAGATACCCTCCCCTTAGCTTAGATACCCTCTCCTTAGCTCACAACTCTCCTTGGCTCAGATACCCTCCCCTTAGCTTAGGTACCCTCTCCTTAGCTCACAACTCTCCTTGGCTCAGATACCCTCCCCTTAGCTTAGGTACCCTCTCCTTAGCTCACAACCCTCCTTGGCTCACATATCCTCTCATTGGTTCACAACCCTCTCCTTAGCTCACACACCCTTCTTATCTCACATACCTTCTCCTTGGCTAACACATCCACCTTGGTACACACATTCTCCTATTGGCTCAAACGCCCTCCTTGACTCACTCTCTCCCCACCTACGGAGTATCATAGTGTCAGCTTGGTCGAGGCCCCCCTACCCCCTCCGACAGGGTGGTACAATGTCGGCTGTAAACAATGTTTACCGACCAGAACATAACCTGTCTTCTCTCTTCCGTGTTTATCTACTTAAAGAAAAATATTCTGAAAAACAACTTACGTTTAAAACATTGACTTTTTAACTGTCTCACATGAAATATACGCTTGGCTACGAAATAACTGTACACGATAAAATATCTATATATCCATCAAAAGTTCTGCCTATCCATCTAAAGTTCTATCTCTCTATCTATCTATCTATCACACATATATGTATATGTATGTGTATATATATACACACACACACACACACACACACACACACACACACACACACACACACACACACACACACACACACACACACACACACACACACACACACACACACATATCTATCTATCTAAGGCGGGTAAAATTCCCGAGATCCATGGACGAGTTCTCTCCAGCGGTCTCTGTCCCTCATTATCGCTGCCATATCCTGCATCTCCAACAGACCAGTGTCTGTCCTTAGGGCATCAACATACGTTAATCTTGGTCTTCCTCTTCTAGTGTGTCCATGTAGGGGCTCCCAAAGGAGTACTGAGTGCAATGTCAACTCTGGATGTCGGTGAGCATGTCCAGCTAACCTCAGTCTCCTCTGTGTCACTTTTGAGCTGACTTTTGGGATGCTCCCATACAGCTCTGAGTTTTTCATCCTCAGTGTATACTGATTAATGTTCAGAGCCATCCTCAGCATTCTCGTGTAGCACCCATCCACCATCTGAGTGAGTTTCTTGGTCAGTGTCCAAGTCTCAGACCCATACAGCAGCACAGACTCCACTACAGCAATGAAGAGGCGGATTTTCAGGTCTCTACGAAGGTCCGACTTCCACACCGATCTCAAGCTGTGGCACGCCGCCCGGCCTTGCTCTTCCTCTCAACCACATCATCCTCCGTATTCCCAATCTTTGCTCCCAAATACAGGAAGTCCTCAACCAATTCCAGCGGCTTCCCGCCTACATTAGTGATCCCCTCTGGCTTCTCAACATTCTCTACCAGATATTTTGTTTTAGTCTCATTCATTCTCAGCCCCACACTCACCGACACAGTCTCAACCTCCCGCATCAAATCCTCTGCCCCCTTCACTGTATTTGTCACCCAAACTATGTCGTCGGCAAATTCAGCATCCGATACCTTTTTCGCCCTAACTCTCCTGCTCTGAGCCGGTGCTACAGTAAAGCCAGAGTCCTGGTGTTTCTCCAGTGCAAGGCGCATACAATAGTCCACTACGATGATAAAAAGGTAGGAGCCAATGTATCTCCCTGGAGCATTCCAGCCAGTATCTCAAAGAACTCTGTCATCCCATCAGGTGTAATGACTTGGGCTTTGGTGTTGCTGTAGAGCAGTGA
>OZ024743.1:87623140-87655640 GCA_964016885.1 Eledone cirrhosa
CTTTATTTTATCGACCCCGTAAGGATGAAAGGCAAAGTCAACCTCGGCAGGATTTGAACTCAAATCGTAAAGGGACGTAACTATGCTGGAAAGCATGGCGTCCGACCCTCTACCGATACTGCCAATCCACGCTCCAGTTCACTCAGCTGTAGAAATGAGTTGCGACGTCGCTGGTGTCAAGCTGTATCAGCCATTGCCTTTCTCTTGACAACATCGGTGGCGTGGGAGACTGGTATACGTGGGTGACTGCTGGTCTTCCACAAACAACCTTGCCTAGACTTGTACCTCGGAGAGGAACTTTCTAGGTACAAATCCCATGGTTATTCGTGGCCGAAGAGTATTTTTACCCTTTATCCTAATCATATATACAACGCAATCTATTACATACCAATAACAGCCTTGTCGTCATATATACAACATAATTTATTACACAACATTGACAATCTTATATTAATTTAACATTAGAAGTCTTGTATAAATAATATATTAGATACTATTTACAGGCTTATATTAATTTAATATTAGTAGTCATGTATACAACAGAATTTATTACATAACATTGACAATCTTATATTAATTTAACATTAGAAGTCTTGTATAAACCTTATATTTCATATCATTAAGAGCATTACGTTAACTAGCAGAAAAACCACCCTAAGGGTGGTTTTCTGCTAGCATGTGTAGTGTGTATATTGATATTATACACAAATATATATACATGTAGATATGATACATCAAATAAAATCGTAATTGACAAGATACACAGAAATTGAACAAAGCCTATGTTACACTGTCTTCTGTAATCAGTAATCCATGATATATTTTAAAAAAAGACGACATTAGGAGAAAATTAGCGACGGAAATATATGTGATACTTTTACAAGTGTTATAATATAACGGCCGCTAACCGGAAGTCGGAAGTGTTGATATTTGATAATTTTAAAGAAGTGAATTTTAAAGATTAAGCTATAAAATATATTTAATCAACAGCCACGAAATTTAGCACATAAATTATGTAATATTCATTCAACTTATATTCTGGACGCAATCCCGCAGACTTTCCTTTATTATAGTTAAGATTTAACATTTGACATCCTTCAAACGCAATTTATTACAAAACATCAACAGCCTCTATATTAATTAAAAATATTATTTTTGTATATGACACAATTTACAATTTTGATACATAACATTATCAACCTTAAATTTATGAAACATTTAACAACCTTAAAATTAACAGTAAAAGGAAAATAATCTAACAAAAAAACGGTGTAAATTGTGAATTTGTTCAGGCTCAGAATTGTTCAGGCTCAAAACAATTCCCCTATTAGAAATTCCAAATTTTCTCCATGAAATCCTGAAATGTCTCCCATCCCCAACCCCACTACATTCCATCTGTAGGAAATATTCTGGAAAAGCGTTGCTTAAAACGTGTCTTCCAAATTGTGTTGAAGGAAGAAAGTTCTTGTGTAAAATATGGGTCTTTGCATAGAATGTTGAGAAGTCGTGTCTAGACATAACTGTCATCATCATCATCATCATCATTATCATCATCCAGTTTTGTTATTATGCAGGACACAATCGCCAAGTAGGGATGGGTCCTGCCTGACAACGCTGCTTAACGTCTCGCTCCAAGTGTTTCTGTCCGCCGGTCTCACTTGGACCAGCCTAAGTGGTGATGGTGGTGATGGTGGTGATGGTGGTGGTGGTGGTGGTGGTGGTGATGGTGGTAGTGGTGGTGATGGTGGTGATGGTGGTGGTGATGGTGGTGATGGTGGTGGTGGTAGTGGTGGTGATGGTGGTGGAGGTGGTGATGATGGTGGCGGTAGTGGTGGTGATGGTGGTGATGGTGGTGATGATGGTGGTGGTAGTGGTGGTGATGGTGATGGTAGTGGTGGTGATGGTGTTGATGGTGGTGATGGTGGTGGTGGTGATGTTGGTGGTGATGTTGGTGATGATGGTGATGGTGGTGATGGTGGTGGTGGTAGTGGTGGTGATGGTGGTGATGGTGGTGGTGGTGGTGATGGTGGTGGTGGCGATGGTGGTGGTGGTGGTGGTGATGATGGTGGTGGTAGTTGTGGTGATGGTGGTGGTAGTGGTGGTGATGGTGGTGATGGTGGTGGTGGTGGTGGTAGTGAAGGTGATGGTGGTGGTAGTGGTGGTGGTAGTGGTGGTGGTGGTGATGGTGGTGGTGGTAGTGGTGATGATGGTGGTGATGGTGGTGATGGTGGTGGTAGTGGTGGTGATGGTGGTGATGGTGGTGGTGGTAGTGGTGGTGATGGTGGTGGTGGTGGTGATGGTGGTGGTGGTAGTGGTGGTGATGGTGGTGATGGTGGTGGTGGTAGTGGTGGTGATGGTGGTGGTGGTGGTGATGATGGTGGTGGTAGTGGTGGTGATGGTGGTGGTAGTGGTGGTGATGGTGGTAATGGTGGTGGTGGTGGTAGTGGTGGTGATGGTGGCGGTGGTGGTGGTGGTAGTGGTGGTGATGGTGGTGGTAGTGGTGGTGATGGTGGTGGTAGTGGTGGTGATGGTGGTGGCGGCGGCGGGGTGTGGGTGAAGGAAGAAAATGGATAATGCGTGGAGGAGGTGAAGGAGGTGGGGGGAGGGGATGGAGTTGAATACAACAACATTTAAACGACGGCTTTTAATCTTAACAAAAAACAGTAAAGTTATATAAAGGTATTTTACTGTGACAACAAAACCGAGCATTTTAGAGAGTAACAACAATAACAACAACATCAACAATAACAACAGTAACAACAACAACAACAGTAACAACAACAACAGTAACATTAGCATCAACAACAACAACAACAACAGTAGCAACAACAACAACAACAGTAGCAACAACAACAGTAGCAACAACAACAAAAGTAGCAACAACAACAACATCAACAATAACAACAGTAACAACAACAACAGTAACAACAACAACAACAACAGTAACAACAACAACAGTAGCAACAACAACAGAAGCAACAACAACAACATCAACAATAACAACAGTAACACGAGAACAGTAGCAACAAGAACAACAACAACAGTAACAACAACAACAACAGTAACACAACAACAACAACAGTAGCAACAACAACAACATCAACAATAACAACAGTAACAACAACAACAACAACAACAACAACAACAACAACAACAGTAGCAACAACAACAACAACAACAACAACAACAACAGTAGCAACAACAACATCAACAACAACAACAGTAACAACAACAACAACAACAACAACAACAACAACAACAACAACAACAACAACAACAACAACACCAACAACAACAACAATACCACCATCACCAACAACAACAACCACAACAGCAGCAACAATACCATCACCAGCAACAACAACCACAACAGCAGCAACAATACCATCACCAACAACAGCAACAGCAACGTCAGCAACAATACCATCACCAACAACAACTACAGCAGCAACAATACCAACACCAACAACAGCAACGCCAGCAACACTACCATCACCACCAACAACAACAGCAGCAACAATACCATCACCAACAACAACAACAGCAGCAACAATACCATCACCAACAACAACAGCAGCAACAATACCATCACCAACAACAACTACAGCAGCAACAATACCAACACCAACAACAACAACAGCAGCAACAATACCATCACCAACAAAGGCAACAGCAGCAACAATACCATCACCAACAACAACTACAGCAGCAACAATACCATCACCAACAACAACAACAGCAGCAACAATACCAACACCAACAACACCAACAGCAGCAACAATACCATCACCAACAACAACAACAGCAGCAACAATACCATCACCAACAACAACAACAGCAGCAACAATACCATCACCAACAACAACAACAGCAGCAACAATACCATCACCAACAACTACAGCAGCAACAATACCATCACCAACAACAACTACAGCAGCAACAATACCAACACCAACAACAACAACAGCAGGAACAATACCATCACCAACAACAACAACAGCAGCAACAATACCATCACCAACAACAACAACAGCAGCAACAATACCAACACCAACAACACCAACAGCAGCAACAATACCATCACCAACAACAACAACAGCAGCAACAATACCATCACCAACAACAACAACAGCAGCAACAATACCATCACCAACAACTACAGCAGCAACAATACCATCACCAACAACAACTACAGCAGCAACAATACCAACACCAACAACAACAACAGCAGGAACAATACCATCACCAACAACAACAACAGCAGCAACAATACCAACACCAACAACACCAACAGCAGCAACAATACCATCACCAACAACAACAACACCAGCAACAATACCATCACCAACAACTACAGCAGCAACAATACCATCACCAACAACTACAGCAGCAACAATACCATCACCAACAACTACAGCAGCAACAATACCATCACCAACAACAACAGCAGCAACAATACCATCACCAACAACTACAGCAGCAACAATACCATCACCAACAACAACTACAGCAGCAACAATACCAACACCAACAACAACAACAACAGCAGGAACAATACCATCACCAACAACAACAACAGCAGCAACAATACCATCACCAACAACAACAACAGCAGCAACAATACCATCACCAACAACTACAGCAGCAACAATACCATCACCAACAACAACTACAGCAGCAACAATACCAACACCAACAACAACAACAGCAGCAACAATACCATCACCAACTACAGCAGCAACAATACCATCACCAACAACAACAGCAGGAACAATACCATCACCAACAAAAGCAACGTCAGCAACAATACCAACACCAACAACAGCACCAACAATACCATCACCAACAACAACAACAGCACCAACAATACCAACACCAACAACAACAACAACAGCACCAACAATACCAACACCAACAACAACAACAGCAGGAACAATACCATCACCAACTACAGCAGCAACAATACCATCACCAACAACAACAACAGCAGGAACAATACCATCACCAACTACAGCAGCAACAATACCATCACCAACAACAAATACAGCAGCAACAATACCATCACCAACAGCAGCAACAGCAGCAACAATACCATCACCAACAACAGCAACAGCAGCAACAATACCATCACCAACAACAGCAGCAGCAGCAACATTACCATCACCAACAACAGCAACGTCAGCAACAATACCATCACCAACAACCACGACAGCAGCAACAGCAGCAACAATACCATCACCAACAACAACAACAGCAGCAACAATACCATCACCAACAACAACAACAGCAGCAACAATACCATCACCAACAACCACAACAGCAGCAACAATACCATCACCACCAACAACAACAGCAGCAACAATACCATCACCAACAACAACTACAGCAGCAACAATACCATCACCAACAACAACAACAGCAGCAACAATACCAACACCAACAACAACAGCAGCAACAATACCAACACCAACAACAACAACAGCAGCAACAATACCATCACCAACAACCACAACAGCAGCAACAATACCAACACCAACAACAACAACAGCAGCAACAATACCAACACCAACAACAACAGCAGCAACAATACCAACACCAACAACAACAACAGCAGCAACAATACCATCACCAACAACCACAACAGCAGCAACAATACCATCACCAACTACAGCAGCAACAATACCATCACCAACAACCACAACAGCAGCAACAATACCATCACCAACTACAGCAGCAACAATACCATCACCAACAACCACAACAGCAGCAACAATACCAACACCAACAACAACAACAGCAGCAACAATACCATCACCAACAACCACAACAGCAGCAACAATACCATCACCAACTACAGCAGCAACAATACCATCACCAACAACCACAACAGCAGCAACAATACCATCACCAACAACCACAACAGCAGCAACAATACCAACACCAACAACAACAGCAGCAACAATACCAACACCAACAACCACAACAGCAGCAACAATACCAACACCAACAACAACAACAGCAGCAACAATACCATCACCAACAACAACAACAGCAGCAACAATACCATCACCAACAACCACAACAGCAGCAACAATACCAACACCAACAACAACAGCAGCAACAATACCATCACCAACAACAACAACAGCAGCAACAATACCATCACCAACAACAATGACAGCAGCAACAATACCATCACCAACAACAGCAACGTCAGCAACAATACCATCACCAACAACAACTACAGCAGCAACAATACCATCACCAACAACAGCAGCAACAATACCATCACCAACAACCACAACAGCAGCAACAATACCATCACCAACTACAGCAGCAACAATACCATCACCAACAACAACAACAGCAGCAACAATACCATCACCATCAACAACAACAGCAGCAACAATACCATCACCAACAACAGCAACGTCAGCAACAATACCATCACCAACAACAACAACAGCAGCAACAATACCATCACCATCAACAACAACAGCAGCAGCAACAATACCATCACCAACAACAGCAACGTCAGCAACAATACCATCACCAACAACAACTACAGCAGCAACAATACCATCACCAACAACAGCAGCAACAATACCATCACCAACAACAACAACAGCAGCAACAATACCAGCACCAACAACAGCAACGTCAGCAATAATACCATCACCAACAACCTCAACAGCAGCAACAATACCATCACCAACTACAGCAGCAACAATACCATCACCAACAACAACTACAGCAGCAACAATACCATCACCAACAACAACAACAGCAGCAACAATACCAACACCAACAACAGCAACAGCAGCAACAATACCATCACCAACAACAACAACAGCAGCAACAATACCAACACCAACAACAGCAACAGCAGCAACAATACCATCACCAACAACAACTACAGCAGCAACAATACCATCACCAACAACAACAACAGCAGCAACAATACCAACACCAACAACACCAACAGCAGCAACAATACCATCACCAACAACAACAACAGCAGCAACAATACCATCACCAACAACAACAACAGCAGCAACAATACCATCACCAACAACAACAACAGCAGCAACAATACCATCACCAACAACTACAGCAGCAACAATACCATCACCAACAACAACTACAGCAGCAACAATACCAACACCAACAACAACAACAGCAGGAACAATACCATCACCAACAACAACAACAGCAGCAACAATACCATCACCAACAACAACAACAGCAGCAACAATACCAACACCAACAACACCAACAGCAGCAACAATACCATCACCAACAACAACAACAGCAGCAACAATACCATCACCAACAACAACAACAGCAGCAACAATACCATCACCAACAACTACAGCAGCAACAATACCATCACCAACAACAACTACAGCAGCAACAATACCAACACCAACAACAACAACAGCAGGAACAATACCATCACCAACAACAACAACAGCAGCAACAATACCAACACCAACAACACCAACAGCAGCAACAATACCATCACCAACAACAACAACACCAGCAACAATACCATCACCAACAACTACAGCAGCAACAATACCATCACCAACAACTACAGCAGCAACAATACCATCACCAACAACAACAGCAGCAACAATACCATCACCAACAACTACAGCAGCAACAATACCATCACCAACAACAACTACAGCAGCAACAATACCAACACCAACAACAAAAACAACAGCAGGAACAATACCATCACCAACAACAACAACAGCAGCAACAATACCATCACCAACAACAACAACAGCAGCAACAATACCATCACCAACAACTACAGCAGCAACAATACCATCACCAACAACAACTACAGCAGCAACAATACCAACACCAACAACAACAACAGCAGCAACAATACCATCACCAACTACAGCAGCAACAATACCATCACCAACAACAACAGCAGGAACAATACCATCACCAACAAAAGCAACGTCAGCAACAATACCAACACCAACAACAGCACCAACAATACCATCACCAACAACAACAACAGCACCAACAATACCAACACCAACAACAACAACAACAGCACCAACAATACCAACACCAACAACAACAACAGCAGGAACAATACCATCACCAACAACAGCAGCAACAATACCATCACCAACAACAACAACAGCAGGAACAATACCATCACCAACTACAGCAGCAACAATACCATCACCAACAACAAATACAGCAGCAACAATACCATCACCAACAGCAGCAACAGCAGCAACAATACCATCACCAACAACAGCAACAGCAGCAACAATACCATCACCAACAACAGCAGCAGCAGCAACATTACCATCACCAACAACAGCAACGTCAGCAACAATACCATCACCAACAACCACGACAGCAGCAACAGCAGCAACAATACCATCACCAACAACAACAACAGCAGCAACAATACCATCACCAACAACAACAACAGCAGCAACAATACCATCACCAACAACCACAACAGCAGCAACAATACCATCACCACCAACAACAACAGCAGCAACAATACCATCACCAACAACAACTACAGCAGCAACAATACCATCACCAACAACAACAACAGCAGCAACAATACCAACACCAACAACAACAGCAGCAACAATACCAACACCAACAACAACAACAGCAGCAACAATACCATCACCAACAACCACAACAGCAGCAACAATACCAACACCAACAACAACAACAGCAGCAACAATACCAACACCAACAACAACAGCAGCAACAATACCAACACCAACAACAACAACAGCAGCAACAATACCATCACCAACAACCACAACAGCAGCAACAATACCATCACCAACTACAGCAGCAACAATACCATCACCAACAACCACAACAGCAGCAACAATACCATCACCAACTACAGCAGCAACAATACCATCACCAACAACCACAACAGCAGCAACAATACCAACACCAACAACAACAACAGCAGCAACAATACCATCACCAACAACCACAACAGCAGCAACAATACCATCACCAACTACAGCAGCAACAATACCATCACCAACAACCACAACAGCAGCAACAATACCATCACCAACAACCACAACAGCAGCAACAATACCAACACCAACAACAACAGCAGCAACAATACCAACACCAACAACCACAACAGCAGCAACAATACCAACACCAACAACAACAACAGCAGGAACAATACCATCACCAACAACAACAACAGCAGCAACAATACCAACACCAACAACACCAACAGCAGCAACAATACCATCACCAACAACAACAACACCAGCAACAATACCATCACCAACAACTACAGCAGCAACAATACCATCACCAACAACTACAGCAGCAACAATACCATCACCAACAACAACAGCAGCAACAATACCATCACCAACAACTACAGCAGCAACAATACCATCACCAACAACAACTACAGCAGCAACAATACCAACACCAACAACAAAAACAACAGCAGGAACAATACCATCACCAACAACAACAACAGCAGCAACAATACCATCACCAACAACAACAACAGCAGCAACAATACCATCACCAACAACTACAGCAGCAACAATACCATCACCAACAACAACTACAGCAGCAACAATACCAACACCAACAACAACAACAGCAGCAACAATACCATCACCAACTACAGCAGCAACAATACCATCACCAACAACAACAGCAGGAACAATACCATCACCAACAAAAGCAACGTCAGCAACAATACCAACACCAACAACAGCACCAACAATACCATCACCAACAACAACAACAGCACCAACAATACCAACACCAACAACAACAACAACAGCACCAACAATACCAACACCAACAACAACAACAGCAGGAACAATACCATCACCAACTACAGCAGCAACAATACCATCACCAACAACAACAACAGCAGGAACAATACCATCACCAACTACAGCAGCAACAATACCATCACCAACAACAAATACAGCAGCAACAATACCATCACCAACAGCAGCAACAGCAGCAACAATACCATCACCAACAACAGCAACAGCAGCAACAATACCATCACCAACAACAGCAGCAGCAGCAACATTACCATCACCAACAACAGCAACGTCAGCAACAATACCATCACCAACAACCACGACAGCAGCAACAGCAGCAACAATACCATCACCAACAACAACAACAGCAGCAACAATACCATCACCAACAACAACAACAGCAGCAACAATACCATCACCAACAACCACAACAGCAGCAACAATACCATCACCACCAACAACAACAGCAGCAACAATACCATCACCAACAACAACTACAGCAGCAACAATACCATCACCAACAACAACAACAGCAGCAACAATACCAACACCAACAACAACAGCAGCAACAATACCAACACCAACAACAACAACAGCAGCAACAATACCATCACCAACAACCACAACAGCAGCAACAATACCAACACCAACAACAACAACAGCAGCAACAATACCAACACCAACAACAACAGCAGCAACAATACCAACACCAACAACAACAACAGCAGCAACAATACCATCACCAACAACCACAACAGCAGCAACAATACCATCACCAACTACAGCAGCAACAATACCATCACCAACAACCACAACAGCAGCAACAATACCATCACCAACTACAGCAGCAACAATACCATCACCAACAACCACAACAGCAGCAACAATACCAACACCAACAACAACAACAGCAGCAACAATACCATCACCAACAACCACAACAGCAGCAACAATACCATCACCAACTACAGCAGCAACAATACCATCACCAACAACCACAACAGCAGCAACAATACCATCACCAACAACCACAACAGCAGCAACAATACCAACACCAACAACAACAGCAGCAACAATACCAACACCAACAACCACAACAGCAGCAACAATACCAACACCAACAACAACAACAGCAGCAACAATACCATCACCAACAACAACAACAGCAGCAACAATACCATCACCAACAACCACAACAGCAGCAACAATACCAACACCAACAACAACAGCAGCAACAATACCATCACCAACAACAACAACAGCAGCAACAATACCATCACCAACAACAATGACAGCAGCAACAATACCATCACCAACAACAGCAACGTCAGCAACAATACCATCACCAACAACAACTACAGCAGCAACAATACCATCACCAACAACAGCAGCAACAATACCATCACCAACAACCACAACAGCAGCAACAATACCATCACCAACTACAGCAGCAACAATACCATCACCAACAACAACAACAGCAGCAACAATACCATCACCATCAACAACAACAGCAGCAACAATACCATCACCAACAACAGCAACGTCAGCAACAATACCATCACCAACAACAACAACAGCAGCAACAATACCATCACCATCAACAACAACAGCAGCAACAATACCATCACCAACAACAGCAACGTCAGCAACAATACCATCACCAACAACAACTACAGCAGCAACAATACCATCACCAACAACAGCAGCAACAATACCATCACCAACAACAACAACAGCAGCAACAATACCAGCACCAACAACAGCAACGTCAGCAATAATACCATCACCAACAACCTCAACAGCAGCAACAATACCATCACCAACTACAGCAGCAACAATACCATCACCAACAACAACTACAGCAGCAACAATACCATCACCAACAACAACAACAGCAGCAACAATACCAACACCAACAACAGCAACAGCAGCAACAATACCATCACGAACAACAACAACAGCAGCAACAATACCAACACCAACAACAGCAACAGCAGCAACAATACCATCACCAACAACAACAACAGCAGCAACAATACCAACACCAACAACAGCAACAGCAGCAACAATACCATCACCAACAACAGCAACAGCAGCAACAATACCATCACCAACAACAGCAACGTCAGCAACAATACCATCACCAACAACAGCAACGTCAGCAACAATACCATCACCAACAACAACAACAGCAGCAACAATACCATCACCAACAACAACACAGCAGCAACAATACCATCACCAACAACTACAGCAGCAACAATACCATCACCAACAACAACTACAGCAGCAACAATACCAACACCAACAACAATAACAGCAGGAACAATACCATCACCAACAACAACAACAGCAGCAACAATACCATCACCAACAACAACAACAGCAGCAACAATACCAACACCAACAACACCAACAGCAGCAACAATACCATCACCAACAACAACAACAGCAGCAACAATACCATCACCAACAACAACAACAGCAGCAACAATACCATCACCAACAACTACAGCAGCAACAATACCATCACCAACAACAACTACAGCAGCAACAATACCAACACCAACAACAACAACAGCAGGAACAATACCATCACCAACAACAACAACAGCAGCAACAATACCAACACCAACAACACCAACAGCAGCAACAATACCATCACCAACAACAACAACACCAGCAACAATACCATCACCAACAACTACAGCAGCAACAATACCATCACCAACAACTACAGCAGCAACAATACCATCACCAACAACTACAGCAGCAACAATACCATCACCAACAACATCAGCAGCAACAATACCATCACCAACAACTACAGCAGCAACAATACCATCACCAACAACAACTACAGCAGCAACAATACCAACACCAACAACAACAACAACAGCAGGAACAATACCATCACCAACAACAACAACAGCAGCAACAATACCATCACCAACAACAACAACAGCAGGAACAATACCATCACCAACTACAGCAGCAACAATACCATCACCAACAACAAATACAGCAGCAACAATACCATCACCAACAGCAGCAACAGCAGCAACAATACCATCACCAACAACAGCAACAGCAGCAACAATACCATCACCAACAACAGCAGCAGCAGCAACAATACCATCACCAACAACAGCAACGTCAGCAACAATACCATCACCAACAACCACGACAGCAGCAACAGCAGCAACAATACCATCACCAACAACAACAACAGCAGCAACAATACCATCACCAACAACAACAACAGCAGCAACAATACCATCACCAACAACCACAACAGCAGCAACAATACCAGCACCAACAACAACAACAGCAGCAACAATACCATCACCAACAACAACTACAGCAGCAACAATACCATCACCAACAACAACAACAGCAGCAACAATACCAACACCAACAACAACAGCAGCAACAATACCAACACCAACAACAACAACAGCAGCAACAATACCATCACCAACAACCACAACAGCAGCAACAATACCAACACCAACAACAACAACAGCAGCAACAATACCATCACCAACAACAACAACAGCAGCAACAATACCATCACCAACAACCACAACAGCAGCAACAATACCAACACCAACAACAACAGCAGCAACAATACCAACACCAACAACAACAACAGCAGCAACAATACCATCACCAACAACCACAACAGCAGCAACAATACCATCACCAACTACAGCAGCAACAATACCATCACCAACAACCACAACAGCAGCAACAATACCATCACCAACTACAGCAGCAACAATACCATCACCAACAACCACAACAGCAGCAACAATACCAACACCAACAACAACAACAGCAGCAACAATACCATCACCAACAACCACAACAGCAGCAACAATACCATGACCAACTACAGCAGCAACAATACCATCACCAACAACCACAACAGCAGCAACAATACCATCACCAACAACCACAACAGCAGCAACAATACCAACACCAACAACAACAGCAGCAACAATACCAACACCAACAACCACAACAGCAGCAACAATACCAACACCAACAACAACAACAGCAGCAACAATACCATCACCAACAACAACAACAGCAGCAACAATACCATCACCAACAACCACAACAGCAGCAACAATACCAACACCAACAACAACAGCAGCAACAATACCATCACCAACAACAACAACAGCAGCAACAATACCATCACCAACAACAATGACAGCAGCAACAATACCATCACCAACAACAGCAACGTCAGCAACAATACCATCACCAACAACAACTACAGCAGCAACAATACCATCACCAACAACAGCAGCAACAATACCATCACCAACAACCACAACAGCAGCAACAATACCATCACCAACTACAGCAGCAACAATACCATCACCAACAACAACAACAGCAGCAACAATACCATCACCATCAACAACAACAGCAGCAACAATACCATCACCAACAACAGCAACGTCAGCAACAATACCATCACCAACAACAACTACAGCAGCAACAATACCATCACCAACAACAGCAGCAACAATACCATCACCAACAACAACAACAGCAGCAACAATACCATCACCAACAACAGCAACGTCAGCAATAATACCATCACCAACAACCTCAACAGCAGCAACAATACCATCACCAACTACAGCAGCAACAATACCATCACCAACAACAACTACAGCAGCAACAATACCATCACCAACAACAACAACAGCAGCAACAATACCAACACCAACAACAGCAACAGCAGCAACAATACCATCACCAACAACAACAACAGCAGCAACAATACCAACACCAACAACAGCAACAGCAGCAACAATACCATCACCAACAACAACAACAGCAGCAACAATACCAACACCAACAACAGCAACAGCAGCAACAATACCATCACCAACAACAGCAACAGCAGCAACAATACCATCACCAACAACAGCAACGTCAGCAACAATACCATCACCAACAACAGCAACGTCAGCAACAATACCATCACCAACAACAACAACAGCAGCAACAATACCATCACCAACAACAACAACAGCAGCAACAATACCAACACCAACAACAACAACAGCAGGAACAATACCATCACCAACAACAACAACAGCAGCAACAATACCAACAACAGCAACAGCAGCAACAATACCATCACCAACTACAGCAACGTCAGCAACAATACCATCACCAACAACAGCAACGTCAGCAACAATACCATCACCAACAACAGCAACAGCAGCAACAATACCAACACCAACAACAACAACAGCAGCAACAATACCATCACCAACAACAACTACAGCAGCAACAATACCATCACCAACAACAACAACAGCAGCAACAATACCATCACCAACAACAACTACAGCAGCAACAATACCATCACCAACAACAGCAGCAACAATACCATCACCAACAACAGCAACGTCAGCAACAATACCATCACCAACAACAGCAACGTCAGCAATAATACCATCACCAACAACAGCAACAGCAGCAACAATACCAACACCAACAACAACAACAGCAGCAACAATACCATCACCAACAACAGCAACGTCAGCAACAATACCATCACCAACAACAACAACAGCAGCAACAATACCATCACCAACAACAACAACAGCAGCAACAATACCATCACCAACAACAGCAACGTCAGCAACAATACCATCACCAACAACAACAACAGCAGCAACAATACCATCACCAACAACAGCAACGTCAGCAAAAATACCATCACCAACAACAACTACAGCAGCAACAATACCATCACCAACAACAACAACAGCAGCAACAATACCATCACCAACAACAACTACAGCAGCAACAATACCATCACCAACAACAGCAGCAACAATACCCATCACCAACAACAGCAACGTCAGCAACAATACCATCACCAACAACAGCAACGTCAGTAACAATACCATCACCAACAACAGCAACAGCAGCAACAATACCAACACCAACAACAACAACAGCAGCAACAATACCATCACCAACAACAGCAACGTCAGCAACAATACCATCACCAACAACAACAACAGCAGCAACAATACCATCACCAACAACAACAACAGCAGCAACAATACCATCACCAACAACAGCAACGTCAGCAACAATACCATCACCAACAACAACAACAGCAGCAACAATACCATCACCAACAGCAACAGCAGCAGCAACAATACCATCACCAACAACAACTACAGCAGCAACAATACCATCACCAACAACAACACCAGCAGCAACAATACCATCACCAACTACAGCAACGCCAGCAACAATACCATCACCAACAACTACAGCAGCAACAATACCATCACCAACAACAACTACAGCAGCAGCAATACCATCACCAACAACAGCAACACCAGCAACAATACCATCACCAACAACAACAACACCAGCAACAACACCATCACCAACAACAACAACAGCAGCAACAATACCAACACCAACAACAACAACAGCAGGAACAATACCATCACCAACAACAACAACAGCAGCAACAATACCAACACCAACAACAGCAACAGCAGCAACAATACCATCACCAACTACAGCAACGTCAGCAACAATACCATCACCAACAACAGCAACGTCAGCAACAATACCATCACCAACAACAGCAACAGCAGCAACAATACCAACACCAACAACAGCAACAGCAGCAACAATACCATCACCAACAACAACTACAGCAGCAACAATACCATCACCAACAACAGCAGCAACAATACCATCACCAACAACAGCAACGTCAGCAACAATACCATCACCAACAACAGCAACGTCAGCAACAATACCATCACCAACAACAGCAACAGCAGCAACAATACCAACACCAACAACAACAACAGCAGCAACAATACCATCACCAACAACAGCAACGTCAGCAACAATACCATCACCAACAACAACAACAGCAGCAACAATACCATCACCAACAACAACAACAGCAGCAACAATACCATCACCAACAACAGCAACGTCAGCAACAATACCATCACCAACAACAACAACAGCAGCAACAATACCATCACCAACAACAGCAACGTCAGCAACAATACCATCACCAACAACAACTACAGCAGCAACAATACCATCACCAACAACAACAACAGCAGCAACAATACCATCACCAACAACTACAGCAGCAACAATACCATCACCAACAACAACAACAGCAGCAACAATACCATCACCAACAACAACAGCAGCAGCAACAATACCATCACCAACAACAACTACAGCAGCAACAATACCATCACCAACAACAACAACAGCAGCAACAATACCATCACCAACAACAACAGCAGCAGCAACAATACCATCACCAACAACAACTACAGCAGCAACAATACCATCACCAACAACAACAACAGCAGCAACAATACCATCACCAACAACAACTACAGCAGCAACAATACCATCACCAACAACAACTACAGCAGCAACAATACCATCACCAACAACAACAACAGCAGCAACAATACCATCACCAACAACAACAGCAGCAGCAACAATACCATCACCAACAACAACTACAGCAGCAACAATACCATCACCAACAACAACAACAGCAGCAACAATACCATCACCAACAACAACAGCAGCAGCAACAATACCATCACCAACAACAACTACAGCAGCAACAATACCATCACCAACAACAACAACAGCAGCAACAATACCATCACCAACAACAACAGCAGCAGCAACAATACCATCACCAACAACAACTACAGCAGCAACAATACCATCACCAACAACAACAACAGCAGCAACAATACCATCACCAACAACAACTACAGCAGCAACAATACCATCACCAACAACAGCAACGTCAGCAACAATACCATCACCAACAACAACAACAGCAGCAACAATACCATCACCAACAACAACAACAGCAGCAACAATACCATCACCAACAACAACTACAGCAGCAACAATACCATCACCAACAACAACAACAGCAGCAACAATACCATCACCAACAACAACAGCAGCAGCAACAATACCATCACCAACAACAACTACAGCAGCAACAATACCATCACCAACAACAACAACAGCAGCAACAATACCATCACCAACAACTACAGCAGCAACAATACCATCACCAACAACAACAGCAGCAGCAACAATACCATCACCAACAACAGCAACGTCAGCAACAATACCATCACCAACAACAGCAACGTCAGCAACAATACCATCACCAACAACAACAACAGCAGCAACAATACCATCACCAACAACAACTACAGCAGCAACAATACCATCACCAACAACAACTACAGCAGCAACAATACCATCACCAACAACAACAACAGCAGCAACAATACCATCACCAACAACTACAGCAGCAACAATACCATCACCAACAACAACAACAGCAGCAACAATACCATCACCAACAACTACAGCAGCAACAATACCATCACCAACAACAACAGCAGCAGCAACAATACCATCACCAACAACAACAACAGCAGCAACAATACCATCACCAACAACTACAGCAGCAACAATACCATCAGCAACAACAACAGCAGCAGCAACAATACCATCACCAACAACAACAACAGCAGCAACAATACCATCACCAACAACAACAGCAGCAGCAACAATACCATCACTAACAACAACTACAGCAGCAACAATACCATCACCAACAACAACAGCAGCAGCAACAATACCATCACCAACAACAACTACAGCAGCAACAATACCATCACCAACAACAGCAACACCAGCAACAATACCATCACCAACAACAACAGCAGCAACAATACCATCACCAACAACAACAACAGCAGCAACAATACCATCACCAACAACAGCAACGTCAGCAACAATACCATCACCAACAACAACAACACCAGCAACAATACCATCACCAACAACAACAACAGCAGCAACAATACCATCACCAACAACAACAACACCAGCAACAATACCATCACCAACAACAACAACAGCAACAACAATACCATCACCAACAACAACAACAGCAGCAACAATACCATCACCAACAACAACTACAGCAGCAACAATACCATCACCAACAACAGCAACACCAGCAACAACACCATCACCAACAAAACAGCAGCAACAGCAGCAACAATACCATCACCAACAACAACAGCAGCAACAGCAGCACCAATACCATCACCAACAACAACAGCAGCAACAGCAGCAACAATACCATCACCAACAACAACAGCAGCAACAGCAGCAACAATACCATCACCAACAACAACAGCAGCAACAGCAGCAACAATACCATCACCAACAACAACAGCAGCAACAGCAGCAACAATACCATCACCAACAACAACAGCAGCAACAGCAGCAACAATACCATCACCAACAACAACAGCAGCAACAGCAGCAACAATACCACCACCACCAACAACAGCAGCAGCAGCAGCAACAATACCATCACCAACAACAACAGCAGCAACAGCAGCAACAATACCATCACCAACAACAACAGCAGCAACAGCAGCAACAATATCATCACCAACAACAACAGCAGCAACAGCAGCAACAATACCATCACCAACAACAACTACAGCCAATACAATAGCAGTACCAACACTACCACTACCACCAACAACAACAACAGCAACAACAACAGAAATGAAAAGTAAAATTCGTTGATGAAAAAAAATTCATAAACACGCGAAATAGATGAAATCCTATGAAAAGATTGAGGGAAAGAAAAAATTAATATGAAAAGCATGTATGATAATGAGCTGTAAATAATAGGGGAGAACGTATTATTGCTTTCATTGTTCATCTCTCTAATAAGTAGTAGGAACTCATCTCTACTCATGTCTACTACATATGCTCCTACAAATTCCTTGAAATCCCTTCACATTCCTTCACATTTCAGTATATTCCTTCACATACGTTCACATTCCTTGAAATTCAGTTTAAATTCACTTTACATTTACTTTTCAGTCACGCATTCAATGAGCAGACGACACAGCAACGGCCATTTTGCTTTCACGTTTATTTTTTTTCTTTCTCTTTCTAACTTTTCGTTGTAAAACGGTTTCTCACACCTGATGTGTGTTTCGCAAATACATTCTCTTTATATCATATCTATCTAACTACCTACCTACCTACCTACCTACCTACCTACCTACCTACCTATCTATCTACCTACCTACCTACCTATCTATCTACCTACCTATCTACCAATGTATCTACCTACCTATCTACCTATGTATCTACCTAACTCTCTACCCCCCCCCTCTCTCTCTCTCTCTATATATATATATATATATAACGAAGGAGTTGTGGTAAGGAACCAGATGGACCATAACGCACCCGAGTACTCAATACTTAGAGTAGTAGAGTGGGAAATATGAAAAAGTATGACCTCGACGGCAGAGCTCAAGCCGTTTTGACGGCTATTTCTGGACTGCTATTTCAGTCCAGAAATAGCCGTCGAAACGGCTTGAGCTCTGCCGTCGGGGTCATACTTTTTCCTATATATATATATATATATATATATATATATATATATATATATATATATATGTATGTATATGGATATATATATATATATGTATATATATATATATATATATATATATATATATATATATATATGTGTGTGTGTGTGCGTATATACATATGTGTCTATTGCTCTCTCCCCCTCTCTCTCTCTCTTTTTTGTCTCAATCTAAAACATTTTCGCCTTAAGTTATACCGCGCACACACACGCACATATATACACACACATGCACACATACACACACACACACTCTTTCTTAAACACTCTTTTAAACACATACTGTAAATAGACTTATATCACTCACACACACTTTCACTCTCTTACACGTACACACACATACGCACAGTCTCACAGTCTTACACACACACACTCAACCCCTCTACTCACCCTTCAACCCTCTCCTTCGCTCCCTCCCCTCTATCCCCCCTTCTCTCTCTCTCACCTCCTCATCCACCCCTCCCCCATTGCCCCCTCCTCTCACTCTCTCACCCCTCACCCACCCTCACTCCTCTCTCTCATCCCCATCTCTCTCCCCGTCTCCCTCTCTCCCCATCTCGCCACTCTCCCCCATCTCTCCCCCTCTCACCCCATCCTCATCCACCCTCCCCTCTCTCTCACCCCCTCACCCCCCACACCCCATCCATCTACCCCCCCCCCTCTCAACCCCCTTCTCTCTTCTACTATATTTCTCCCAATAGTTTTTTCCCCAGTTTTATATATAACTCCAAATTATGTTCCTTTATAGCAGAAACCAAGCATTTCCAGCGGAGAATCTAGTGAAAGATCTTTACTCTACATCTGTATGTCGATATATAGGTGTGTGTATGTGTGTGTGTGTGTGTGTATATATGTATGTCTATGTATGTGTATGTCTATATATAGATGTGTGTGTGTGTGTATATGTATGTGTATGTGTATATATAGGTGCGTTTATGTGTGTGTGTGTGTGTGTATATGTATGTCTATGTATGTGTATGTCTATTAGGTGCGTGTATGTGTGTGTGTGTGTGTGTATGTATGTCTATGTATGTGTATGTCTATATATATAGGTGCGTGTATGTGTGTGTGTGTGTGTATATGTATGGCTATGTATGTGTATGTCTATATATATAGGTGCGTGTATGTGTGTATATGTATGGCTATGTATGTGTATGTCTATATATAGGTGCGTGTATGTGTGTGTTTGTGTGTGTGTATTTATGTCTATGTGTGTGTGTCTGTATGCATGTCTATATATATAGGTGCGCGTGTGTGTATATCTATATGTGTGTGTATGTATCTCTATGTGTGTGTGTATGTATGTCTATGTATGTGTGTATGTGTATGTCTGTATATATGTGTATGTCTATGTGTGTGTGTCTGTATGCTTGTGTATGCTTACTCTATATCTGTATGTGTACGCCTATATGTGTGTGTGTATGTATATGTGTGTGTGTGTGTGTATGTATGTTTATGCTTACTGTATATCTGTATATGTATGTCTATATATATATATGTGTGTGTGTGTGTGTATGTATGTGTATGCTTATCTATATTTGTATGTGTATGTATATATGTGTGTGTGTATGTATGTTTTTGTAAGTGTATGTCTATATGCATGTATGTGTATGTCTATATGCATGTGTGTGCATGTATGTGTATGTCTATATGCGTGTGCGTATATATGTGTATATAAGATGAGTAAAATCGATATATATATATATATATATATATATATATATATATATATATATATATATATATATATATATATATATATATATATATATATATATATATACATATATATATATATATATACATACACATATATGTGTGTGTGAGACGGTATGTGTGTGTGTTGTGCTGCATTTATATTTGTATTTATAATGCAGTGTCAGTCAAATGATCGTGTGGGCTATTATTGGTGCATTATTAGACCCAACTCAACTCCTCAGCTCCACGTGGTATAGAAAATTATGGAAATTACTTTTGAAAAAAAATTGTTTTTTCTAAACTTCCGACGATTCGTTGAAGTGAATTAACTGTACATATAAAATGTGAATTATTTCGCTGTAGATGCCTCTTGTGTAACATTGAAATAGTCAGAAATATCATGATTTTGTTTGAAATTAAAGGAGATATAAAATGTAGTGTGTTGGAGGAACATAACGTGGTTGGGAAAGGAGAAGGTGAATGTAGAAAGAAAAAATAAACTCAGAGAGTGATAAAAGAAGGAAAGGTGGGAGATGAAGCGATGTTACATATCTGTGTATTTGTGGATTTGACGAAGTGTCTGCATTTCTCGAATATCTCAGATCTAGCATTTAAATTTGATGTAATAATACCCTTGTCCTCTCATTGCAGATATCACATATTTTGTTTCCAATTTTATAGGGTCTGGATCTTTCTTGGATTTTCCAGATGTCATCGATGAAAGAAAGATGTATGCTCATAAAATCTTTGTTTAAATTTACTTTTCGCCCTGTAAAAAAAAGTAAATGTTAAATTTACTTTTCGCCATATGTGTTACAACTGGATTGGGTTCTGTAGAACTGAATTGTTTCTTACTTCCAAGATATGTCTAGTGCGCATGTACTTGTGTTCCTGTATAAGCATTTACCTTCAATTTCAATATTGTTGGAGGGTGCGTAATATATTTTACAAGATTGTGATACATCTATAGCTAAGTCGTTTGGAAGCCTCGACAATGCAAATGGGTAAATCTCCGGGTAACAAGATCCGGTGGTGGAGAGAGAGATGTAAGTGGGTGTACGTTGAGATGCGTGGCGTGTATAAGACGTGTAGAGGAATGAAGGAAAGAGCATAAAGGATAAAATTAAAATAACAACACGAGAGAGTTACCTTGGGAGAGATTTAATTGTCCCTATATATTTCGGATTCACATCCATCAACTGGGGTTTTTTCCGGGGTGGGGAAAAGGTTGTCTGTCGGAAAGGTGCGAAACGCGTCCTCCGCTGTTCGTTGTTTTGAATATCTGAGGTTTTCAGCAGAGCGCGCGTGCGCGTGAAATGGGGTCGGTCGGGCAGAGTCTCGGACCACGTCAGTAACTTCCTGTGTACACTTCTTGGGTCATCCAGAGTGAGTAGGACGCGCCTCAGGCATTGTATTGAGATTCTCCTCAGTTCCATAGGTCTCAAACTTCTCCAAACAGTTTTGTATATTGTCTTTGAAGAGAGATTTGTCCGTTCCTAAAAATGCACGAAATTGCTCCTTGATCTGTTTGTAGAAGCCACATTTATAGTATTGTTTCATACAGAACATCTGGATTATTGTTCTCTTCTCAGGCGTTGTATCTGTCATGTCTTGAAATTTAAGGTTGATCGGTTTGAAAATGAATTTACACTGACACAAAACGTATGCGGGGCCAGTTTTTTAGTCACCCAGTATATATTTTTTTGCTTCTTGTTGGGGAAGAGTATGCAAATGTTGTCTTTGAATTCGTTAACTAGTATGGCTTTGTTATAGTAGGGGGCTATCGTATCCAATATTTCCTTATTGAAAGACAGAGATTCTTCTGTTAATGTTGTACTTGAGGTTCTTAAAACTATTACGACATAGCATGATCCTACGTAAATATAAGAGAGTTTTTCGTTTGGTTTACTGAAGTTTTATTCAAGCTATTTGTTAAATCAAGTGTTAACATCGAAGAAGCCAGTAGTAGTTAAGTTAGTGGCTAAATTTATTGATGTTGTCCTTTTTAAACTTGTCTAAAACGAGGACAATGCTACTTTTAGTTATAACTAACCCATCATCCATGTAAAGACTAATGTCTATAGTAGTAAATTTCTTAGCAAGTACATCTAAGATGCTGCATAATCCTATAATGTCGCATATATTCACATTGTCATATGAATTCATATTTACTTGGAAGGAATCTGCTATATATATATTATATATAATATACACACCCACAAATTTAAAAACCCCAGTTTAGCTAAATCTATGGCCCTGGCGAAAAACATCTGGGATCTGAAACGCGCTAATATGGAATACACATTACAATAGTCCCTTCTAAAATTCGCCCGTCCATACCGGAATGAAAGACGCCTATGTGAACTATGTTTGGCGGCGAAGGTAATTGAAATAGCTACCGGAAAGGACCTTATAAATTCCCGGCATGATAGGATATTTAACTGCAAAAACAAGGTTCTAAAAACCTTCGCTAAACACAAACTGAACTAGAACAAGGTTCTATCCCTAATACTTAGGTTTTACTATATCCTATTTGGTACATTTCCTGTGGCATTTGAGCTTTTCACACCCAATGGATTCAGTAATATTCAATACAATCCCATTTTCTTAATTCCTTTCATCCTTACCCACTCTAGTCTACTCTTAATTTCTACCTTATCTTTTTCTGTCCCTCTCTTTATACCTTCTTTACCCTCACATATGGTAAACATCAAAACCTTCACCTATAACAATGGTCAAAGAATAATTGTTTCGCATCACAGCACACGGATTGATAATGTGAAACTCTTTACCCCACTCCCTCTCCTCTCTACTATCACACTAACCTACTGTAATTCATGCTATTTTTAGCTGGTTTACATTTTCTTAAACGAAAATCTCATTACTGAATTCTACCGCGTAGTAAATAGTTGAATTCCACTACTATAAGCTTTCTGACGAAGTGTAATAAATAATTAAGTATTGCATATGATTGAACAATATATATTGTAGTCAGCATATGTAGACAATTTATAATAGACACAGAAACATATGTCAAAGCAAATAAATTCATAATCTTTTCACGCCGACGTTTTCTTTTTCTTTGTGCAATACTTGCTTATATTAATATACTCCGTGATCTATTCTGGACCTATATACCATATTCTCTTGCTTATACGATTCAAAGGATACCGTTGAGTCAAACTCTCTGGTAAACAGCTTTCTTGTTTAAACATTCATTCCTGATATACATAAACAAAATCTTATCTACTTTCATATATTACCCACTCTACTACCCTAAGTATTGAGTACTCTGGTGCGTTATGGTCCATTTGGTTCCTTACCACAATTCCTTCATTATATATATATATATATATATATATATATATATATATATATATATATATATATATATATATATATAAAGTGTCCCCCAAAATTGTATACTATAATTGGGTTCTATATTGAACAGTATGGTTTTTCTAGCAAACATTATTATTTTAACAAGCAGAAAAACCGCCCTTCCGGCGGTTTTCTGCTAACATATGTAGTGTGCATATTGGTATTATACGCAAATATATATGCATATAGATATATGTAAATTGAAAAGTAAATTGACAATATCTTCTTCTTCACCCACTTATTTCTGAGAGGGTCGTGGGGCCAGAGCCCTTCTCAAATACTCCTTCCAGTCTGTCAGTAGCAAACATCTCTAACTGATCCAGCTGGATCCCAAAGCGTGACCAGCCAAGCTCATGGATGTTATCCAACTATCTTGCTCAAGGTCTACCTCTGGGTCTCTTGCCGGTTGGTTTTGCCTGTAAAATGTGTCCAGCGACTGAGACATTCTAACCACATGCTCATAATATCGGAGTTGTGATCTCTCAATTCGGAGAAGTAGCGGTTCTACCAGGAGTGACTCTCTGGTCGTTGAGCTATGCACTTTATCGAGTAACGTTACTCCAAAGACCCTTCGGAGGAATCCCATTTCTGCCGTTTTTATTTGCAATTGTATTCTTTTGGTCATTACTCAAGATTCATGATCCTCGGTAAGAGTTGGCAGGAATACCAGGAAGACAGCGAGTTTGGCTTTTACACCTACCCCCTTCATCTGATAGCTGAGGCTGGTGCTTGACGGCATCAGCTTTTGCAATTCTTGCACTTAATTCAGCTTCCTGCATTCCATCACTCATAAACACGGCTCCAAGATACTTGAACTTCTCTAACTGCTTCAGTAGAACTCCATTCACATGTATATAAATTTGAGGGACTTCTGTCCACCCGTTCATCACACAGTGTGTATGTGTGTTTGTGTGAATGTATGTGTGTGTAAAAGGAAGGAAATGGATACAAACATATATATGTCTAACTTAAAACAGTGACACACACACACGTCTCTAATTTAAGAACGCCGATAAACTCACGCGCGCGCACATTCACACATTGTCCTATTACCACTTAAGAGCTTTGGCCCGGGTAAACATCCCCTCAATTTTGTAACCTATGGGTTGTCCTGAATTGATGGGAAAAGACTTGACGGTCTTACTCTGTGCTCCTTGTCAAGAGGCAGGTGCCTTACCTGTTAGTGACTCTTTTGCTTCTTCCCATATTCTGGATGCAGCAGTAAGGGCGAGAGCTACAGCATCCGCAGCTGAACGGAACAAAATCCTAAAATACCGTGTCAGCCTGTGGCGTTCGAGACGTTTGGGGGAGTCGGGCTACTGACAGCGAGGTTCTTATCTTCACTGGCGGCTCGCCAAACAGAGGTAAATGGGGATGCTCGTGAGGGCACTTGGTTGTTCCAGCACCTCAGCCACTCCATCACCCCAGGTAACGCTGCGAGCGTGCTGGCTTGCCTCAAAAATTATTAGGGAGGTTTCCCAGTGCTCCTCGCTATATTGCTATCTTTTGCTCTGGTAGCGGCTCGTTTTTTCACCCTTTCGTCTGCATATTGTTCTATGGGGTCTAAGATGTGTGTATTACCTGCTTGTGTATTTTTTCTCTTTCTTTATTTCCCTTTCCCTTTCCTTTGTATATATTATATTTGTTAGTGTTTTCGTTCTGTAACCATTATATTAAATGAGTTTTTTAAAAAAGAGTTAAATAAATAAAGAATTAATAAATAAATAAAACGTTATACTTGTTTTACCCTCCCATTTCCACTTCACCGAACGCTGCTATCATGACTGTATGTGTGTGATTGTGTAAATGTATATGTGTGAATGTATGTATGTTTGTGTGAAAGTGTGTGTGAATGTATGTATATTTGTGTGAATGTATGTATGTTTGTGTAAATCTATGTGTGAATGTATGTATATTTGTGTGAAAGTATGTATATTTGTGTGAATGTATGTGTATTTGTGTGAATGTATGTATATTTGTATGAATGTATGCGTATTTGTGTGAATTATGTCCGTGAGAGTGTATTTTTATAAGTTTGTGTTTGCGCGATTATAGTTATATACTCATAATAGTTATATACTCATAATAGTTATATACTCATACATATAGATCTATCAATGTGCACACTCATACGATTCAGCGTGTAGAAAATCATAATCTCTCTATCTCTCTCATCACACAATCTCTCTTTCTATATATATATATGGTTGGTAGTTGAAGTGGTAGGGGTGGCGACGATATACCGGAAGTGCAACTTTGAAAAGAAGTCAATTTGAAATTATTTATTTTTACGAAATTATCATTCATTGTTTATTTTTTAGAGAGTCGGACGCCATGCTTTCCAGCATAGTTACGTCTCTTTTACGGTCTGAGTTCAAATCCCACCGAGGTTAACTTTGCCTTTCATCCTTACGGGGTCTATAAAATAAAGTACCATTAATGTACTGGGTAATTGCTGGCTTTGTGTCAAAAGTAGAAACAATTATTTATTTTTGTTTACGAAGTTTAGTAGATAAATTATGTAATATTCATTCATTATTTATTCAAAGTTATCCAATTTATTTTACTAACTGGATTAAAAGAAATAAACCGTAAGCAGTCCCGCAGACCTTCCTTTATTATAGTTTAGATACCAATATAAAAAATTAGAACACAACAAACATCAACATGTCGAATTGAATGAATGTGTAGATATGTTTATTATGCTGTCAAACTAGCCAATGACATTATTAGAATAATTCCTGGGACGTAGGATTGTGGCATTCCTAATTTTATTGTTAATGTTGTTTAGAATATTCTCATTCACTAATCCAAGCTCGTGTGTAGCTGACTTAATCTAAAGTTTGAGGCAAATTATATATTCTTAATTGCTATAAACACTTGGTGTTTAGCTAAAATCTTCAGTTTATTGGTTAGATATTTTTATAGGGTGTTCCTCACTCCCCCCTCTCCCCCTCTCTTTCTCTCTCTCTCTCTCTATGTGTGTGTGTGTGCATGTGTGTATGTATGTATAAATATATATATATAAATAGATAGATAGATAGATAGATAGATAGATAGATAGATAGATAGATATATGTATGTACACACACATATATACAATGTACGTGTAACCAAAATTTCTAATTAGAAGCCCTACTGTGAGAAAAAGGTAGTGTAAACATATTTTCTATGTTTCTGTCTACACAAAAAGACCACAAAAGATTACCTGGAAGCATTTCAGAGCTTATTGTATTCACACAGCGAGGCATGTAATTAAAAACTGTAATTATATCTATAGTAAATTTACCTTTAATAAATTTTCTAATATACGTTGTGTAAATGTTTTCAGTTTAATTAATTACTTTGACAATAAAAAACACATCGGTTCCGTCTGTTGTTGTTGTTGTTGTTACTGTTGTTGTTGTTGTTGTTGTTGTTCCTGTTGCTGCTGCTGCTGTTGTTGTTGTTGTTGTTGTAGTTGTTGTTGTTGCTGTTGTTGCTGTTGAGGTTGTTGTTGTTGTTGTTGTTGATGTTGCTGTTGTTGATGTTGCTGTTGTTGTTCCTGTTGCTGCTGCTGTTGTTGTTGTTGTTGTTGTTGTTGTTGTTGCTGTTGTTGCTGTTGAGGTTGTTGCTGTAGAGGTTGTTGTTGTTGTTGTTGTTGATGTTGCTGTTGTTGTTGTTCCTGTTGCTGCTGCTGCTGTTGTTGTTGTTGTTGTTGTTGGCTTAAATGACTTGCTATGTGTTGTTCACGTATCTCTATATTTTCTGTTTAAATCAATTTATAAACTTAAACTCCCCTACCCTATATGGTGATAATTGAAATATTCTGGTATATAATTGTTGTTATATATACACACATACACCACCTCAGAGACGCACACATGCACACATACACCACCACCTCAGAGACACACACATACACACATACACCACCTCAGAGACGCACACATGCACACATACACCACCACCTCAGAGACACACACATACACACATACACCACCTCAGAGACACACACGTACACACACCACCACCTTAGAGACACACATACACCACCTCAGAGACACACACACCACCTCAGAGACACACACACCACCACCTCAGAGACACACACCACCACCTCAGAGACACACACACCACCACCTCAGAGACACACACCACCACCTCAGAGACGCACACACCACCTCAGAGACACACACACCACCACCTCAGAGACACACACACCACCACCTCAGAGACACACACCACCACCTCAGAGACACACACACCACCACCTCAGAGACACACACACCACCACCTCAGAGACACACACAGCACCACCTCAGAGACACACACAGCACCACCTCAGAGACACACACCACCACCTCAGAGACGCACACACCACCTCAGAGACACACACACCACCACCTCAGAGACACACACACCACCACCTCAGAGAGACACACCACCACCTCAGAGACACACACACCACCACCTCAGAGACACACACAGCACCACCTCAGAGACACACACAGCACCACCTCAGAGACACACACCACCACCTCAGAGACGCACACACCACCTCAGAGACACACACACCACCACCTCAGAGACACACACCACCACCTCAGAGACACACACCACCACCTCAGAGACACATACACACACCACCTCAGAGACACACACACCACCACCTCAGAGACACACACCACCAACTCAGAGACACACACACCACCACCTCAGAGACACACACACCACCACCTCAGAGACGCACACACCACCTCAGAGACATACACACCACCACCCAGAGACACACACACCACCACCTCAGAGACACACACCACCACCTCAGAGAGACACACACACCACCACCTCAGAGACACACACACCACCACCTCAGAGACACACACCACCACCTCAGAGACGCACACACCACCTCAGAGACACATACACACACCACCTCAGAAACACACACACCACCACCTCAGAGACACACACCACCACCTCAGAGACGCACACACCACCACCTTAGAGACACACACATCACCACCTCAGAGACACACACACCACCACCTCAGAGACACACCCACACACCACCACCTCAGAGACACACACACCACCACCTCAGAGACACACACACCACCTCAGAGACACACACCACCTCAGAGACACACACACAACACCTCAGAGACACACACATACCACCTCAGAGACACACACACCACCACCTCAGAGACACACACACACACCACCACCTCAGAGACACACACACCACCACCTCAGAGACACACACACCACCACCTCACAGACACACACACACACCACCACCCCAGAGACACACACACACACACCACCACCTCAGAGACACACACAACCACCTCAGAGACGCACACACCACCTCAGAGACACATACACACACGACCTCAGAGACACACACCACCACCCCAGAGACACACACACCACCACCTCAGAGACACACACACCACCTCGGAGACACATACACACCACCACCTCAGAGACACACACACCACCACCTCAGAGACACACACACACCACCACTTCAGAGACACACACACCGCCACCTCAGAGACACACACACGACCACCTCTGAGACACACACACCACCTGAGAGACACACACACCACCACCTCTGAGACACACACCCCACCTCAGAGACACACACAC
This sequence comes from Eledone cirrhosa, assembly GCA_964016885.1. NCBI lineage: Eukaryota > Metazoa > Mollusca > Cephalopoda > Octopoda > Eledonidae > Eledone > Eledone cirrhosa. Next base: position 87,654,251 of record OZ024743.1, read on the forward strand.
ACCACCTCAGAGACACACACACACACCACCTCAGAGACACACACACCACCACCTCAGAGACACACACACCACCACCTCAGAGACACACCCACCACCACCTCAGAGACACACACACCACCTCAGAGACACACACACCACCTCAGAGACACACACACACCACCTCAGAGACACACACCACCACCACCTCAGAGACACACCCACACACCACCACCTCTGAGACACACACACCACCTCAGAGACACACACACCACCATCTCAGAGACACACACACACACACCACCACCTCAGAGACACACACACCACCACCTCAGAGAGACACACACACACCACCACCTCAGAGACACACACCACCACCTCAGACACACACACACACCACCACCTCAGAGACTCACACCACCACCTCAGAGACGCACACACCACCACCTTAGAGACACACACATCACCACCTCAGAGACACACACACCACCACCTCAGAGACACACCCACACACCACCACCTCAGAGACACACACACCACCACCTCAGAGACACACACACCACCTCAGAGACACACACCACCTCAGAGACACACACACAACACCTCAGAGACACACACATACCACCTCAGAGACACACACACCACCACCTCAGAGACACACACACACCACCACCACCTCAGAGACACACACACCACCACCTCAGAGACGCACACACCACCTCGGAGACACATACACAACCACCTCAGAGACACACACACCACCACCTCAGAGACACACACACCACCACCTCTGAGACACACACCCCACCTCAGAGACACACACACCACCTCAGAGACACACACACACCACCTCAGAGACACACCCACCACCACCTCAGAGACACACACACCACCTCAGAGACACACACACCACCACCTCAGAGACACACACACACACCACCACCTCAGAGACACACACACCACCACCTCAGAGAGACACACACACACCACCACCTCAGAGACACACACCACCACCTCAGAGACGCACACACCACCTCGGAGACACATACACAACCACCTCAGAGACACACACACACACCACCACCTCAGAGACACACACACCACCACCTCAGAGACACACAACCACCTCAGAGACGCACACACCACCTCAGAGACACACACACCACCACCTCAGAGACACACACACACACCACCACCTCAGAGACACACACACCATCACCTCAGAGACACACACACCACCTCAGAGACACACACACACCACCTCAGAGACACACACACACACCACCTCAGAGACACACACACCACCACCTCATAGACACACACAGCACCACCTCAGAGACACACACACCACCTCAGAGACACACACACACACACACCACCACCACCTCAGAGACACACACACATCACCACCTCA
>OZ024743.1:87663140-87700640 GCA_964016885.1 Eledone cirrhosa
TGTGTGCATGTGAGAAATGTAGTATGTGTTATATATATATATGTATGGTGTGTGCGTGTATGTGAAATGGTGTGTGTGAGAGTACTTGTGAGATGCTGTGTGTATGCGTGTGAGGTTGTGGAGCTTTGTGTGTGTGTGGAGGTATTATGTGTAAGAGTGGTGTGTAAGTGTGGATGTGTGTATGCATGCGTACGTTATATGTGTGATGTATATGTGTATGAGAGATGTGATGTGTGTGTGTGTACGTATGAGGGGTGATGTGTATCTGTGTGGTTATATGTGGTGGTGTGTATGTGTGTGTGTGTAAGTATGAGGAATGGTGTGTATGTGTGTGTTAGGTGTCGGGCTGGTGGTGGTGTGTGTATATGTGTAATGTTGGCATACATATGAGTATATTTATATATATGTATGTGGTGTATGTGTGAGGTGGTGTATGTGTATGTGTGTGCGTGTGTGTGTGTGAGGAGCTGTATGTGGTGTGTGTGTGCGTGCATGTGAGTGTGAGGTGGTATATGTGTGTGTGAGGTGGTGTATGTGTGGTGTATGTGTGTGTGAGGTGGTGTATGTGTGTGTATGTGTGGTGTATGTGTGTGTGTGTGTATGTGAGGTATATATGTGTGTGTGGGGATGGTGTCTGTGTGTGTGAGGTGGTATATGTGTGTGTGTGTATATACGTGTGTATGTGTTTGTGTATATGTGTATATCTGTGTATATATATATATATGCAGATATATGCAGAGGTTTAATTTGTTGGGATTCAACAAGCTTAAACATTTTATATATATATATATATGAAAAAGTTTGTCCTTCATCAGTGATCTTCCAACCATCATAGGCATTTCATCGCTTTAAAGCGATGAAATGCCTATGATGGTTGGAAGATCACTGATGAAGAACAAACTTTTTCATATGTAACCCATTTGCAACGCCGCAGCTCCATTATTATCATATTACACACATATATATATATATATATATATATATATATATATATATATATATATATATATATATATATATATATATATATATATATATATATATATATATATATATATATATATATATATATATATATATATATATAAAATGTTTAAGCTTGTTGAATCCCAACAAATTTCATTTAATCTATTAATTTATTAATTTTTTATTTGAGTGACCCGAATTTTCCTGGTCGTTTTTTTCGACTGTGCGATTGATTCTAAGCATCATCTTTATGTGTTGGTATTTTAACGATAGTTATAGCTCTGGTTCATCCAAACTATTGAGCCCTCTGCTACACATGTCGAAGTTTGTTTATCGTTATTTCGTGGGCCGAAATTCTGATTCTCGATTATTTACTTGTATATATATATATATATATATATATACGTTATTCCGGGTTGAATCGGAGGTAACCACAGTAAGTAAGGTACTCAATACACAGCAGAGTATAAAAGTTTTAATATAGATGAGATTCTACAGGACTAGAACTGTTTCATTCTTTAGAAATCATCAGGATTCCTGATGATTTCTAAAGAATGAAACAGTTCTAGTCCTGTAGAATCTCATCTATATTAAAACTATATATATATATATATATATATATATATATATATATATATATATATATATATATATTGTTATACTTGGGGAGGGTCATATTTGTGTAATAATGCCAGAATTAATAACAGAACACACTCACTGTTTGGTTGGTTTTCTCTTTTCGCTTCTGTGTCTTTTATATCGGTAATCTAATATAATATAATATACTCGGTCCTCAATGTTGCCATTGACTGACCGACGGTCAAAAATAATACAGATACAATATAGACACAAACACATATATATAGTTTATCATAAATCTTTCGTTGCACATCTGCAACATCGTCAGTGGTTCTATTGCTTCCTCCTGTTGAATTGTATGGCTACGCCAGTTTGTTGTCATTGTGCTTGTGTATGTATTTATTTATTTATTTATTTTATTTTATTTTATTTACTTATTTATGCTTCTCTTAGGTCAGTGTTTGTTTGGGTGTTGTTGTTATTCCATTCATTCTTTCTGTTTAGTCTTGGTCTTCTAATTTCTATTTCACTGGCCTCTCTGATTTGCCTATCTGCTGGGTCATTTCTATGTTTAGATATTATTCTAATTTCTATGTTGTCTATGTTACCGTCATGTTGTTGTCTGGCATGTTCGTATAGTACTGACCCATTTTTTCGTCCTTTTAGTTCCCCCCAGTGTTGGTCTATCCTTTCACCTATGCTACGAGCTGTCTCACCTATGTATGTTGTTGTCATGTTTCTGTAGGTACCCTCTGTACATCTTATGCTATAGACTACGTTTCTAGTTTTACAGTTTATCCGGGGGTTTACCTTACATATGATACATTTCCTATTGGTACAGTGGGTTTTCTTAAAAGGGTAGGTTTTGCTGATCAGGGATTTTATGGTGGTTCCTGGCTTTTCTACCACCTTAATTTTTAAGTGGGTCTTTCTCAGGGCCTTTCTACACTGGTTAGCTAATTTCCCTCCAGGGGTAGCGTCCACCAACATGACACTCTGGTATCTCTGGTTGTCGTACCATGAGGTGGCTTTCCCTATCTTATGTCTAGCCCTATCTAAGCTATTCCATGATTTGCTCCTGTATAATGGGCAAATTCCTTTCATGTCCAGTTCTATGAGGGTCTTATACTTTTCCATGGCTCCTTCGTATACTCTGACTCTGTCTCTTTGGTTGTAGCCAGAGAACTGCATGTGGTTGATGAAGTGTTGGATGTGTCTTTCCATTTCTGTTGGGTTGCACATGCGGGACACATTCTTCATCACTCGTACCAAATCTGCGATCAGAATATTAAACTTAGCACTACTGGACATTGCTGAGTTTTTGAGTATCAGGTATTTGGAGGCCATGGGTTTAGCATAGTGTGAGTGGAGAATTTGGGCTCTCTCGTCTATATTGTTAATCCAGAGTTCTGTGTCTAATACAGGTAGTCTATTGTTAGGGTGTTTGGAAGGGAAGTCGATAGTTACAGTTATACTCTGGTGTATGGAATTAGCTATCTGCTGGATGCTTTCCATTGTGCTACGTTCTAAATCAAACTTGTTAGTGCTCTCTAGTGGGGATGTTCTTATAACTATATATATATATTAATAAATGGAAACTATATTTATAAAACCATATTTATAAAACCATATTTATTTTATTATACATATTTCAAGGGCAACCAAGTCAAATTATGGTGCGCTTTCATCAGATAAAATACAGATTTGTTTTATAAATAAATATTGGCATACCCGGAAAAAAAGACAACCTTAACGGTTGGAGTTTCTTTTTTTTAGTCTTTTTTTCCGGGTATGTCAATATTTATTTATAAAACAAATCTGTATTTTATCTGATGAAAGCGCACCATAATTTGCCTTGGTTGTTCTTGAAATATATATAATAAAATAAATATGGTTTTATAAATATTGTTTCCATTTATTAATATATTGTATATTTACTCCACTAAATTGTTGAGTGCTTTATATTAGTTATAAATTTTTTTAAATTAAATATAACCTCTGCATATATATATATGTGTGTGTATATATGTGTGTATGTATGTGTGTATGTGTGTATGTGTGTATATTTTAGCTTCATTGTCGCCATTGTTATAATTTCATTTTAATATAATCAGAGACGAGATAATTGCTTCCTCTCTTCCTCAAAACTTCTTTCCTTATCTTTATACTCTCTTTCTCTTTCTCCCTTTCCCACCACCCTCTCTCTCTCTTTCTCCCTCTCCCACCCCTCTCTCTCTCTTTCACCCTCTCCCACCACCCTATCTCTCTTTCTCCCTCTCCCACCACCCTCTCTCTCTTTCTCCCTCTCCCACCACCCTCTCTCTCTTTCTCCCTCTCCCACCACCCTCTCTCTCTTTCTCCCTCTCCCACCACCCTGTCTCTCTTTCTCCCCCTCCCTCTCCCACCCCTCTCTCCCTCTTTCTCCCTCTCCCACCACCCTCTCTCTCTTTCTCTCTCTCCCACCCTCTCTCTTCTTCACACATTCTCCGCCCCCCTCTCCCTCTATTTACTTCGCTCTCTCTCTCTCTCTCTCCCTCCCCCTTTCGCTTTCAATCTCCTCACACATGCACACACACACAGACCACACACACACACAGACATACATACACATACACAGACATCATGCCACACACAAACACTTACAGATATACAGGCATACACACACGGACAGAGAGAGAGAGAGAGAGAGAGAGAGAGAGAGAGAGAGAGAGAGAGAGAGAGAGAGAGAGAGAGAGAACACATAGACACATCCAAATGTACATACACACACACATACGCGATCACGGATTGACAGACCAACATATATGCACACATACAAACACAAACACAAACACACACATACACACGCACACACACACACACACACGCACAAACACAAACACACACACATAAACACAAACACACAGACACACACAAAAGCACACACACAGATCCACACAGACAAACACACGCACACACACACACACACACACAGATAAACACACACACAGATAAACGCATACACACAGACACACACAAACACAAACACACACAGACAAACACACACACACACACACAGACACACACACACACACACACACACACACACACACATACACGCATATACACACACACACACATACACACACACAGATACACAGATAAACACATACACACACACAAACACAAACACACAGACAAACACACACACACAGACAGACACACACACACCACAAAACTAATCATTGGCGGCGGGAGGAGGGGGGGGGTCGTATTTTTTTAACTGACCCGAATGTCTAATTGTCGGAATGGTGGGGGTGGCTGTGGTGGTGGTGTTAGGGGTACTGTTGCTTGTGGTATTGTTGGCGGTGGCGGTGTGGTGGAGCCTGTGGTTGAGGGGGGGGGGGGGGGGGGGGGGGTATGGTGTGCTGGGTGATGTGGCGGTGTAGTGGGGCTTGTGGTTGAGGGAGTGGTGGTGGTGGTGCTTGTGGCTGAGGGAGTGGTGGTGGTGTGGTGGTGTGGCGGTGGTGTAGTGGAGCTTGTGGTTGAGGGGGTGGTGGTGGTGATGCTTGTGGCTGAGGGAGTGGTGGTGGTGTCGTGGTGTGGCGGTGTGGTGGAGCTTGTGGTTGAGGGGGTGGTGGTGGTGGGTGGGAATAGTGGGGGGGGGCTTGTGTTTGAGGGAGTGGTGGTGGTGGATATGGTCGGTCGGGGTGGTGGTGGTGGCGTGTTGGTGGTGTGGTGGTGGTGTGGTGGTGTGGCGGTGGTCTGGTGGTGTTGGTGGGGTGGTGCCTGTGGCTACGGCAGCGGTGGTGTTGGATATGGTGTGTGATGGTGGATCGGAGTAGCGGTGGTGGCGATGGTGGTGTGGTGGAGCTTGTGGTTGAGTGAGTGATGGTGGTGTGTGATGGTGGCTGGGGGTGGCGGTGTGGTGGTGTTGGGTGGGGGTGAGGACCGGGGGGGGGGTATGGTGAGTTGGAGAACTAAATGAAGCGGAAAGAAAGATAGAAGGAAAGAAAGAAGTAAGGAAAAGAAAAGTGTTGTGAGGTGTTGTGAAGTGTAGTGTGGTAGTTGTCAGGAATTGTGTCAGTAATGGTCTCCCGTAGTGTGTTAGTAGGGGGCAGCACTGGCACAGTCACCCTCGACGGGGAAGCCATTAAGGTTGGGAGCTCGTTGCGATGATGTGGGTTTGTTACTGTTCATAGTGGTGGTGGTGGTGGTGGTGGTGGTGGTGGTGGTGGTGGCGTTGGTGGAGGTTGTGGTGTTGGTGGTGGTGATGATGACGGCGGTGGTCGTGGTTGTGTTGGTGGTGATGATGGGGGTGGGGTGTTGGTGGTGGTTGTGGTGGTGGTGGTGGTGGTGGTAGTGGTGGTGGAGGTAGTGGTGGTGGTAGTGGTGGTGGTAGTGGTGACGGTGGTAGTAGTGGTGGTGGTAGTGGTGGTGGTAGTGGTGACGGTGGTGGTGGTGGTAGTGGTGGTGGTAGTGGTGGTCGTCGTGATGATTGTGATGACGTTGTAGGTGATAGTCGTCGTCGTTGTGACGGCAACGGTTGTGGTGGCTGTTGAGGTGGTGGTGGTGGAGGTAGTGGTGGTGGTAGTGGTGACGGTGGTAGTAGTGGTGGTGGTAGTGGTGGTGGTAGTGGTGGTGGTAGTGGTGACGGTGGTGGTGGTGGTGGCAGTGGTGGTGGTAGTGGTGGTCGTCGTGATGATGGTAATGACGTTGTCGGTGATAGTCGTCGTCGTTGTGACGGCAACGGTTGTGGTGGCTGTTGAGGTGGTGGTGGTGGTGGTGTTTGTGGTAGTGGTTAATAATTATGTAAATTGCAACAATCTATCAGAGATGGCTGTGTTAATGGTATTAAATGTACACTTAAAATCAAACTAGTTGCTATTGCATAACATACCAGTGATAGACATAGAGTGATAGACATAGAGTGGTAGACATAGAGTGATAGACAGTGGTAGACAGTGATAGACATAGAGTGGTAGACAGTGGTAGACATAGAGTGATAGACATAGAGTGATAGACATAGAGTGATAGACATAGAGTGGTAGACATAGAGTGATAGACATAGAGTGATAGACATAGAGTGATAGACATAGAGTGATAGACATAGAGTGATAGACATAGAGTGGTAGACATAGAGTGGTAGACATAGAGTGATAGACATAGAGTGGTAGACATAGAGTGGTAGACAGTGGTAGACAGTGATAGACATAGAGTGGTAGACAGTGGTAGACATAGAGTGATAGACATAGAGTGATAGACATAGAGTGATAGACATAGAGTGGTAGACATAGAGTGGTAGACATAGAGTGGTAGAGATAGAGTGATAGACATAGAGTGGTAGACATAGAGTGGTAGACAGTGGTAGACATAGAGTGATAGACATAGAGTGGTAGACATAGAGTGATAGACATAGAGTGATAGACATAGAGTGATAGACATAGAGTGGTAGACATAGAGTGATAGACATAGAGTGATAGACATAGAGTGATAGACATAGAGTGGTAGACATAGAGTGATAGACATAGAGTGATAGACATAGAGTGATAGACATAGAGTGGTAGACATAGAGTGGTAGACAGTGGTAGACAGTGATAGACATAGAGTGGTAGACAGTGGTAGACATAGAGTGATAGACATAGAGTGATAGACATAGAGTGATAGACATAGAGTGGTAGACATAGAGTGATAGACATAGAGTGATAGACATAGAGTGATAGACATAGAGTGGTAGACATAGAGTGGTAGACATAGAGTGGTAGACAGTGGTATACATAGAGTGGTAGACAGTGGTAGACATAGAGTTGTAGACATAGAGTGATAGACATAGAGTGATAGACAGAGTGATAGACATAGAGTGGTAGACATAGAGTGATAGACATAGAGTGATAGACATAGAGTGGTAGACATAGAGTGGTAGACATAGAGTGGTAGACAGTGGTAGACATAGAGTGGTAGACAGTGGTAGACATAGAGTTGTAGACATAGAGTGATAGACATAGAGTGATAGACATAGAGTGATAGACATAGAGTGGTAGACATAGAGTGATAGACATAGAGTGATAGACATAGAGTGGTAGACATAGAGTGGTAGACATAGAGTGGTAGACAGTGGTAGGCATAGAGTGGTAGACAGTGGTAGACATAGAGTTGTAGACATAGAGTGATAGACATAGAGTGATAGACATAGAGTGATAGACATAGAGTGGTAGACATAGAGTGATAGACATAGAGTGATAGACATAGAGTGGTAGACATAGAGTGGTAGACATAGAGTGGTAGACAGTGGTAGACATAGAGTGGTAGACAGTGGTAGACATAGAGTTGTAGACATAGAGTGATAGACATAGAGTGATAGACATAGAGTGATAGACATAGAGTGGTAGACATAGATTGATAGACATAGAGTGATAGACATAGAGTGGTAGACATAGAGTGGTTGACATAGAGTGGTAGACATAGAGTGGTAGACAGTGGTATACATAGAGTGGTAGACAGTGGTAGACATAGAGTTGTAGACATAGAGTGATAGACATAGAGTGATAGACATAGAGTGATAGACATAGAGTGGTAGACATAGAGTGATAGACATAGAGTGATAGACATAGAGTGGTAGACATAGAGTGGTAGACATAGAGTGGTAGACAGTGGTAGACATAGAGTGGTAGACAGTGGTAGACATAGAGTTGTAGACATAGAGTGATAGACATAGAGTGATAGACATAGAGTGATAGACATAGAGTGGTAGACATAGAGTGATAGACATAGAGTGATAGACATAGAGTGGTAGACATAGAGTGGTAGACATAGAGTGGTAGACAGTGGTAGACATAGAGTGGTAGACAGTGGTAGACATAGAGTTGTAGACATAGAGTGATAGACATAGAGTGATAGACATAGAGTGATAGACATAGAGTGGTAGACATAGAGTGATAGACATAGAGTGATAGACATAGAGTGGTAGACATAGAGTGGTAGACATAGAGTGGTAGACATAGAGTGGTAGACATAGAGTGGTAGAGATAGAGTGATAGACATAGAGTGGTAGACATAGAGTGGTAGACAGTGGTAGACATAGAGTGGTAGACATAGAGTGATAGACATAGAGTGATAGACATAGAGTGGTAGACAGTGGTAGACAGTGGTAGACATAGAGTGGTAGACATAGAGTGATAGACATAGAGTGGTAGACAGTGGTAGACAGTGGTAGACAGTGGTAGACAGTGATAGACATAGAGTGATAGACAGTGGTGGACATAGAGTGGTAGACACTAGTAGACAGTGGTAGACAGGAGAGTGGTAGACAGTTGTAGCAGGGTAGTGGTAGACAGTGGTAGACATAGAGCAGTAGACAGTGGTAGACAGTGGTAGTCAGTGGTAACAGGACAGTGATAGGAGGACAGTGGTAGACATAGAGTGGCACATTTTTAACTCTCTCGAAAAGATGGAAATCAAAGTTGACCTCAGTGGGATTTGAATTCATATTGCAGGGAGATGGAACGAACGCCTAAAACTGTGATTATCTATATATCTAAAACAGAGAATATCTGTCTGTATGTCTGTCTGTATGTCTGTCTGTCTCCCTAAAACTCAAGAACCACCCAACCGATTGTTTTCAAACTTTACACATGTAATACTTATGGTCCTGTGAGTGTTTTGAGTAAAACATATTTCAAATTTTCAATGCCCTAGGGACCGCATTAGGCGATTTAGCGATCTCTCGTTTAGATAGATGTAACGTTGAGCCCTTATAATATCTGTCTGTATGTCTGATGTCTGCATTACGACATTATGACGCTATATATATATATATGTGTGTGTGTGTGTGTGTATGTGTGTGTGTGTGTGTGGGGTGGGGGTGGGGGGTGTAGTGTGTGTGTATATATATATATAGTGTGTGACGTTTTTCGAAATATTTACTTCTGTGTTCACAGATTGATTTTTTTTAGTTTCAGAAGATCCCGTTAAGGGTGAAAGCAGCGATTCTTTGCTTAAACTTTAATCCGTATTTTAATATATATATATATACTCTTTTACTCTTTTACCTGTTTCAGCCATCCGGCTGAGGCCATGCTGGGGCATATATATATATATATATATATAATTATATAATTATATATATAATTATATATTCATGTACAGATATTTTTGCATACACAATAACAAAATATAAACAAAAGTATTTATTTCACGATAAATTATTGATTTTCTTCGCACGGAAAAAACCCCTCGTAATCTACGACGAATGTTTTTTATAAGCACAAAATGTAGACACCATTCCGAGGCCGAGGTATTCCGTACTTCTCTGTACTGTTTCAGAAAGGAGGGATAAACATGCCAATCTATGTTTAGAATCCCGAGCAACGTTGGGCCATTCTGCCAATATCTTTTATATCTAACATTGACCCAAGGCTAACTATTTGGTTGAAGGAGAAAGTTGATTATATCTACCCTAGTACGTAACTGGTACTTTATGTTATGAAGGATGAAAGGCAAAGTTGAAAGCGGCTGGATTTGAACTCTGAACGTAGACAGTTGTAGCTAAATACTGCAAAGCACTTTCTCCGATGCTCTACTGATTCTTCCAATCCACCACTCTATTATATCTACTATATTACCAACACTTCCGAACGTTATAGCACCAGTCGAGACTTTTCAAGCAAATTCTTTCATCTTCTTTCAATAAACCTTATGAAATAAGCTTTCTACTTCTGAGAGCCAAACCTCATTTCTATCATGTATTATAACATAGAACATAACGAAGCGTGCTATTTTGTAGATTCTTCACTTTCATATCTTCTCTTTCATTTCTTTCTTTCTATTTCGCAGCTCGTGGAGGAGCTATTCTCTTTTAAAACTTGCACATGTTTAGACTCTATTGTAGAATAATGTTTCACAATATAATTATTTGTTGTCTTCTTCTAATGTTGGTGTTTATTGTGGTTTTATGGAAGGTTGTAACTATATAACTAAACTGACTATTTGGCAACTGTTTTACGTGTCCTGTTTCAATGGATGTTCAATATCGACGAGAGGGATAATTGATTTTACTACATTGGACACTTACCTCTCTTCGTCGTTCTAAAGAAAAAAAAGATCTCTCGTCCAACAGACATAAAAGAAATCCCATTACCACCACCATCGATACAACCATGACAGCCGCCACCACCGCCACTACCACCACCATCGATACAACCATGACAGCCGCCACCACCGCCACTACCACCACCATCGATACAACCATGACAGCCGCCACCACCGCCACCGCCATCTCGCCACTACCACCACTATCAACCCCATCAAATCAGATTCTTCAGAAAATTAGAAATATAGAGTTTTGAATTTATTGAATTGTCGGAACTTTATGTTTGAATTGTACTCACAATAACTTCGTTGTTTTTCTTTTTTTCCAGATGTTGCTTTATCCCGTTAGGTGGCGGTCATTGTCACCCTAAATTCTGAAGGGACAAGACTATCTCTAAACACTGTGACGAAAGAAGAAATTTAAAAACATCATTCTATACAAATGTTGCCTACAGTAGTTGTAACACAATATCAACTAACCCTGTACTAACCAAAGATACCTACGTAGTTAGATAATATCTACTAACTCTGTACTAACTAAAGTTATATACTTAGATAGACAATACCAACCAACCCTATAGTAGCCAAGCTACCCACTTAGGTAAAACCAACTAACCTTGTACTAACCAAGGTCATCTATATAGTTAGACAGTATCAACTAACCCCCGAATAAACCAAGGGTACCCACGAAGTTAGACAACCCCAACTAATTCTATATTATGGTTACCTACATAGATGGACAATATCAGCTAACTCTATATTAACCAACGCTACCCACTCATACACTACCAAACAACCTTGTACTAACCATGGTTATCTATGTAGTTAGAGAGTACCGACTAACCGTGCATTAACCAAAGTTATCCATGTATATCAGTGGTTCTTAACCTGGGTGTCAGCACTCTCCAGGGGTGCAAGATTCAGTTATTGGGGGTGCGAGGAGAGGAGAGGTCCAGAAAAACAACTTTTTTAAAAATTTTACTTCACATCATTCTGTGTTTTGATTGGATATTTTGTTATTTTCAAAAATTTCTATTTATTAACCACAGTAGTTAATTAATTAACTAACATCTGCTAAGTAGCTGATAATTTGATCTGAAATTTCAAGTTCTTTTGTCTTATGTTAGGAACTACTGTCGTATATAAACAACCCCAACTAATTCTATACTAACTACACCACCACACTACACCACCACACTACACCACAACACTACACCACCACACTACACCACCACACTACACCACAACACTACACCACCACACTACACCACCACACTACACCACCACACTACACCACCACACTACACCACCACACTACACCACCACACTACACCACCACACTACACCACCACACTACACCAACACATTACACCACAACACTGCACCACCACACTACACCACCACACTACACCACCACACTACACCACCACACTACACCATCACACTACACCACCACACTACACCACCACACTACTCCACCACACTACACCACCACACTACACCACCACACTACACCACCACATTACACCACCACATTACACCACCACACTACACCAACATATTACACCACCACACTACTCCACCACATTACACCACAACACTACACCACAACACTACACCACCACACTACACCACCACATTACACCACCACACTACACCAGCACACTACACCACAACACTACACCACCACATTACACCACCACACTACACCACAACACTACACCACCACACTACACCACCACACTACACCACCACACTACACCAACACACTACACCACCACACTACACCACCACACTACACCACCACATTACACCACCACACTACACCACCACATTACACCACCACACTACACCACCACACTACACCACCACATTACACCACCACACTACACCACCACATTACACCACCACACTACACCACCACGTTACACCACCACATTACACCACCAAACTACACCAACACACTACACCAACACACTACACCACCACACTACACCACCACATTACACCACCACACTACACCACCACATTACACCACGACATTACACCACCACACTACACCACCACATTACACCACCACACTACACCACCACATTACACCACCACACTACACCACCACACTACACCAACACACTACACCACCATATTACACCACCACATTACACCACCACACTACACCACCACATTACACCACCACACTACACCAACACACTACACCACCACACTACACCACCACATTACACCAACACACTACACCAACACACTACACCACCACACTACACCACCACATTACACCACCACACTACACCACCACATTACACCACCACACTACACCACCACATTACACCACCACACTACACCACCACATTACACCACCACACTACACCAACACACTACACCACCACACTACACCACCACATTACACCAACACACTACACCAACACACTACACCACCACACTACACCACCACATTACACCACCACACTACACCAGCACACTACACCACCACACTACACCACCACATTACACCACCACACTACACCAACACACTACACCACCACACTACACCACCACATTACACCACCACACTACACCACCACATTACACCACCACACTACACCAGCACACTACACCACAACACTACACCACCACATTACACCACCACACTACACCACAACACTACACCACCACACTACACCACCACACTACACCACCACACTACACCAACACACTACACCACCACACTACACCACCACATTACACCACCACACTACACCACCACGTTACACCACCACATTACACCACCACATTACACCACCAAACTACACCAACACACTACACCAACACACTACACCACCACACTACACCACCACATTACACCACCACACTACACCACAACACTACACCACCACACTACACCACCACACTACACCACCACACTACACCACAACACTACACCACCACACTACACCACCACACTACACCACCACACTACACCACAAAACTACACCACCACACTACACCACCACACTACACCACCACACTACACCACCACATTACACCACGACATTACACCACCACACTACACCACCACATTACACCACCACACTACACCACCACACTACACCACCACATTACACCACCACGTTACACCACCACATTACACCACCACACTACACCACCACATTACACCACCACACTACACCACCACGTTACACCACCACACTACACCACCACATTACACCACCACACTACACCACCACGTTACACCACCACATTACACCACCACACTACACCAACACACTACACCACCACACTACACCACCACACTACACCACCACACTACACCACCACATTACACCACGACATTACACCACCACACTACACCACCACATTACACCACCACACTACACCACCACACTACACCACGACATTACACCACCACACTACACCACCACATTACACCACCACACTACACCACCACGTTACACCACCACACTACACCACCACATTACACCACCACACTACACCACCACGTTACACCACCACATTACACCACCAAACTACACCAACACACTACACCACCACACTACACCACCACATTACACCACCACACTACACCACCACATTACACCACCACACTACACCAACACACTACACCACCACACTACACCACCACGTTACACCACCACATTACACCACCAAACTACACCAACACACTACACCAACACACTACACCACCACACTACACCACCACATTACACCACCACACTACACCACCACATTACACCACCACACTACACCAACACACTACACCACCACACTACACCACCACGTTACACCACCACATTACACCACCAAACTACACCAACACACTACACCAACACACTACACCACCACACTACACCACCACATTACACCACCACACTACACCACCACATTACACCACCACACTACACCAACACACTACACCACCACACTACACCACCCCATTACACCACCATACTACACCACCACATTACACCAGCACACTACACCAGCACACTACACCACAACACTACACCACCACATTACACCAACACACTACACCACAACACTACACCACCACACTACACCACCACACTACACCACCACACTACTCCACCACATTACACCACGACATTACACCACCACACTACACCACCACATTACACCACCACACTACACCACCACATTACACCACCACACTACACCAACACATTACACCACAACACTACGCCCTACACAACACAAATGTAGTTCCAATATAACTCCTGGAATGAGCCATTTTCCTTAACAATACATCCACCCCCAGGTGTCGGAGAAACAGAGACACGCCGCTTTTTAAGACGAGAATAGTTTTCAACATACGTCAGAGTGTCACCGCCTGGAATAAAAAAAATAAAATTAGCTATTTTTTATGCATATGTGTATAAGTGTGAGCATGTGTGTATGTGTGTGCATATGCATACATTTATATGTATGAGTATATAAATATAAACGCGCAAACACAGATACACTTACAAAAATACACTCACGGACATGCATTCACACAGATACACATACATTCACAGAAACACATACACACAAATGGAACGTCAGCCGCTCTTCTGCTATAGTTTTACATACACATCACTCAAACACACATTGTGTGATGGACGGAAGTCGCTCAAATTTATATATAGATTCATATGATTGATAAAAATAGCAAGGTAATAAAATTGATTGATATTGAATTTGTAATCGATACGTGTACCGTGTCCTGTAAACGGAGTTAAAAGATATCATCTATGGTCGGCTAAAATATAAAATACACTGGTGTAGTAATTTGATATATTAAATAAAAAGGAAAAACGGAGATCATGTCGAAACGTGGTAACGAGAAGTTTTACTTGGTTAACTAGAGTAATATTGTAGTACACGTCAATGACAAATACACACGACATCTGATAGAAGCTAATTGTTATAAGAGAAGACGATACCCTTTATATTTCCCCATTGAAATTTTATCTGGCGAACAAATGGTCAGTGAATATTAGTATGTATCTATCTATCTATCTTGATAGAGTAAGACACGCTTCACATCGGCTCCGCTATTCCATCGGGATTTACCCTTACTATTGTAAGTACCGGATAAATTTTTCAGTGCAACACATTTGGAACACTAACCCCTGTTATTTAGGGAAACATTTTTGCATTTACCCCCTTTTTAGGGGGTAAAATAAATATCTATTTTTGCCGAAAAATTTCTTTCTTGGCAGCATGGCGGAAAAGATGGCAGACATGTCTGCCATTAGCTCTGCCACGCCCCCCAAGTCTGAAGAACAAAAAATAATTACAACAAAATTAGACAATGAAACAAACAAAGAAAATGAAAAAACAAATGTTAAGGAAAATGAGCAAACGGAAAACAAACAAACAGAAAATAATACAAATAACAACAGGGCAACTTTCGCCCAGAAAACAAAACAATCCATTACATACACACCAATTGACCTAACTGCCGCCAGAGAAAAACTGACCGAAGCAAAGAAACACATTGTTTTGGCGGAGAACGGAATGTTTTCCATTAACTCCCCCCCCCCCCCCAGAATTCAAGAAAGAAAGAACAGAGAACACAGTTCTCTTCAGAACTATACTGAACCAGACAAGAAAGCCAGCACAGCCCAGCCAAATGGAAATAGAGTTAGTCCTAAAAGACTATATGAAGAATATTCTCTTCATACGAAAGGACCGACTCTATGGCAGCATTTCGGTCCTAACAAGAGACAAGGAAACGGCGGAGAAGCTTTCCCTAAGCCCACTCTCATCGACAACATACAGCTTCTATCCCTCCTACATGGGTAGAAGAACACAGAGAGTAAAAGTAAAAACAATGCTGCCCACAATGGACTTCTGGTGGGCTATTGCTGGCTTCATAGACATGGGCGAAGACACAATGCTGTCAATGGGGAAGGCAACTGGAGATGCGTTCCTGGGAATGGGCCTCGACATACTAGTCCAAATGAGGCCCGAAAGAATAGCACAAATCCCGGATCGCATCTGGCTGGATGACCTTACCCCAATAGACATAATTGTAGAGGGGAGAAGACCAGCATGCTATTTATGCATGGAAAGGGGACACGTTAAGGCTAACTGCCCGAAACGTATCCCCCAAAAAGGACTATTGCCCACACCCACCACAAACAGTACACCAACACCACCCACCTCCAAAAATACACTAATACCACACACAGCAAACAAAATACAGACACCACCAACCACAAACACAACACAAACATCACCACCACCAGCACCAAACACAAGCACGACACAAAAATCACCACCACCAACCACAACACAAACATCACCATCACCAACCACAAGCACGACACAAACATTACCACCACCACCACAAAACCCATTCCAAACAAATAATAAAAAAAACAGTAACAAATCTACCCCTCCCACAAAAAAAAAACAACCACACAACACGTCCCTCCCACCTAGCGCTGAAGAGTTTCCCCCAACTTCTGAAGAAGAAGGAGGAGAAGCCTTCAGACAAGTTAAAAGAAAAAAAAGAAAACACACACCCAGCACACCACAAATAACCCACACACAAACACCAACTCCAATCAAAAACACCCCACCCTCAACAAACAAAAATAAATCTGCGCCTCCCCTCTCCGAAACATTGACAGCATCACAAAAAAAGACGTTGCAATACACATATATAAATAAAGAAAACAAAAAACTGGTTAAATTAATAAACAATAACCCTATGGTGCAGACCGAAGGGCCAAACTTTATCTCAACAGAGAACTTCACCCATTTAAAAATGATAAAGGTCCCTCTGGACCTTTATCGTTCCTTAAAAGAACAATTTAGACGGGACGTGAGCCCCCCCTGTTTAAAACCGTTGAATCGCGTCCTCTTGAAAGATTTCCCCATAACCGCCCCTCTCCCTGACACAACAAAATAGATCAATTGAGAGTTGGCTGTTTGAACGCGCGTGGCCTGGGCTCAGCTTGGAAGCAAGCAAAGCTTCTAAGTGACCTCAGGTCACAAAGTATAGATGTGATGGTTGTTTGCGAGAGTCGGATCAGCAGCGTGAGACAGCTGGCGCCCGCCTTCGATGACTTTGAGATGCACGCATCTCTCTGTCAACCCGGAGGCGGGGGGGGGGGGGTGCCGTACTGCTGGATAAACGTCTGACTCTCGACGTACAGATTGTTCACTCGGACCCGGGGGGTCGATTACTGGTGCTGGACGTCGGAGGCGGTGAAGGCGGGGCTTTCAGACTGGTCGGTCTTTATGCTCCCTTCGGGGCGGAAAGAGCCGACTTCTTCCAGCGTCTGGAGACTTTTCTAGGAACGTCGCGTTCCCTGCTTTTAGTGGGGGACTGGAATGGAATCCTAGATGCGCGTTGGTACTATGCAGGGGCATGTCCCGATAGAGGGGGGTGTAGCAGCCTCAAGGGGTTACTCAATCGATTCGACCTGGTCGATAGATTTCGACTAGATTGTCCAACTGCGCCAACCTGGACCTGGGCAAACCGCAGTGGACAATCTAGATCGTACCTAGATAGGTTTTTGGTTAGGAGTAAGGATAGGGACGTATTTAGTTGTCCAGAACTGATCATGGTTGGCTATTCAGATCACAAATTAGTGACCTGCGTGGTCAACCTTGATAGAACGCATAGACAGGGTCCCGGTTACTGGAAGATGAACTTGTCCTTACCGACAAAGAAAGATTACAGAAACCGGATTAGTAGCTTAGTTAAGATGCGGTTGACGGGAGCGATCGTCAACAGTAGGTGGTGGGTATCTCTAAAGAGAGAGATTAGAGTAAGTTCGATAGGTTACAGTAAGGAACTAGCGGCGAATAGAAATAGGAAGGAAAGGGAGTTAACAGATAAACTAGAAGAGGCGATTAGGAGCGGAGACGTAGCCAGAGTGTTAGCGGCGAGAACGGCGTTGAGCCAGTTCTTTGACGCGAAGCACGAAGGCTGCGTTGTCCGAAGTAAAATACGTGCTTTAGGAAACGAGGGGACCAAAGCTGTTAGCTGGGCCCGCGTGACAGAAGCCAAGAGTGGGATTAAATCCACCATTCGGTCTTTGCGAGACCAGGATGGACGGGTGATCCTTGAACCTGAGCGAATGTGCGAGGCCTTTCAAAGGCACTTTGCTCGACTGTTCGGAGGTGGCGGGGGGCCGGACGGGGATGTGGACTTCGGTCCATACCTCGACGGTCTACCGCGTCTTTCGAGCGGCGAAGCGGAGTGCTGCGAAAGGCCAATCACAGCCACTGAAATCGGGGAAGCGCTCAGCCAATGCAGCAGACGCAAATCCCCGGGTCTCGATGGTCTACCATACGAACTTTATTTAGCTATGACGGTCTTGTTCTCCGAACTCCTCGAGGCTGTCTATTGCAACTGGCAACAGAACGGGAGAATTCCCTGTTCTGTGACCAAGGGCGTGGTCACGCTAGTGAGGAAGGACGAGAGCAAGGGGGACGACTTAAGTAACTTTAGGCCCATAACTCTGCTGAATGCAGAGTTACAGATTTTGGCCAAGGTGTTGGCGAAGAGGTTGGCGCTTGTGGTGGGTGGTTTGGTGGGAGACGCGCAGACATGCGCTATCCCGTCCAGGTCCATTCACGACAACCTCCACCTCATGCGATACATCATAGAGAGGGTTGGCTACGAACCCGGCTTTGGTGGGGCCCTGATCAACTTGGATCAATCTAAGGCGTTCGATAGGGTCGACCATGGTTACCTGGATGCGGTGCTAGCGGCGGCGGGCTTCGGACCCGTTTTCAGGGGCTGGATTTCTGCCATGCACAGTGGCAACATCTACTCTAGGATTAAAGTAAACGGCTACCTCTCGGAGCCGTTTCAAATCACCCGATCCATCAGACAGGGGTGCCCCCTCTCCTCCCTTCTGTACGTATTGACTCTCGAGCCACTGCTGCGGAAGTTGGAGTTGCTGCGGGGCATACCCCTGGAACCGGGATTGCACAAAGCGGTCTCGGCCTATGCCGACGACGTAACAGTAATGGTGGCGGACGCCTCGGAAATCGGGGCGATCGCCACCCTACTGGAGGAATACGAAAGGCTGACGGGGGCTAAGCTGAACCAGGATAAGTCAGTCGGTTTGCAACTCGGAACGTGGAGGGGCAAACCGATGCCGTTAGACGGTGTCGTCGGGCGGTGGACGGAGGGCCCGGTGAAGCTGCTCGGGGTCTGGTTCGGACCGGACCTCCAGGTGGAGAAGAATTGGGGCGAGGTGACGAGCAGGGTGTTTGCGCTGACCCAGAAGTGGGCCAAGTGCAAACTATCACTGAAAGGTCGGGCGGAGGTGACGAACGCTTACATAGCGTCCGTCATCTACTACCGCCTGACCGTCGTGCCTTGCCCCAAGGAAAAGCTCACCATCATGGAACGCATGCTCTTCCAGTTCCTCTGGAAGAAGCGGCCTCCCATGGTGAGGAGATCCATCTGCTGCCAGCACCCTTCGAAAGGAGGGCTGGGTATGCCGTGGCTGTTGATGCGTAGGCACGCATTGAGGCTACGGCATCTACAGGTATTCCTCAACGGTCAGCCGGTGTGGGCCCCGTTTGTGAGGCGAGCCTTCCCACAGCTCGTCTCGCTCACCGAACTGCAATCCTGGGTGAAGCAAAGACCGAGAAAACTGGGCAACTGGCACACCGAGTGTGCCCAGGCGCTCACGGCTATCTGGCAAGCGGACCCGACTGTCAGTGGAGAATCCACCTCGACATTCTATAGAGGGTTGGTGGCTAGCAGGGGCGACGACACCCTTGGAGAGTCGCTAGGCATGGAGGAGGACGAACTGGCCAGCCTGTTCGGTAGAACTTTCGGCCCGGGACCCATGGACAACTTCCAGAGGTCCCTAGCCTGGCAGTGTTACCGGGGGGCTCTGCCCGTTCGAGAAAAGCTCTACAGACACGGGCGCCCGGGCAGGGATCCCGCGAAAAAGATCTGTCCCAGATGCGTGCGCGACGAGGAAACCGTTGCGCATGCACTGGTACACTGCCCGGGCGTTGCCGATCTGTGGGGCTACGTCGAACGACTGCTGTCGCGTGTGGCGCCGATTCGATTAACCGCCGAGTCTGTGGTGAACATCAAGCCGCCTCCTCCCTTCAGAAATGAAGCAGAGGCGGTCTTTCTGTGCGTAATAGCCATGATGAAAGAGGTTGTGTGGTGGACGCGCCTGAAAGGTCTGAGGTCGGGTGACTTTCTCTCCGGCCATCACCTGGTTTACTTCTTCCGATACCACTTCGGAAGAAGGATCAGGATGGAGAGAGAAGTGCTTGGTCCCAGACAGTTTTATGAAAGGTGGGTGAAAGAAGCGAGAATGGCCCGTGTAAATGGGCCTTCTCTCTACATTGTTCTGTAGGTGAAGAAGTGAAGAGGAAAGGGGGAGCGCCTCCTCTCTGGGCTTCCCCCGCGAAAAGAGTTGCACACTTTTCGGGGGTATGTGCAATCCCCAACACGCCCCCTCCCTTTTGAGGACTTTTTATTGTTATATTATTATTGTTATTCCTTTTTTCTTTACTCGATTTATGTAAACTCCCCCACTGTGTAAATGTCCCCTTCTTTTGTTCCCTCGTGGCAAATAAATAAAAATTTATCTATCTATTTCTCTCTCTCTCTCTCTCTCTCTCTCTCTCATATATATATATATATATATATGTAGAAGTTATATTTAATTTGTTGGGATACAACAAGCAAATATTTTTATAACTGATATAAAGCACTCAACAAATTTTTGGAGTAAAAATACAATATATTAACAAATGGAAACTATATTTATAAAACCATATTTATTTCATTATACATATTTCAAGGACACCAAAGCAAATTATGGTGCGCTTTCATCAGATAAAATATAATATAGATCAGTTTTATAAATAAATATTGACATACCTTTAAAGAATGCGACCATGTCGGTTGGAAGCTCCCGGTTTAGGGTTTTCTCTCTTTCTTTTGTTTTCCTTCTTTGGGTTTGTTCTTTCTTTTTCTTTTCCTTTTTTCCCTATTCCAACGGCTTAATTTAAATGTACGGGATTTAAACCTCTCCGACACTAATTTGTATAAGAGACCAATAATAAAATTAGTAACCCCACTATCCGGGAGCTTCCAACCGACATGGTCGCATTCTTTAAGGGTATGTCAATATTTGTTTATAAAACTGATCTATATTATATTTTATCTGATGAAAGCGCACCATAATTTGCTTTGGTGTCCTTGAAATATGTATAATGAAATAAATATGGTTTTATAAATATAGTTTCCATTTGTTAATATATTGTATATATATATATATATATATATATATATATATATATATATATATATATATATATATATATATATATATATATATATATATATACAGGGTGTTCGGGATAAATTTGACAGAATAATATTTGGTTGTTTTTTCAGATGTTTTAAATTCATTCATGCCCACTAGGCTTTATTTGAAAGTTTAAACCCTCCTTCATTCACATATGTGATGACAACGAGAATGGATGACTGGGAGCCACCTGAATCATGGAAGAGAATAACTTGTATCATGATGATTCGCGCCGGCCATCAAAATAAGGAGATTATGGTCGCTGCTCAATGCTCCCTGAACACTGTAAAAACAATCCGGCATGAACTGGAGAATTGCAATGGAGACTACGAGGCTGTGGCTAGAAGAAAGAAACATAACAGAAGATCTGATTGCTCTCGCACAGCAGAATTCATCGAAAATCTGCAGAAAAAAGTGTTGTAGGACCCTGGCATCGGAATTCGGTCTTTATTGCGTGAATTGAATGTTTCAGCCTCTACTAAGAAAATTGCACTCAATGAAGACCTTCGCTACTACTCATACAAGCGTCGCAGAGGTCAAAAATGGTTGTCAGCCAATTTTTACGACTACACCAGTCCCAATGTTTGGCCTCCGAACTCCCCTGATCTTAACCCGATGGACTATTATGTATGGGGCGCTGTAGAGAAAGACACCAATCGCCGTGCCAGTACTACAAAAGCCCAGTTAATCGACAGAATTAAAGTAGTTTTTGAGGGTCTTCCCAGGGAAAGTGTAAAATCAGCTTGCTCCAGGTTCCGGGCCCGGATTGAGGCTGTAATAGACGCTTATGGCGGTTATTTTGAGTAAAACTTTTTGACAATAGTGTAATTTCCTTGTCCATTGAATTTCTTTTAAATCAAATAAATTTTGTAGATACCAAGCACATTTTCTTTTTCCTGGTGAAACTGTCAAATTTATCCCGAACACCCTGTATATATATATATATATATATATATATATATATATATATATATATATATATATATATATATATATATATATATATATATATATATATATATATATATATATAATTGTTTCTGATTTAGGCACAAGGCCAACAATTTTGGAAAGGGGAAGTCGATGAGATTGACCCCAGTGCATTACTGGTACTTTATTTCATCGACTCCGTAAGGATGAAAAACAAAGCTAACTCTATGCCACAAAGCATATTATTCGACCCTCTACCGACACTGCCAATCCACCGCCCTTGAGGGTTTAAATTGATATCCAATGATTTCGCTCTTCTTTACAATTTGCTCAACAAGTTTATCTAGAGTACACGCATAGGATTAATTGTAAGACAACATTCCCAGCCAGAAGCCTAAGCTATGAAAATAATGTAATTATTGTTTCGACAGATTAACATATAAAATATGTATGTATGTATGCATGCATGTATGTATGTATGTGTGCGTGTGTGTGTGTGTGTGTGTGTGTGTGTGTGCATGTACGTATGTAAATATATATATATTAATGTTTTGACATAACTCCACACTACGAACGTTTTCTCAAATGCACCTGGTGATTTAGACGTGTTTTCGTATTGAAACCGCTGGTAGTGTGGAGTTATGTCAAAGTGTTAATTATTCGATATCGAACTGATTCACCTGCAAGTCTTTCATTCTCTCTATATATCTCGACAATGGTGCAGCATTTCTTTTACCCTTATTTTTAAAAGAAAACATGGTTGAGGAAACGCATTGAAGCTGTCTTTGCACACACCGGTATAGTTTTTCTTCATTTTTACTGTGCTCGCTAAACATTTTGTTTTGGCTCTATATATAACTCCTTTGCTTAGGCAATTGCCATAATATAGATATTTCCCTTAGTTCTAAGTTCTACTATTATATCCGAGTTCATAGGAGTTGTTCTAGATGACCATTTATAACTAGATGGTTATAACCCCACCAGTATTTTTTGAGCAGCTGTAACTAACTTCTATGTCGTTCTTATTAAATAATTTTTATACTTACACTTCGTTGGGAAGTGACTCCTGACTAAAATTAGTTACTAGATTCTTATTAAAAACCGGGTTAAATCAGATGACGTTAAGGTTTCTGTGCTTGCGTATTTTTCTTTAAACACACTTCTTTTTGGTGTAGAATTGTGAAATTTGATAACTTTTTAAAGTGGCCCTACTCTCGGGTTCCAAATAATAGGGGTGGGGTGAAATAAACAGGAGTGGGGTAGAAAATCGGTAATTTTTCCAGGTTGTTTCCGTTGATTTTTTTTTTAAACCTGAATTAATCATTTAGTTTACATATTGAGACCCCAACCCATTCTATTTATTTTATAACGTATGAGATTTCTTGTAATATTCTTTTTTTTTTTTTTGTCATGTATACGGTTTTTTAATGTCTAACGAAAATCAATTGTCGCAGGAATGCTACCACTTAAAATAAAATTTCGCCAGAGATAGATTAGCAAAATTTAACAAGCGGGGTTTGGAATACGACCTAGGGATGGGGGAGGGGTCTGAAAATATAATAAGCGGGGTGTGTGGGGGACGATTATTCTAGACCCGAGAGTATCTGGAAATATGTTGATAGCGGCCCTATCTGAGGAATGCTTATATTACTAACTATTTTTTGTTATATAATGGAAGGATGGTGAAGTCATTCTTAATGATCATTACGTTCTTCTTGGTCTTTTTACATAGTTTGGTATTTATCCATGTTTAGGTCTGACGGAATGTCTAAAAATATTAACTTTTCTAAGATTGGTGGTGATTGTAATTTTTTGGCAGATCCCCTTAAAACTGATGATTATCTTTACAGACCTGTCAACTCTCCCCCTCCAACTGGGAGATCTCCCCGTTTCGGCTCATTTCTCACTGTCTCCCCGTTTTTGTGAAAATGGATATAGTTTTCATTATGTAAAATCTCCCATTTTTGCCTCATTTCTCCCCATTTTAAGGCACTTTTTTTCATGATACTCCCCGTTTGGGTTTTTAGAGGTTGGCAGGTCTGAATTTACCTTATATCTCTCCACTGAGTGGGCCTTGTAGCCTCACGTTATAGAAATAGATGCATGCTAAATAGATACACAAACATTTTTTATTCTAAGGGTGTCAAGGAAAGAAGGTATGTTTTTCTGGCATTGCTCTAAAGAAAGAAGGGTAGGATTTAGAGCAAGGGTGTTGGCATATAGTAGCAGAATCTACGGGGGGAAACGAAGCATTTTATGTGCAAGGATAAAAAAAGTAATTAAGAGATTTTACTGTCAATGGTTTTGAGGTGTCAACAGATGTATTAAAGTTTATAGTGAGAGAATAGATGAATGGTAAAATGCCCGGATACAGAGAGGGATAGGATAGAACGAGGATATATAGACATAAATAGAGAGAGGGGGAGGGAGAAAGAGGAGGAGAAAGAAAGAAAATAAAGAGAAAAGCAACAACGAAAGAGGGAAAGAAGGAAGAAAAAGCCAGAGTGTGGCGGATGTTATGTATGCTGCACACAACCAGCTCAGCCTGCACATCTCTGCAACAATAGATGCAAGAGTATTGTGCAGCAACTTAATTAAAAACTGCACATAAAGTGCCATTGTGCTCTAGGTGCAGCAGAGAGGGGGGGGAGAAGAAGAAGAAGAAGAAGAAGGGAATTTATTCTGTTGGATGTGTTGTTTGATCTATGTTCAATTAAATATATATATATATATATATATATATATATATATATATATATATATATATATATATATATATATATATATATATATATATATATATGGAATACTGTTGGCTTCTTGCTCACAATAATTTCTATACTTTTTATTTATATATATATATATATATATATATATATATATATATATATATATATATATATATATATATATATATATATATATATATATATATATATAAATATATAGATATATATATATAAATATATACATATATATACATATATATATGTGTGCGTATATATATATATATATACATATACATACATATATATATATATATATATATATATATATATATATGTATGTATGTATGTATATATATATGTGTATGTATGTATGTATATATATATGTGTGTGTGTGTATATATATATATATATATATACATATATATATATGAGAAATGAAATTTCGTTTCATTTTTCCATATTTATATATATATATATATATATATATATATATATATATATATATATATATATATATACATATATATATATATATATTGAATGACATAATTGAGTTTAAATTGAAGCAAACAATAGAAAATATTATAAATGGAATTTCACAATAGTTCAATGTTGGCGACTTGCGTAGATTTGTTGTAAATATATTGAGGAAAATGTAAACATGCTCCGTCAGGCATCTAAACTTTACTCACATAGACATGGAGGCACTCCGTCGGTTACGACGACGAGTGCTCCAGTTGATCCAATCAATGGAACAGCCTGCTCGTGAAATTGACTTACAAGTGGCTGAACATTCCACAGACATGCGTACCCTTAACATAGTTCTCAGGGAGATTCAGCCTGACACACACATACAAATATACTCATATACATACACACAGAAATCTGTACACACAGACATATGTACACACAAACGTACACACATACATACACACAGACATATGTACACACAAACGTACACACATACATACACACAGACATATGTACACACAAACGTACACACATACATACACACAGACATATGTACACACGAACGTACACA
Organism: Eledone cirrhosa; assembly: GCA_964016885.1. Taxonomy (NCBI): domain Eukaryota; kingdom Metazoa; phylum Mollusca; class Cephalopoda; order Octopoda; family Eledonidae; genus Eledone; species Eledone cirrhosa. The sequence goes on from OZ024743.1 coordinate 87,689,829, forward strand.
CATACATACACACAGACATATGTACACACAAACGTACACACATACATACACACAGACATATGTACACACAAACGTACACACATACATACACACAGACAGATCTACACACAAACGTACACACATACATACACACAGACATATGTACGCGCAAACATACTCATACACACACACACAAACATGTACACACAAACATACACATATACATACGCACAGACATATGTACACGCAAACATACTCATATATATACACACATACATGCCCGTCGCCTCAATCTTTCTCCTGGTGAAGGAGTAGCATCTGAAACGTTAACACTCTCTTCCTGCTATTGCATATATTGTACCATTTGTGTTGTTATTTCTGTTTACCTTTTACACACACACATATATACATATATTATATATATATATATATATGTGTGTGTGTGTGTGTGTGTGTGTGTGTGTGTGAGTATATATATATATATATAGATATATATACACACATATATACATATATAAGAGATATGTACGAATGAAAGAGAAAAGTACTCAATGCATTTCGTAGAGTTTATATTTATTTGTTTGAATAAAGTGTGTGATTCAGAATCACATTATTTAGTTTCGTGTAAGAAAATATTCTCCTGATTGTTCAGATGCTTCGCTTTGGTTGAGAAATTTTTCACATCTTCTAAATATGGCTGATTATGAAGATATGTGTATTTCTGATGTATTGTTGGACAATGTTGGGAACGATGTTGTCTAAACAAGAGTAATTTACCATAACATTACATTTACCATAACATTACATACGGCGGCGCGGTGGTGGTGGAGGCGGCGGTGTTGGTGTGATCGTGGTGGTGATGGTGGTGGTGGTGGTGGTCGTCGTCGTCGTCGTCGTTGTGGCGGTGGTGGTGGTGGTGGTGGTGGTGTTGGTGGTGGTACGAGAGTAAATGATGAAAGCGAGTTCAAATATAAACAGCATCAATAGGTGATTTGTTAACAAAAATGATGCGATTTTGTTTCAAAGATGCCTGTATGGTCCTGTAACTCCCGAGGGAGTCATAGGGGCACCGTATTGACATACGGTATTTCTAGGGTATTTTAAACCTAGCGGAGCCTCATCCTCTCTAGGTCTGAATACAACAGATTTCTTCTAGAGAGAGTGAAAGAATAGAAGTGAGAAAAAGATATAGAGGAAGAATCAACCCCAGTACTAGACTGGTACCTTTTTTTATTGACCTTGAATAGATGAAAAACAAAGTTGACCTCCGCGGGATTTGAACTGAGAGAGCAGAGAGCCGAAACGAATACTACAAAGCATTCTCTCCAACGTTCTAACGACACTGCCAATTACCCGCCTGTCTCAAAAATGATTGAACCCCAAATTTGATGTGATCGTGTCTCAACAATAATTGGTCCCAGAAAGAGGCATGATCGATCGTGTCTCACAGTTAGCTAATTGGCTACCAAGAATGGCGTGACTTTCTCTCAATGTTCATTGGCTATTGAACAGGAAATAACAAAATATATATTTACTACAGTAGATTTATATCAGCTTTGCTATATAATTATTATATTTAGTTTTAGTTTGATCAAATTAGAAATGTTTAAAACAGTAAAGACTAGAGAATAATGAAATATCCTTTGAAGATTGCTACAACATTAATTGTGGACAGCAAAGAAGCATAAGGTCAACCACCAATAGCTACGTAAAAATGTAGCCAGAATTTTAGCCACTAGTGTATATAATATATTCATGGAGGTATCATATATATACATGGCAGTATTTTATATATACATAGTAACATTGTATGTATATATATATACATGATAATATTGTATATATATATATATATATATATATATTAGGATTGGTGCTCTGAAATAGCGATGAATACATGAATGTATGTATAGTATATCTGGAAATATACCGTATGTTTAATTAAAAACATTTAGAAGACCATACGCTATCAATTGTGGCTCTGATGAACGCCAACCAGCGTGAAACAGACTGTCAGCTTCTCTCCCTTCTTTCGCCCAAAAGATGTAAGTAACATAGGCACTACTTTAAAACTGTTAGCGTATGGTCTTCTAAATCTTTTTAATTAAATATACGGTATATTGCCAAATATACTATACATACATTTATATATATATATATATGATAGCATTGTGTAAATATACATGGTTGTATTGTATATATACGTGATAATATTGTGTATATACATGGTAATATTGTGTGTATATATATATATATATATATATATATATATATATATATATATATATATATATACAGAGGTTATATTTAATTTGTTGGGATTCAACAAGCTTAAACATTTTATATATATATATATATATATATATATATATATATATATATATATATATATATATATATATATATATATATATACAGAGGTTATATTTAATTTGTTGGGATTCAACAAGCTTAACAATTTTATATATATATATATATATATATATATATATATATAGTTTAACTATTTACGGTCTAGCTAATTTATTGTAGTATTGCTAGTATTGTTAGTATTGTTATTATTGTTCTGATTGAATGCCACTACTATATATAGAAGCCATGCCTGTGTATTCCCTTCATTCTCGCACGCTCTGATGAATTGACTGGTTATAACAAAGTATTGGTGATCGATTGACGCAAAAACAGGCGGGTAGCGATCTCTAGACCTACCAGTTCAGAGAAACAATTGTCAGCAATGTGAATAAAGCTCTTATTGTATAGCAAACCATGTCACTCTTCTTTCTTGATTTATTATTACTCCAAGTGTAAACTACATAGAAATCACCGCGTACTCGCAGCATCACTATGGAAACGTCTTGTTGAGTCAAACTTAGCCAAGCGTTAATACTATCCACTACTCGGAGTACCCTAACTGGACTACATCTAAGTGGACTACCTATAACAATAATTTGTTATCCCGTATATATATATATAGTAATAATGTTATATAAATGATAATATTGTATATACACATGGAGCTACTACATATATACATGGTAGTGTTGTATGGTAATATTGTGTGTATATATATATATATATATATATATATATATATATATACATGGTAGTGTTGTATGGTAATATTGTGTGTATATATATATATATATATATATATATATATATACATGGTAGTGTTGTATGGTAATATATATACATATATACATGGTAGTGTTGTATGGTAATATTGTGTGTATATATATATATATATATATATATACACACACAATATTACCATACAACATGGTATGTATGGGTGAATGCTAGTCTTCCACAAACAAACTTGTGCCTCGGATTAAATCGACTTTCCCCCCTCTCCTCAAGTTACTGGTACTTTATTTTAGGATGAAAGATAAAGCTAACCTCGGCAGGATTTGAACTAAGATCATAAAGAGCCGTAACTATATGCCGCAAAGCATGTTGCCCAACGATTTACTGATACTGCACAATCCAGTATATATACATGGTAATATTCTATGTATACACGATAGTTTTAGAGGTTAGCAGGTCTGTTGTCATTTTATTTTTCGGTGGCTGACGAATTCTAGCTTGAATCAAATTTTGCATGAAACTCTACAGTTCTGCACGTAACTCGCCGCTGCTTTTTATCCAGTGTCAAAAACTGGAAGAGAAACTCTACAATAATGTGTTGCATGTTCAGACATTTCTGTGAGAATCTTTTGGCAGATTCTACAAGTATAAGTTATCCCAATCATATGAACGACCTGATATGTTGTGCAGGAAACGTTTTCCATATTTTATGGCGGTTTTACTAGTGGATTGTTTCGTCTTGAATCGATAGCCGATCGGCGTTGGAACGTGCATGCCGCTCAGAATTCTGTGCTCGATATAAAGAACGTTTGGCATAAATCTTGACGCAATATTTCCAACGTTTCTGTAGCATGTAGCAGTTATATATAAATGTATATATATATATATATATATATATATATATATATATATATATATATATATATATATATATATATATATATATATATATATATACAGAGAGAGAGAGGGGGGAGATGACAGAGAGAGAGGTTGAGAGAGGACAGAGAGAGAACGAAATTAGAGGCTTTATGATGATGATGCCATTACACATAGCCATTAACACAGAATGATTATTTTGCCTTATTTCTGCCCATTGGCAGTATCGGTAGAAGGTTGGACGCCATGCTTTGACGCATAGAGTTACGGCCCTTGCCATTCTGAGTTCAAATACCGCCGAGGTTAACTTTGCCTTTCATCCTTACGGGGTCGATAAAATAAAGTACCAGTAATGTACTGGGTAATTGCTGGCCTTGTGCCTAAAGTAGAAACAATTATTAACAACAACAGCAATAAACACCAATAGCAGTAACAATAACAACAGTAGCAGCATCAACAACAATAATGACTTTCAGTTACTGAAGAGATCGTCTGCTTCTATTTTGGGAAACATTGATTGACAAAGATTTCGTAAGAATCTCATCAATTCTCTTGTGTCGAAGACAACAGTAGTTATTATTGTTGTTGTTGGTGGTGGTTGTAGTGGCTGTGTTAGGCGTGGTGGTGGTGGTGGTGGTGGTGGTGGTGGTTGTAGTGGAAGTGTTAGTCGTGGCGGTGATGGTTTTTGTAGTGGTGGTGGTGGTGGTGGTTGTAGTGGAAGTGTTAGTCGTGGCGGTAGTGGTTTTTGTAGTGGTGGTGGCGGTGGTGGTGGTGGTTATAGTGGAAGTGTTAGTCGTGGCGGTCGTGGTTTTTGTAGTGGTGGTGGTGGTGGTGGTTATAGTGGAAGTGTTAGTCGTGGCGGTCGTGGTTTTTGTAGTGGTGGTGGTGGTGGTGGTTATAGTGGAAGTGTTAGTCGTGGCGGTCGTGGTTTTTGTAGTGGTGGTGGTGGTGGTGGTTGTGGAAGTGTTAGTCGTGGTGGTGGTGGTGGTTTTAGTGGCTGTGTTAGTCGTGGCGGTGGTGGTGGTGGTGGTGGTGGTGGTTGTAGTGGTGATGGTGGTGGTGGTTGTAGTGGAAGTGTTAGTCGTGGCGGTAGTGGTGGTGGTGGTGGTGGTGGTGGTGGTGGTGGTGGTGGTGGCGGTGGTGGTGGTGGTTATAGTGGAAGTGTTAGTCGTGGCGGTCGTGGTTTTTGTAGTGGTGGTGGTGGTGGTGGTGGTTGTGGAAGTGTTAGTCGTGGTGGTGGTGGTGGTTTTAGTGGCTGTGTTAGTCGTGGCGGTGGTGGTGGTGGTGGTTGTAGTGGTGGTGGTGGTGGTGTTGTAGTGGAAGTGTTAGTCGTGGTGGTGGTGATGGTGGTGGTGGTAGTGGTGGTTTTAGTGGCTGTGTTAGTCGTGGTGGTGGTGGTGGTGGTGGTGGTGGTGGTGGTGGTGGTTGTAGTGGAAGTGTTAGTCGTGACGGTGGTGGTTTTTGTAGTGGTGGTGATGGTGGTGGTGGTTGTAGTGGTGGTGGTGGTGGCTGTAGTGGTGGTGGTGGTGATGGTTGTGGAAGTGTTAGTCGTGGTGGTGGTGGTGGTGGTGGTTGTAGTGAAATTTTTTTTGTTTTTGTTTTTTTGTTTCTCTCCGGTTTTCCTGGATTTTTTTTTCTTTTCTGTGTTTCTTTTATTTTTTTAAAGTTTTGTCTGATTCCAAAGAGAAACGTTTGTAAGTTAAAGTGAAGAATATAAGAGATGAGACCCTAATGTAAGCCATGACATGTTGTAGCATGTTCTAAGTACTAACGTCTATGCATGTCTGCACATGTCTACGCCATTACATCTTCTTGCTAGATCTTCAGATTATCACAGTTCCGTTTAGGGAGAAATATGGTTTTATTTGTCTTCACTCTAATATTTCGTCTCCGTTACAGACACACACATACACACACATACACATATGTACACATACATAGACAGGCATATCCACATACACACACATATACACATTGACACATATATGTACACACAGTTACAGACACACACATACACACACATACACATATGTACACATACATAGACAGGCATATCCACATACACATATATACACATTGACACATATATGTACACACAGTTACAGACACACACATACACACACATACACATATGTACACATACATAGACAGGCATATCCACATACACACATATACACATTGACACATATATGTACACACAGTTACAGACACACACATACACACACATACACATATGTACACATACATAGACAGGCATATCCACATACACACATATACACATTGACACATATATGTACACACACTTACAGACACACACATACACACACATACACATATGTACACATACATAGACAGGCATATCCACATACACACATATACACATTGACACATATATGTACACACAGTTACAGACACACACATACACACACATACACATATGTACACATACATAGACAGGCATATCCACATACACACATATACACATTGACACATATATGTACACACACTTACAGACACACACGTACACACACATACACATATGTACACATACATAGACAGGCATATCCACATACACACATATACACATTGACACATATATGTACACACAGTTACAGACACACACATACACACACATACACATATGTACACATACATAGACAGGCATATCCACATACACACATTGACACATATATGTACACACAGTTACAGACACACACATACACGCACATACACATATGTACACATACATAGACAGGCATATCCACATACACATATATACACATTGACACATATATGTACACACAGTTACAGACACACACATACACACACATACACATATGTACACATACATAGACAGGCATATGCACATACACACACACATACACATTGACACATATATGTACACACAGTTACAGACACAAACATACACACACATACACATGCAAACATACATAGACAGGCATATGCACATACACACACATACACATTGACACATATATGTACACACAGTTACAGACACACACATACGGACACATACACATATGTACACATACATAGACAGGCATATGCACATACACACACATACACATGCAAACATACAGAAAACACACAGACAGAAATACATCACACACACACACACATACGCATTGACACACATATGCACACACAGGTGCAGACACACACACGGATTCATACACACACATACATACACATAGACAGACATATGCACACACACACACACACAATTATACATAAAATACACAGACGTAGACACACACATCACACACATACACACATACACACTGAGAGACATATGCACACACAGGTGCAGACACACACACGGATACACACACACACACATACATACACACAAACACATATGCACACACACACACACACACACACACAGACATACATAAAACATAGACGAAACACATACATACACATAGGCAGACATACGCAAAGACACACAAGCACACATAAAAGACACACGCACAGATGGACACACACACACACACACTCACATTTACACATACACTCACGCAAGAACAGAACGCGCACACGCACATAAACAGAAAGAGAAAGGGAGAGAATAAAAGAGAGTGAGAGAATGGAAGAGAGAGAGAGAGAGAGAGAGAGAGAGAGAGAGAGAGAGAGAGAGAGAGAGAGAGAGAGAGAGAGAGATCGGTGAGTAGATTTATATATATATATATATATATATATATATGAAAAATATGGAAAGAAGGATACTTCGTGGTTGCACATGGGTTACATATTATAAAATTAGTCCCTCATCAGTGATTTGCCAACCGTCATTTGTATTTCATCGCATTAAAAATCAGATACCTCAGGTTGGTGCGAGCAATAACTAAAATAAGCTATTGGGACAAGTGAGTTGCGTAAAGCGAGTGAGACAAGTAAACAACAGAAGGAAAAGCAAACCGAAGATGGGAAAAAAAAACAAGCAACATGGTTATCCGATCAGCATAAGCTGGGTGAATTTCATGAGCGTTCAAAATACAGACCTTTCGCCGTGAATGAGATGTAAGAAAGAAAGAATCCCACTCCTAACGAACGGGAGGAAGTGAGAAGGAGAGAAACAGAGAGTGGGTGAGTGGAAGTGCGAGGAAGAGGTCAGTCGAGAGAAAGTGTAACTCACAGAGGGGGTGAAAGAAGGTAAGAAAACAAAGAGAACGGGTGAGCAGTAAGAGAGAAAGAGAGAAACAAATAATCGCAGTCTAGGTAAATATGTATGAAAAATATGGGAAGAAGGATACTGCGTGGTTGCACATGGGTTACATATTATAAAATTAGTCCCTCATCAGTGATTTGCCAACCGTCATTGGTATTTCATCGCATTAAAAATCATATACCTCAGGTTGGTGCGAGCAATAACTAAAATAAGCTATTGGGACAAGTGAGTCGCGTAAAGCGAGTGAGACAAGTAAACAACATAGAAGGTATATATATATATATATATATATATATATATATATATATATATAAATATAACAAAGGAATTGTGGTAAGGAACCAGATGGACCATAACGCACCAGAGTACTCAATACTTAGGGTAGTAGAGTGGGAAATAGGAAAAAGTATGACCCCGACGGCAGAGCTCAAGCCGTTTCGACGGCTATTTCTGGACTATATATATATATATATATATATATATATATATAGAGAGAGAGAGAGAGAGAGAGAGAGAGAGAGAGAGAGAGAGAGAGAAGCTGATACTGGAAAGGGTGATGTGTGGAGATATGAAGCCAAGATTCGGGACAGATATAAAAATGAGGAGACAAAGGAATTTACACTCGATATATATTTTGTCAGGAGAAAATCCGTGAGAAAAAATATAACTGTCACATTGGATAAATGCCATCTTGGGATGTCTTGGGTTGTCTAATGCCTTGTGGTGGTGGGAAGTTGGGAGATGGAAATTAAAGTTGCATATATATAAATATATATACATGTATATATATATACGTATATATATATGTATATATATGTATATGTATATATATATATATATATATGTATATATATATATATATATATATATATATATATATATATATATATATATATATATATATATATATATATATGTGTGTGTGTGTGTGTGTGTGTGTGCATACATATATACATGTATATATATATATATATATATATATATATATATATATATATATATATATATATACGGGATAACAGATTATTGTTATAGGTAGTCCACTTAGGTGTAGTCCAGTTAGGGTACTCCGAGTAGTGGATGATATCAACGCTTGGCTAAGTTTGACTCAACAAGGCGTTTCCATAGTGATGCTGTGAGTACGCGGTGATTCATATGTTGTTAACACTTGGAGTAATGATAAATCAAGAAAGGTTTTTAATCACATTGCTGACAATTATTTCTCTGAACTGGTAGGTCTAGAGATCGCTACCCGCCTGTTTTCACGTCATTCGATCACCAATTCATAGTTGTAACCAGTCAATTCATTCTCGCTAGCTCTGATGAATTAACTGGTTACAACTATGTATTGGTGATCGATGACGTGAAAAAGGCGGGTAGCGATCTCTAGACCTACCAGTTCAGAGAAACAATTGTCAGCAATGAGATTAAAATCCTTTTTTGAATAGCAAACCATGTCACTCTCCTTTCTTGATTTATAAATATATATATATATATAGAGAGAGAGAGAGGGGGGGAGAGAGAGAGAGAATCTCTGGAACTAGCTGTTGAAACGGCAAGAACTCAGACTTCTGCGTTCACAGATTGATTTTTTTAGTTTCAGAAGATCCCGTTAAGGGTGAGAGGAGCGATTCTTTGCTTAAACTTTAATCTGTTATTTTAATTTTTCCTAAGTTCCTTGTGTATGAGTTTAGTGTAAGTATTAAAATCCAGGTTGTATATATGATGCATAACTACTTCACTACTGGATGGGCGTGCATGGCCAGCGGCATATCACAATGATTGCATAACTGCACTAATGATTGCGTAACATTGACGACGTCACATCAATTACCATGTAACAGAAATATATATAATGCAATAAACAATTATGATGATTTAACCCAGTCTTAACAACCATATATATATATACATATGTGTGTGTGTGTGTGTGTGTGTATGTGTGTGTGTGCGTGTGCGTGTGTGTGTGCGTGTGTGTGTGTTGTTGCTGTTGTTTATAATTTGCAAAATTTCCTATTTGGAAACGTGTGTTAAAACAGATATCGTTATACTTTGGGAGAGTCGTGCTGCTAATAAAAAACACACGCACTTGTCTTCACTTCAATTTATTATAAATTTCCGGTTGGTTAGTCTGTTCGATAACTGGATAGTTGTTTATATATTATCAAAGCTCTTTCGTCACACCTTCTGTAACCCCCTCGGTGACTGGGTTTTTATTTTGTGTGTCTCTCCTTCGTTCTGTCCTACACCTCATACACAATACATAAAAACCCAGTTACTGAGGAGTGAAAACCACTAGACGTGTGTGTTTTTATTGGCAGCATGACCCGCGCAAACTATAACAATATATATATATATATATAACTCCTAGAATTAATGATTAACTGATTAATTTAATTAGACAATTCTATTGATTGATTAATTGTTTATGTTTGTTTGATAACTTCTGGTTGAGTGCTTAATTCGGTTTGTCTAAGGGTATTTCATTCCTTTGTCCCAAATTTCTAATTCACCGCCAAAACGGGGGTTACCTCCCTTTGAGAAAACCACGTGTCTATAGCGAAATTTACTGCTAGAACACACCCGCTGAGGCTATAGAACACAAGACTTGTTGGCGAAGTAAATCCTTTGTTCTGTCTTCAAAGGCCATTAACTTGCAGACCTCCGCAAGCGGA
>OZ024743.1:87703140-87705640 GCA_964016885.1 Eledone cirrhosa
TGTCTTTTGCCCGAAAGACATGGTGGTCCATGCCAGTTGATTAGTATAATAGACTTCTCTCATTACGATGAAGACATTTTGTTATTTTAGGTTTTATTGCTACCGAAAAAATCTGGTTCCCTTCTTAGGGTTAGATAGCTGCGTTTGTGGTTAGAAAGAAGCGGACATATTCGTGTGGAAATAAACAGTCTGACTGATAACGAGGTTCAAATTCCCGGTGTATAATACATTATTGTATTCTATGACTACTGTTCCGGTTGATTCGATCAAGGGAAAACCTTGCTCGTGAAATTAACGTACACATCGGAAAGATATGTATATATAAAATTTAAAATTGGTCGTTTTGGAAGCCTCAACAATGCAGATGGATAAATCTCCGGGTAACAGAATCAGGTGGTAATGAGGGAGATGTAAGAGGAAATGTAGAATGAGATGTATAGTGTGTAGAGAAACGTAGGAAAGAGTGTAAAATAATAACACGAGATAGAGTTACCTTGAAAGTGATTTAATTGTCCCTATATTTCGAATTTCGCATCCATCAACTGGGGCTTTTCCGAGAGGGAATGTTTTTAGTCGGAGAGGGACAACAAGTGGCCTCTGTTGTCTATCGTGTTAGTGTATATATATATATATGTATATATATACATATATATATATATATATATATATATATATTAAAATAACAGATTAAAGTTTAAGCAAAGAATCGCTATTATGTATATATATATATATATACATATATATATAATGTATGTACATACATACATACATACGTACTTACATACACGACAAACGACATTGTTACTAAATATTAGGCGTCAAAAAATGGTTTGTGATATTTATTCCGACTCTTTGAGCTCTGAGTTCAAATCTTCCCGATGTGTACCTTTGCCTTTCATCATTTTGATATCATTAAACAAAGTATCAGACCACGTGTGATGCATTGGCGGAATTGGTGCCATGTAATATCTGTTCTTGCACCGTATCCAGTTCAAATTTCGTATCTGTCACCAAAAAAGTGGAGACGTTCTGCTAGCTGCTGCGACCAACACTATCAGCAATGATAAAAACCCAAATGGAAGCATAATTTCCTTGGTTCAATCTGAAAAATCGGCTTCTTTCCTTTCAATTGCAAACTATCAAAGTATGTTTTTTTTGTTTTTTTTCTGGCTCCGCAACTCCTGGCGGTTTCGCAGAGGTGCCATCACGACATACAGCGTGTCTTGGGTACTTTAAACCAGGTGGAACCTATCACCTTCCCAGGTTTGAACACAGCCTTACACTCCCTTCTTTGAGAAGAAGGGAGTGTATGGAAGTGAGAAAGAGATATAGAGAAAGAAGGAAGAGTATGGAAGTGAGAAAGAGATATAGAGAAAGAAGGAAGAGTATGGAAGTGAGAAAGAGATATAGAGAAAGAAGGAAGAGTATGGAAGTGAGAAAGAGATATAGAGGAAGAAGGAAGTGTATGGAAGTGAGAAAGAGATATAGAGAAAGAAGGAAGAGTATGGAAGTGAGAAAGAGATATAGAGAAAGAAGGAAGAGTATGGAAGTGAGAAAGAGATATAGAGAAAGAAGGAAGAGTATGGAAGTGAGAAAGAGATATAGAGAAAGAAGGAAGAGTATGGAAGTGAGAAAGAGATATAGAGAAAGAAGGAAGAGTATGGAAGTGAGAAAGAGATATAGAGAAAGAAGGAAGAGTATGGAAGTGAGAAAGAGATATAGAGAAAGAAGGAAGAGTATGGAAGTGAGAAAGAGATATAGAGAAAGAAGGAAGAGTATGGAAGTGAGAAAGAGATATAGAGAAAGAAGGAAGTGTATGGAAGAATCGAGCCCCGCTTTGGACTGGTACTTTTTTATCGACCTTGAATGGATGAAAGGCAAAGTTGACATTGGCGGGATCCTAACTCAGAAAGAGTAGAGAGATAGAACGAATACCACAAAACATTCAATCCGATCTTTTAACGACTTTTCCATAAAAGTACAGTTTATCTCATTTCTACCACTACACAATTATATTTTTCCTACTGACGAAATTTAATAGATTGACACACGCAAGGGCTTACAGTAGTAGATAATTGAATAAATACAAAATATATTAGATAAACCATTTGTTTGTTTGTTTGTTTGTTTTGGTGGAGGTGGGGTGGGGGTCGAATTATTTTTCAACTACGTAGAGGGGGAATTACCAAAATCGTTAGAACGACGGATAGAATACTTTGCAGTATTCGTTCCGGTTCCCTGCACTTTGAGTTCAAAACCCACCGAAATCAACTTCGCAGTCGGTAACAAAAGTACCAGTCTAGTATTGAGGTTGATTCTTTATCAGAGCTTAGAAAGCCAGAACAACACTTGCCGGAGCCCATTACTTCTCCACAAATGTTATGGGACAAACACACACATACACACTCATTTATATGTATATATGTATATATATATATATATATATATATATATATATATATATATATATATATATATATATATGTGTGTGTGTGTGTGT
>OZ024743.1:87710640-87718140 GCA_964016885.1 Eledone cirrhosa
ATTGTACATAGTAAGATGCTCAAATGTTTCTAGTGAATAGGATTCTCTGAATTGTAAAAAGATTGTGCTAAACCCGAGTAATATTATTGAACCAGAGTCGACAGTGATACACACACACACACACACACACACACACACACACACACACACACACACACACACACACATATATATATACAACTATATATATATATATATATATATATATACATATATACAACTATATATATATAGTTCAAGGAAACAACAAGACAGAGATACAAAAAGTCTTTATATGGAATAGGGAAAGAAAGTTCGATGTGTCTGGTTTTAGTCCTTCTTCAGGAGTACAACAATAGAGACAGGATCACAAAGGATAGATACAGAAGATAAGAGGTAGTCCATAGTTAAAAAAATGAAAAAGACGGAAAAAGAGGTTGCCAACGGCCGTTGGCAACTTCTTTTGGCAACTTCTTTTGGCCAGCAAATTACCAGTGAATTACTGGTACTTTATTTTATCGACCCCGTAAGGATGAAAGGTAAAGTTAACCTTGGTGGGATTTGAACTCAGAATGGCAAGGGACGTAACTCTATGCGTCAAAGCATGGCGTCCGACCCTCTACCGATACTGCCAATCCACGTGGGTGGATTGGCAGTATCGGTAGAGGGTCGGACGCCATACTTTGCAGCATAGTTACGTCCCTTTACGGACTGAGTTCAAATCCCGCCGAGGTTAACTTTGCCTTTTATCCTTACGGGGGCGATAAAATAAAATAGCAGTAATACACTGGGATAATTGCTGGCCTTGTGCCAAAAGTTGAAACAATTATATATATAATATATATTCTAGTCCTGTAGAAGCCTTTTCTATATTAAATATATTCTATATTAAATATATTCTATATTAAATATATATCACTTCATCACCTTGACCGACCAGTCAGTCGGGCGCCATTCGGCGCCGCTGGTAACAGCACGTGCTGTTTTAGCCATACGATGCGCCATCCCACTGGCTGGGCGAGCAGGCCGTAAGTCTAAAGTCTGTCTTAAGCCAGAAGGCTCATTTTGCCGGTGCTTATCCTCATTTCATAGCGTGAAGCGACTATATATATATATATATATATATATATATATATATATATATATATATATATATATATATATATATATATATATATATATATATATATATATAAACGTTTGAATATGTATAATAAAGCCAAAACAATGCAGGTATGGACATAGAAAAAAGAATGCAATTGCAAAAGATATTGTTGACAAATCGTCTTTTACCTTAGATTTATTTAAATGTCCTTAATTTTCGAGATAATATCTCTTCTTCAGAGGGAAATATAAGGTCTCAAACCAGCGTTCTAAATATCTTGCCAAGCCATGCTGACAGGAAATAGTATAGAGTATTTGTTCTATCTCTAATGTCAAAGAGTTAAAATTAGGTGGATAAAGAGTAGTCTCCCTTTAAAAGGGGTTTGTTTAGGGGGTTGTTTTTTTATATTTTATATTTTATATACATGCCTGTTTAAGTGTGTGGGAGAATGCATGAAGGTGTAAGTATGTGAGTGTGTGTGTGTGAGTGTGAGAAGATAAGTCTATTCGTAAATGTGCGGGATAGGTGTTGTCTGGTGTTACAACTGCTGCAGACTAGCCAACTGCCCCATCAACGACACAGACCTATGCCACCAGGCTTACGTCGTATACAGACTAGAGTGTGACAAATGCAACAACTTCTACGTAGGTAGCACCACCAGACCACTCCACATAAGAATAAAAGAGCACCTCAATACTAACGCTTCCTCATTTAAGAAACACCTAGTTAAATGCAAAAACACCGACAAAACCATAACAGTTAGGATAGAAACTAAGGAAAGAAACCTCGGCAATCTTAGAATTAAGGAAGCACTAATTATAGATAAAACACAACCACCAATCAATAATAGACTAGAACTCAACACCCAATTTATAACCTGATAGGGCTTCTAGCCCCATATTTACACCACCCCCCACACACACACACGCACACACCCCACACACACACGCTTACACCTCCACTTATTCTCTCTCACACATACACACACAAAACCAGTTCTAACACCAGACAACACCTATCCCGCACATTTACGAATAGACTTATCTTCTCACACTCACACACACACACTCACATACTTACACCTTCATGCATTCTCCCACACACTTAAACAGGCATGTATATAAAATATTTAAAAAAAAACCCTAAACAAACCCCTTTTAAAGGGAGACTACTCTTTATCCACCTAATTTTAACTCTTTGACATTAGAGATAGAACAAATACTCTATACTATTTCCTGTCAGCATGGCTTGGCAAGATATTTAGAACGCTGGTTTGAGACCTTATATTTCCCTCTGAAGAAGAGATATTATCTCGAAAATTAAGGACATTTAAATAAATCTAAGGTAAAAGACGATTTGTCAACAATATCTTTTGCAATTGCATTCTTTTTTCTATGTCCATACCTGCATTGTTTTGGCTTTATTATACATATTCAAACGTTTATACCTCATTACACAATGCTTCAAGTGAACTATAACCTCCTCCTATATATATATATATATATATATATATATATATATATATATATATATATATATATATATATATATATATATATATATATATATATATTATATATATATATATATATATATATATATATATCAAGTAAGAAAATTTTCGAAACAGAGAGTGGGTTTGAAATTATTAGAAATATAAGCGATCGCCGTATTTTGATTAAAGAAATTATTTAGCCTGATAGTGGGGTTAAGAACCCTCGGAGAAATGGAAAAAGATCAGTATTGACGTACATTATATTATATTATTATATATTATTATATAATAATATAATATAATATATATATAGGGTGGTGGTGTTTGGCAGTATCGGTAGAGGGTCGGAAAACATGCTTTGTAGCACAGAGTTACGCCCCTTTCTGATCTGAGTTCAAATCCTGCCGAGGTTGACTTTGCCTTGTGCCAAAAGTAGAAACAATTATATATTATTATATATTAGGGTCGGACGCCATGCTTTCCAGCATAGTTACGTCCCTTTACGATCTGAGTTCAAATCCCGCCGAGGTTGACTTTGCCTTTCATCCTTATGGGGTCGATAAAATAAAGTACCAGTAATGCACTGGGTAATTGCTGGCCTTGTGACTAAAGTAGAAACAATTATATATATAATATATAATATTATATATATAATACGCAAGGCATGGATTTTATAGAGGAGTGGTATTAGACCAGAACAATAATATCAATAACAAAAGAACTCGATACTGAATAGTTAAAATAATAACATCAATATAAGTAAGAAATAGAATATTATGATAAAACTAGCATGGTAAACTAGCATAGTACAGATGTATGAAGTTGACATGTGAAAACTACTATAGGTTACTTTAGATGTAGTTTTTTAGGGATGAATTTATAACTAATAAAATCTACTTAGAGTCAGATTTTTAGAATCTACCCCTTTAAGTGCAATTATGGGAGGTCTAGATACAGGTGTGTTGTGGGTCTAAAAGCGCGCTAGCAATAAACCGGAGATTTATTTATGGTTTGACAGATAAGTATTTCCGTTCTATCAACTTAGATTGATAGAGTGAGTGTATAAAGATATATGGTTCTTAGGTAGTATTAAGTGAAATTGTAGATTCAGTATTTTAAGGTTTATGTGGCTTATTCTAAATGTTGGGATTGCTAGTTCGAATCATGGGGGTTTAGTTTTCACAACATCAACGACAAATAGCGTATAATTAAGACAATAAATCAACAATAAAATATGCATGGTAAATAGATAGAGAACATGATGAATGAAATTAGGGATAGGGTATATTGAGATGATCATAATGGTAATAAGAAGAAAATAAGAAAATAAGAGTTTCAAGGAGTGCAAGGGTTTAGAATTAAGTTCATCTGTTAGAGATCATGGGTGCTAATATGAGATATGTAGATATAATTGTTTGGTCCGAAAGAATAAACAACAGCAAAGGCTAGATTGATTTATGGGCTGACATGATAATTGGTAGATGTTTGTAGATATTACAGCCCCATCTTGGTGGTATAGATGTAGGGAGGCTGGAAGGTGTTCATAGAAGATTATGGTTCTGAAGTGGGCTGTGTGAGAATGCAGATTTCATACGTTAAATTCTAAGTGATTTTCCATTAATTTTGGGGATGTTGGTTCGAATCACGGTGGTTTAAATCTCGTAAATTTAGTAGCAATCCTATGTCTGCAGAAAATTGACTTTTCTATTTTGCTGTTAAGTAGCATTTTATCGTACCTTAAGATATGTAGCAATTCAAGGTTGCAGAGCCCTCAATAGGACATAGTGCTGCTATAGGCCTTTGTGGCCGCTAATTTCGACCAGCTAATATTGTAATCAAGGTTTTTGTCCTTAAGTTGCCAGATTTTATTGGCGAGGGTTGTGGAATTCACCAGTGCACGGTTCTTCATTGAATGTCTGTGTACATACCACTCCTCTATAAAAGCCATGCCTTGCGTATTATCCTCACATTCGCTCGCTCTGATGAATTAACTGGTTATAAACAAAGTATTGTAGATCGATTGACGCAACATCTAGCGATTAGCGAACTCTAGACCTACCAGATCAAAGAAACAATTGTCAGCACTGTGAATAAAGCCCTTATTGTACAGACAACCATGTTACTCTTATTTCTTGAATTATTATTTCTCCAAGTATAACCTACATAGAAATCACCGTGAACTCGCTGCATCACTATGGACGCGTCTTGTTGAGTCAAACTAAGCCATACGAGTACTCTAACTGGACTACATCTAAGTGGATTGCCTATAACGATAACTTGTTATCCCGTATATATATATATATATATTTATTTATAAGCAAAGAGATATTTAATTTGTTGGTAATTCAACAAATTTATTTATTACTAGCAGAATGGCCCGGCGTTGCTCGGGATTTGCTCTAGGGTTCTTATATATTTGATATATATTTATCCTTCTCGAGCCTCGTGAAGTAAATACGTTTGTTTATATTTTGTTATTGTGTATGCAAAAATACCTGTACACGAATATATAAATAACAGTACAGAGAAGTACGGAATACCTCGGCCTCGGGTGGGTGTCTACATGTTGTGCTTATAATAAATGGAAACTATATTTATAAAACCATATTTATAAAACTATATTTATAAAACTATATTTATAAAACCATATTTATAAAACTATATTTATAAAACTATATTTATAAAACCATATTTATTTTATTATATATATTTCAAGAGTACCAAAAAAACTTTAGTACGCTCTCATCAGATAAAATACAAAATTTGTTTAATAAATAGTGACATACCTGATAAACCAAACCTTATCGGTTCAGGTTCCATTTGATCTGATGAGAGTGTACCAAAGTGCTTTTGGTACCCTTGAAATCTAAACTATAATATATATAATAAAACAAATATGGTTTTATAAATATAGTTTCCATTTATTAATATCAATGATATATATATATATATATATATATATATATATATATATATTAAGTGATGAGTCACGATATACTAGTTTCAACTGTGTACACAGAGAATCATCAGATAAGACTCGACCTGTAAGTACATAGGTGAAACTCTGCGGTAACAAAACTCATCACTTAACCATAATAACAAATATTTAAACTTTACTCGGTTTTACATCCATCAACATCATACGTCCGTCAACAACATAACAGTTGTTATATAATAAACTGGAGTAGGAAAATGTAGAACAGTGTTTTCACACACATCCACACACACACACACACACACACACACACACACACACACACACACACACTGTATATGTGAGTATATATATATATATATATATATATATATAACAAAGGAATTGTGGTAAGGAACCAGATGGACCATAACGCAACAGAGCACTCAATACTTAGGGTAGTAGAGTGAGAAATAGGAAAAAGTATGACCCCGACGGCAGAGCTCAAGCCGTTTCGACGGCTATAGTCGTCGAAACGGCTTGAGCTCTGCCGTTGGGGTCATACTTTTTCCTATATATATATATATGTATACATATATATATATATATATATATGTATGGGAGTGTGTGGATACGATCTAAATCCTTATACACACACACACATACACACACATATATATATATATACATATACATATTTATATATATATATATATATACATATATATATATAAATAAATATAAATATATATATTTGTATGTATGTAAATATATATATATATATTTATATATATATGTATATATATACGTATATATATAAATATATATATATATATATATATATATATATATATATATATATACAGTGGACTCAAAAAGTAGATACTATACGGCAGATTGTAATTTCTTAATTGATAATAAATAAAATTAATAAATATGGTGACGACGACGACGACTGAGACAACAACGACGGAGGAGATGATGATGATGGTGGTGGTGGTGGTGGTGGTGGTAATGATGATGATGATGATGATGATTGGGAGGAGGAGGAGGAGGGGGGAGGGGAGGAGGAGGAGAAGGAGGAGGAGGAGGAAGGAAGGAAGGAAGGTGAAGGGTTATAGGTGAAGAAGGAGGAGACGTGATAGAAAAGGGGAAACTAAAACTATGATAATAGTGATATGAGCAAGAATTGTTAACGATTTCGTTAATAACAATTACTACCACCACCACCACCACCACCACCACCACCACCACCACCATCACCACCACCACCATCACCATCACCATCACCATCACCACCACCACCACCACTACTACACCCACCATCATCACCACCCCTCACAAACAACACCACCACCAGCATTACCTCCTCCACCATCACTACCACCATAACCAATACCACCATCACCTAACCGCCACCACAATCAGTACACTCGTCCCAGCTATCATCACCACCCTTATCACCATCATCATCATCTCCATCAGTAACCAGTGTTAAAATTAATGCTAACTGCAGCACCCGCCTCTAAATATATCGATATGAAGGAGTGATTGATATCGAAAATATCTGTGATTACTGAATATTGATCTAAGGCTATACAAATTACTGTTGACATACATAAATACATCATGTACATATGTAAAGGTATATGTGTATATGAGAGTGTGTGTGCGTTTGTGTATGTTTGTGAGTGCGTAAATATAAACTGTCATATCTGAAGAATTGTCGATTAAGAGTCGGGATTCGATCACATGATCACAACCAAACTGATCAATATGGAAACAAATTGTAATATGAAATAAAGTTTACAAAAAGCTACAATTCTTATTTGGAATTTGTAAAAGTTCCATATTACAGGGACCGCAGTGGGACATACCAATTCGATAGGCCATTGCTTTTTGATAGCTTCGTCCAGCTGATTTTATATTCTATGTTTGCATCTTTGAAATGCCAGATTTTATTGGCGAGAGTTATTGTATTTAAGAGATTCCTGTTAATCATAGAGT
>OZ024743.1:87720640-87745640 GCA_964016885.1 Eledone cirrhosa
CATGCATACATATAAACTCATGCAGCATATACATACATATATATGTGTATGTGAATATGTATGTATATATATATATGTGTGTGTGTGTGTGTGTGTGTGTATGTATACACGTACACACACACACACCATACACCACACAAACACACACACACACGCGCGCGCGCAAACATGTATATACACTGAGGTATGTTCCAACATACACAGGCACCAAAACCTGTTATACAGCCCCAATATGGCGGATGTTACTGTTAAAACAATAAACGCGCAAAAAATGGCGCTTGTTGTTTTCATCACTGATACAGAATCCACTGAATCTAATTCTGAATCTATTGTTTGTCCAACACCAACACTACCATCACGAAACCCACCACAAATGCCGCTGCCACCCCCACCACGCCATCACAACCTCCACCTCTTATTACCATCACCACCCCCACCACCGCCACCACAACCACCACCTCTTATTACCATCACCACCCCCACCACCGCCACCAGAACCACCACCTCTTATTACCATCACCACCACCACCATTACCACCATCACAACCACCAACTCTATTACCATCAACACCACCACCACCACCATCACAACCATCACCCCCATTACCATCATCACCACCACCACCACCATCACAACCACCACCTCTATTACCATCACCACCACCACCACCTCCATCACAACCATCACCGCTATTACCATCATCACCACCACCACCACCATCACAACCACCACCTCTATTACCATCATCACCACCACCACCACCATCACCACCACCACCTCTATTACTATCATCACCACCACCACCATCAATATCACGCCCACAATCACCATCATCAACACTATCGCCATCATCATCACCAATATCACCCGTATCACCCGCCCGCATCATCCATATCACTATTATCAACACTATCACCATCCCCATCACCACCACCACCACTAACAAGAACAACAACAATAATAATAACTATATCACCATCATCCCCCGCGACCGTCTCCATCTCCATCACAATAACCCCCCATGATCATCACCACAACCACAGCCATCACCATTATCACAACAAACAACAACAACAATACCATTACTACCCTCACCACCACAACTATAACCACAACCATTACTACAAATATTTGTTATCATCACCAACACGACCACGACCACCACCATTACCACTACCATCATTACCACCACCACCATTACCACTACCATCATTACCACCACCACCATTACCACTACCATCATTACCACCACCATCACCACTACATTCATTACCACCACCACCACCACCATTACCACTACCATCATTACCATCACCACCATTACCACTACCATCATTACCACCACCACCATTACCACTACCATCATTACCACCACCACCATTACCACTACCATCATTACCACCACCACCATTACCACTACCATCATTACCACCACCACCATTACCACTACCATCATTACCATCACCACCATTACCACTACCATCATTACAACCACCACCATTACCACTACCATCATTACCACCACCACCATTACCACTACCATCATTACCACCACCACCACCACCATTATCACTACCATCATTACCACCATGTCACCATCATTACCACTACCACCACCACCATCATTACCACCACCATCATTACCACCACCATCATTACCACTACCATCATTACCACCACCACCATCATTACCACCACCATCATTACCACTACCACCACCCCATCATTACCACTACCATCATTACCACTACCATCATTACCACCACTACCATCATTACCACTACCATCATTACCACCACCACCATTACCACCACTACCATCATTACCACCCCCACCATTACCACCACCATCATTACCACTACCACCACCACCATCATTACCACTACCACCACCACCATCATTACCACTACCATCATTACCACTACCTTCATTACCACCACTACCATTATTACCACCACCACCATTACCACCACCATCATTACCACTACCATCATTACCACCACAACCATCGTTACCACCACCACCATTACCACCACTACAATCATTACCACCCCCACCATTACCACCACCATCATTACCATTACCATCATTACCACTACCACCATTACCACCACTACCATCATTACCACCACCACCATTACGACCACCATCATTACCACTACCACCACCACCATCATTACCACTACCATCATTACCACCACCACCATTACCACCACTACCATCATTACCACCCCCACCATTACCACCACCATCATTACCACTACTACCACCACCATCATTACCACTACCACCACCACCATCATTACCACTACCATCATTACCACTACCATCTTTACCACCACCACCATTACCACCACTACCATCATTACCACCCCTACCATTACCACCACCATCATTACCACTACCACCACCACCATCATTACCACTACCAGCATTACCACTACCATCATTACCACTACCATCATTACCACCACCACCATTACCACCACTACCATCATTATCACCACCATCATTACCACTACCGTCATTACCACTACCATCGTTACCACCACCACCACCATTACCGCTACCATCATTACCACCACCACCATTACCACCACTACCATCATTACCACTACCATCATTACCACCACCACCATTACCACCACCACCATCATTACCACCATCAATACCACTACCATCATTACCACTACCATCATTACCACACCATTACCACCATTACCACCACCACCATTACCACCATCATTACCACCACCACATTACCACCACCATCATTACCACTACTACCATTACCACCACACCATCATTACCACTACCACAATTACCCCCAACACCATTACCACCACCACCATTACCACCATCCCCATTACCACCACCACCATCCTCATTACCACCACCACCACTACCACCATCACCACCACCCTATCCTTACAACCACCATTATCACCACCACCACCGCTACTATGATTACCATTACCACCACCACAACACCCCATCCCCAACAACAACCATTATCACCATCAATTTATCTTAATTGCGGAATTTCTAGTTTGAAAGAGGCAAGCCAGTCCCTTCACTTCCTTATACACTCTATATAGCCTTTGTTGTCCTTTCTCTTCATTTTTCTTTAGTTTTCTAATATTTTCAGCTTTTGTTTTATGTTTGTTTTAGGTTTTCTTTTGTTTTGTTTTCAGTAATTTTCATTCTGCGTTCTTTGTGGTGAGCTGGCAGAGCTGGTTGAGCGCCAGATAAAATGTCATTGCGTTATTTATTCAGAGTTCAAATCGTACCAAGCTCAACGTTGCCTTTTATTCGTCCGATTTTGATAAAATTATAGTACCACTCAGTTTTGGATTTAGACGTTGAGGGACCCGGGGAACTTCAGGTTTAGAGGGCTTCTCATACACACAAAATTATAATACAAAGCAAAACCCCTAATTTTACATATCAAAGTTAGCTTGGCGCAAATAATTTGAATTGGAAAAGTTATACATACAGTATTACATTTTAAAAATTCTAACCATCCTAAAACCAAAATGCCCAGCTGAAGGCACAAATATATTGCTACGGCCATCGCTGATGGGAATGCCCCTCCCGCCGCTGCAGGGGGCCCGGGGCAATTACCCGCTTTACACCCCAAAAAAATCCGGCCGTGGTATCGCTCAAGTACTTGGGTTGATTCAATCGACTTTGTTCTTATGGCAAATTTGCTGGCCTTGTTTCGAAATTAAGATTCAATATTTCCAGTTGGTGTTGCTATTGTTGTTGTTGTGTCGCGCTGAATCTCTTTGATTATCACGTTAAGGGTACATGTGTCTGTGGAATGTTAGTCCCACTGGATGTTAATTTCACTAGCAGGTT
The DNA here is from genome assembly GCA_964016885.1 of Eledone cirrhosa. NCBI lineage: Eukaryota > Metazoa > Mollusca > Cephalopoda > Octopoda > Eledonidae > Eledone > Eledone cirrhosa. The sequence goes on from OZ024743.1 coordinate 87,724,503, forward strand.
GATCCGGAAGTCCATTTTCCTCCATTTCATCTTCACCTAGTTCAGAACTATACAGATTTCCTTGGTAAATATTTACCAAGGAAATCTACAAAGTGGGAAGAGAGGGAGAGAGACAGAAAGAAAGAGAGATAGAGATAGATAGATAGATAGATAGATAGATAGATAGATAGAGAGAGAGAGAGAGAGAGAGAGAGAGAGAGAGAGAGAGAGAGACAGACAGGCAGATAGACAGACAGACAGACAGACAGACGGATAAATAGATAGATAGATAGATAAATTTCTTTATTAGCCACAAGGGCACAAAAGAAGGGGACAAATACAAATGGGGAGTTTACATACAGGTATATGAAAATAAAACTATTAATAAAATAACAAATAACAATTGATATCCAATAGGGGGGAGATGTTACACAGGGGTTGTACACACCCCGAATAAATGTACAACCCTCATCTCCAGGAGCACCAAGAGTGAGTAATCCCTTCCTCTCTTCCTCTTTTTCCTCAACCTACAGGCTTATATAGAGAGAAGGCCCAACCACTCGGGCCATCTTTGTCACATTCACCCACCTTTTATAAAATTTGCTGGGGTACAGCACCTCTCTCTCCATCCTCATTCTTCTTCCAAAATGATATTTGAAAAAACGAATCAGTTGCTCGCCGGAGAGAAAGGTGCCTGACCTCAGCCTTTTTAACCTCGTCCACCATATAACCTCTTTCACCATAGCCATAACACATAGGAAAACCGCCTCTTCCTCGTTTTTGAAGGAGGGTGGCGGTTTGATCATGACAGTGGACTCGGTGGTCAACCGGATTGGTCCCACCCGCGACAATAGTCGTTCTACATAGCCCCACAGGTCGGTAACGCCCGGGCAGTGTACAAATGCGTGCGCCACGGTTTCCTCGTCTCGCACGCATCTCGGACAGTTCTTTTTCCAAGGGTCCCTACCCGGGCGCCCGTGTCTGTAGAGCTTGTCTCGAACTGGTAGCACTGCCAGGCCAGGGACTTTTGGAAGTTGTCCATTGGTCCCGGGGGGAAGGTCCTACCGAACAGACTGGCCAGCTCGTCCTCCTCTACGCCTAGAGTTTCTCCGAGCGTGTCGTCGCACTTGCTGCGGACCAACCCTCTATAGAATGTCGAAGTGGAGTCTCCACTGATCGCTGAGTCCGTTTGCCAGAGGACTGTGAGCACCTGAGCACATTCGATGTGCCAGTCGCCCATTTTCCTCGGTCTTTGCTTGACCCAGGACTGCAGCTCGGTCAGCGAGACGAGTCGTGGGAAGGCTCGCCTCACGAACGGAGCCCACACCGGTTGTCTGGTGAGGAATACGTGAAGGTGCCACAGCCTGAGCGCGTGTTTGCGCATCGTCAGCCACGGCATCCCCAGCCTTCCGTTTGAAGGGTGTTGGCAGCAGATGGATCTTCTCACCAAAGGAGCCCGTTTCTTCCAAAGGAATTGGAAGAGCGCGCGCTCCATTTTGGTGAGCATTTTGGCTGGACAAGGTACGACGGTCAAGCGGTAGTAGCTGACGGACGCTATAAAAGTGTTCGCCACCTCCGCTCGACCTTTCAAGGATAGTTTGCCTTCGGCCCACTTCTGGGTGAGTGCAAACACCTTGACCGTTACCTCTTTCCAGTTCTTCTCCACCTGGAGGTCCGGACCAAACCAGACCCTGAGCAGCTTTACCGGTCCTTCCGTCCAGCGTCCGACGACGCCATCGGAAGGCATCGGTTTGCCTCTCCACGTTCCGAGTTGCAAACCGACGGATTTGTCTCGGTTCAGCTTCGCTCCTGTGAACCTTTCGTATTCCTCCAGTAAGGTGCCGCTCTCCCCGATTTAGATAGATAGATAGACAGACAGACACAGAAACAAACATATATATATATATATATATATATATATATATATATATAGTAATAATAATAAATTTGAAGACTAAAATCCAAAGAGGGCTCGATAAGGATAATTATATATCAAATATATAAGAATCGTAGAGCAAATATTTATTAAAATAACAGATTAAAGTTTAAGCAAAGAATCGCTGCTTTCACCCTTAACGGAATCTTCTGAAACTAACAAAGTCAATCTGTAAACGCAGAAGTGGATATTTCAAAAAAACGTTGCAACCGGAGGAAGACAGGAAGACGATACTTTGGTTCGTGGAAACGTTCCCTGGCAAAGAACGGGAAAAAACGAATATAATACGTCATTAATAGGAGCGGTGAAAAACAATTACGCGCAAAGACAGAACCACGTTTATGGTATAAAAGAAGTCGTAGACTAATGTTCTCTTAGGTGGTTCATAGAGACGTTCTCTGGCAATGAACGAAAAAAACGAAGATAATACGTCATATGTGGGGCGTGGAGAACAATTGCACGCAAAGACAAAACCACGTAAATGGTATAGCTGAAGTCGTAGACTAAATTTTAACTAGGAAACCGAATGAATCTCCGCTTCAGAGTAAAGAATAAAGTAAATAAATACAATACAGAGGTAATAGAAATTAAATAAATACATACACGCATGCAAATACGTACATACACAAGCATACGCAAAACACTTGCCATAGGTATACAAAACCACGCACATATAAATATGTGTGTGTGTGCGTGTATACAAATAAATAAATAATTAAATAAACGTATATAAATAAATAAATACGTATATAACAAGCGCACACACATACCTACATGTAAATACACAAATGTTCGGAGACGTAAGTCAACCAAAACATGAAGTACACATAACCACCTAAGAGAACATTAGTCTACGACTTTTTTTATACCATAAACGTGTTTCTGTCTTTGCACGTAATTGTTTTTCACCGCTCCTATTAATGACGTATTATATTCGTTTTTTCCCGTTTTTTGCCAGGGAACGTTTCCACGAACCAAAGTATCGTCTTCCTGTCTTCCTCCGGTTGCAACGTTTTTTTAAATATCCACTTCTGCGTTTACAGTTTGACTTTGTTAGTTTCAGAAGATCCCGTTAAGGGTGAAAGCAGCGATTCTTTGCTTAAACTTTAATCTGTTATTTTAATAATATATATATATATATATATATATATATATATATATATATATATATATAAATCAGCACAGGGGAATCTTTGAAATGCGTATGTTTTGCTAATTACGGTTTTTATGGGAATACCTGGTTTTTCAACTATCTTAATATTTAATTTGGGCTCTTCAAAATCTATAAGCTAGTTCGCCTCTTGGGGTTGTGTTGACGAACATTCGGTATTTAGTGCTATATATATAACAAACAATACTGACTTAAGAGAAATATAAATAAATAAATAAATAAATAAATATATATATATACACAAGCACAATAACAACAAACACATATAAATACACACTAATAAACTAAGATAGAATACAGTAACCAAAACACAGTCACCCAAACTCGAACACGCACACCAAACACTATACACACACACGCAAACGCATGCGCAGAGACGAAGACAAAAATAAATAAATAAACAGATGAAATAAAAATGGCGTAGACATACAATACAAAAGGAGGAAACATAATAGTACCACTGATGATGTTGCAGATGTGCAACGAAAGAACTTTGTTAGACTATATATATGTATTTATATCTGTATTTTTGACCGTTGGGCAGTCAGTGATAAACATTGACGGCCAAATGAATTAACTGTGGAGATATAAAAGATACAGAAGCGAAAACCAACCAAACAGTGAGTTTGTTCTGTTATTATTCCTAGCAATATTATTACAACAATATGACCCTCCCCAAGTATAACAATATTTGTTTCGACACATGATTTCATATCAAAAACCTTGCAAAACAAATTCATCGCTATATATATATATATGTGTGTGTGTGTGTGTGTGTGTGTGTGTGTGTGTGTGTGTGAGAAAAACCACAGACCCTCCATCTCAACTCTACTTTTGAAAAGCAGAAGAACTGCGAAACCGGTAAAGGAACCAAATAAATATATATATTTTTAAAAAAAATAAGACTCCAGTTGCATTTTCGATTTCATCTTTTTTTCTTTATACTTTCACTCGTGTAGGACACCTCGGTTATTTTTCATTTTGTAAAAAAAACCTCACTTTCTAATATATATATATATATATATATATATATATATATATATATATATATATATATAGTATTAAGGATACTATTTATGGTTATGTATATACTAAAACTTTTTATAGTTATATATATTTTAAACCCTAAACAGTGAAAGACAGTAATTTATTACTACCTTATTACCAGTAAGATAAATACCTCAATGTAATAACAATGTAATAACATTGAAATAATTTTGTTTTAATATGATTTTAATTTTTGAATTTAAATTACCATGCAAAAATATTATAATGGATGTCACCCCACTGTGCATCGATATATACATATGTTTCTGTATGTCTCTTGTGTTGGAAAGGAGGTCATGTATGTAAACAATCATTGAAAAATTGCTCCGAAGACACCAAACCTCGGTTTGGACGAAACAATTGTAAGCTAATAAATGGTTTGAACAGAACTTTGATTCATGTGATTTCTATATATATATATATATATATATATATATATATATATATATATATATATATATATACATACATATATATATACACAGTTGATATATATATATACACAGTTGAAAATTGAAAACTTGACTGTCACCACACATTATGAACCTGAAGATTGCGAAAGCATGAAAGTACTTGTTCAATTAACACTTAACATTTAATATTCTACCATACTATTTCATTCTAATACCATTATAAATTTTAAAGGATTGTAAATAAAACGAGTAAATCAGACAAAGTTGGAATTCCTTTTATTAATATAATCTTCTATACACAATCATACACACCTGTGTATATTTATCTCTCTCTCTCTCTCTCTCTCTCTCTCTCTCTCTCTCTCTCTCTCTCTCTCTATATATAGAGAGAGAGAGAGAGAGAGAGAGAGAGAGAGAGAGAGAGAGAGAGAGAGAGAGAGAGAGAGAGAGAGACAGAGAGAGAGAGAGAGAGAGAGAGAGAGAGAGAGAGAGAAAATTGAGGTTGGTAATGGCACATGGAATATATAAGAGACAGAATACTTTTTTGTGAAAAAACATAATTTTATAAGGTAAGGAAATAATAAAGGGTATATATATATATATATATATATATATATATATATATATACCCTTTATTATTTCCTTACCTTGTAGAGGTGTGCAAATATATTTGTGTGAATGCGTGGGTGAAAGAATACGTACACTTGAAAGAAAAATTTAAGTCTGAATGTTAAGTGTAAACACAAAACCAACCACGCATATCTTTACTATCTCTAATCCTTCTATAGATTTAGAAAAATAACCAATAATATATTCCATAAAAAATGTCAAAACAACAGATGGGAATCTAATTACTCACTGCCACCAAGAATTCTCACTGCTATCGAAAAACCACTCCTTCAACTATTCTTCTAACAACTTCACCCCTCCCTCCTAATATTCTCTATAAAAACTAAATAGGTCCTCAGTAATATTATTCTGATGAAATGACAGTAAATAATAACATTGAAATATTGAATGTCTGCATAACTAAAAGTTTGTAGATAGCTGTTTTAGGTTATGTAACTGTTATAGAAACACGTGTCAATAAATTCCTTTCAACTAAACTGTATCCATTCAAATCTTTCTATTTTTCTCCGGATTACTTTTGGAACTACAACTGGAACCGTCGAGCAAACTCTACGTGAGCTGATAATCTACTGTGTGTAATATTTATATTACAACACAACGGAAAATACTGTATATTTACCTCCTGTAAAGTCGAGCAACCCACACAGCAAACGCAACCACAACAATGGAAAAACACTACCTGGATATGTCACTCAAAAACATACCAACCCAAGGTAGAAAGGAATATTTATTGAGCATGATTCAAAAAACTAATGAATTCATTCGACGTGTCAGGTGGAAAACGCTCCACTATGATAGAAGCCGTATGAACTCAACATTAGAAAGTGGTGTAAACAACAAATTCGGTTTTAGGACTTGTAAAAACCCACCCACCAACCCACTATTAGATGCATTTGAGCAGGACCTTATGAACTTAATCCTTAAAATTAAATTCAAAGGACGCAACACCAACAGCAAATTACAGAATGATATAAAAAAACTACTGGACGACCTTAAAAACACCAAAGGAATTGTAGTAAAAGCGGACAAAACATCAAACCTGTACACTATGGATTGCACTACATACAACAACTTCATTCGAAAAGAATTACATAAAAAATATAGAAAAACGAGTGAAGTAACCCTTAAGCACATCAATGATGAGGCATGCGAAATAGTGAAAAATCTCGGAATCGAAGATAGGACAGGACCACTCTTACCGGCGGTACCCACCTTCAATCTTAAGGACCACAAGGTAAACTTTGATAATGACCCTAAAATAAGATTAATCTGCCCCTCTAAATCAGATATAGGTAAAATAAGCAAATATATCTTAGATAGAATCATCCCCCAAATTAAGGCTAAGGTTAACATTAAACTCTGGGGGAAGACCCAAGAAGCAATAAGATGGTTTAATAGCATTAGCAATAAGAATAAATCTAAGTTTATCCAGTTTGATATCGATGAATATTACTCATCGATATCACCTGAAACTTTGAATAGAGCCATTAAGTTTGCTAAGGATAACTCTGACCTTACAAACGATGAAATTAAGATTATATTAGAAGCTAGGAAAACTATAGTCAAATTTGAGAACAGTTATTGGGTACGTAAAGATAGACCCTCTAACTTTGACATAACAATGGGCTCTAACGATTCGGCGGAAATAACTGATATTGTGGGGTTATTTATCGCCTTTAGACTCCAGGAAAAATTCAGCAATCTCCACGGCGGAATATACCGCGACGATGTTCTCCTCCTAGCTAAAAACCTTAATAACCAAAAACTAGAAAAACTACGCAAAGATATAAGAAAACTACTACTCGAAATAGGACTAACTATAACATATGAATACAACCTTAAAGTAGTTAACTTCCTGGATGTCACACTCAATTTAAACTCTGGTTTGATTAAACCGTTTCATAAATTGAATGAAAATCTCAAATACGTAAATGTTGGGTCTAACCACCCCATCTCTATAATTAAATCTATCCCTAAAAATATTTCCCTTAGAATCTCGGGTCTATCTTCTAACATACAAGTATTTAAGGAACACGCCGAGTACTACGATAACGCCCTTAGTAAAGCAGGCTACCTCAACAAAATAGAGTACATAGATGGGAACAATCAAAACACCCAAAATAAATCCCACATAGGTAGATATAATAACACAACACCAAACCACACTTACTACCATAGTATGCACACCAGTAAACCAACAAACAAAACTAATAGAAAGCGATGCAAAGAGTACTTATGGTATAACCCCGAATACAATAGCTCCATTAGTACAAATTTACCAGTACTCTTCTTTAAAATAATTAAAAGACATTTTCCCACATCACACAAATACCACAAAATCCTAAACCCTACCACTATAAGACTGTCATACTCTACAGCGTTAAACCTTGAACAACACATAAAAAAGATCAATACTAGAAGGTTAAACGAAAACACTAAGAACTTAAGTACAAAGAACCCCCAAAAAACAGTAGACAATACACTACAGAACATAAATAAACCACACCTAAGTTCGTCCGCAATACTACTCCAGAGAAAACCCAACGTACACAACTGTAACTGCACCTATCCTGACAACTGCCCCCTCGGCAATAACTGCCTGGAAAAAAATATTATTTATAAGTGTACCATTAAATCCGGAGGCAACGAGTGGTATTACGTGGGATCAACGGCAACATCGTTTAAATCTCGATTGTATAGGCATTCTTACTCAATAAAACACCAGAGCCAAAGAAATGTAACAACTTTAGCAGAAAAAGCTTGGACGCTCAGGGATAGCAATCAAAAGTTTACCCTAAAATGGGAAAAATTAGCTAAAACCCAAAGCTTTTCCAGGAGCCAAAATTTCTGCAAATTGTGTAATCTTGAGATTTATTACATAATCACACACAAGAAGAAACTGCTGAATAACAGAATTGAACGAACATTATTCTGCCGTCACAGAACTAAAACCCTTTTTTCCCACTACAAGCAGAATATTACATAAAAGAGGGACATCCCCCAACTATATAAACCTTAATCTAGTTAGAAAAATATAAAAACAATCTCTTCTCAACATATATTAATAACCTTAAATTACCATACTAATAATGAAAAGATATGCTGATGAGAATAGGTACAAATATGCGATAATGAATGTGTCTAAAAACGTCCATAAGTATGTATATATATGTGAAAATGTATATAAATAAGTAAATATATATATATGTTTGATGTGTATAGTTAAATGTAAGTGTATTCATGTATTAAAGTGCTTATATATATATATATATATATATATATGTGTGTATGTGTATATGTGTGTGTGTGGGTATATGTATATATATATATATATATATATATATATGTATATATATATATATGTGTGTATGTATATATATATATATATATGTGTATGTATGTATGTGTATGTGGATGTGTATGTATGCGTATGTGTGTACACATGGACTAGAGTATGTATGTATATATGTGTGTGTCTATACGTGTGTATATATAAAGATAAGTTGAGTATGAAAATGTATACACATGAGCGCGTATGTATGTACATGAATACATGTGTGTATATATATGTGTATGCATGTGTATATATATGTAAGTATGAATATGTGAATTGTGAGTATATGTATTTTGTAGAGGTGTGCAAATATATTTGTGTGAATGCGTGGGTGAAAGAATACGTACACTTGAAAGAAAAATTTAAGTCTGAATGTTAAGTGTAAACACAAAACCAACCACGCATATCTTTACTATCTCTAATCCTTCTATAGATTTAGAAAAATAACCAATAATATATTCCATAAAAAATGTCAAAACAACAGATGGGAATCTAATTACTCACTGCCACCAAGAATTCTCACTGCTATCGAAAAACCACTCCTTCAACTATTCTTCTAACAACTTCACCCCTCCCTCCTAATATTCTCTATAAAAACTAAATAGGTCCTCAGTAATATTATTCTGATGAAATGACAGTAAATAATAACATTGAAATATTGAATGTCTGCATAACTAAAAGTTTGTAGATAGCTGTTTTAGGTTATGTAACTGTTATAGAAACACGTGTCAATAAATTCCTTTCAACTAAACTGTATCCATTCAAATCTTTCTATATATATATATATATATATATATATATATATATTTCGTTTCTGAATTTGTTTAGCAAAGTATAACAATATATATATATATTTATTAAAATAACAGATTAAAGTTTAAGCAAAGAATCGCTGCTTTCACCCTTAACGGGATCTTCTGATACTAACAAAGTCAATCTGTAAACGCAGAAATGGATATTTCAAAAAACTTTGCAACCGGAGGAAGACAGGAAGACGATACTTTGGTTCGTGGAAACGTTCCCTGGCAAAGAACGGGAAAAAACGAATATAATACGTCATTAATAGGAGCGGTGAAAAACAATTACACGCAAAGACAGGACCACGTTTATGGTATAAAAGAAGTTGTAGACTAATGTTCTCTTAGGTGGTTCATAGAGACGTTCTCTGGCAAAGAACGGAAAAAAACGAAGATTATACGTCATATGTGGTGCGTGGAGAACAATTGCACGCAAAGACAAAACCACGTAAATTGTATGGCTGAAGTCGTAGACTAAAATTCTAACTAGGAAACCGAATGATTCTCCGCTTCAGAGTTAAGAATAAAGTAAATAAAATACAATACAGAGGTAATTGAAATGAAATAAATACATACACGCGTCCAGATACGTATTTACATAAGCATACGCGAAAACACTCGCCATAGGTGTACAAAACCACGCACATATAAATATGTGTGTGTGTGTGTGTATACAAATAAATAAATAATTAAATAAACGTATATAAATAAATAAATATGTATATAACAAGCGCACACACACATACCTACATGTAAATACACAAATGTTCGGAGACTACGTCAACCAAAACATGAAGTACACATATACATACACCCAACATACGTACGAACCCGCATACTCACACAGACGCAAAACTCCCGTATACACATAACCAAAAGCATATGTACCAGAATATATAAAAATATACGCCATAACATATACAATCAAATATACGTACGAGAAAGTATACGTACCTTCACAAAACATACAGGTAATATAAACTCACCTATGCAAATAAGTAATGGTATAAACATAACATATACTTAGCTACCACATCAAGACGTAAAATATCTACGTATAGATCGTACTATCCGTTAGGGTATAATGTGGGGCTGTAATACAGGAAAGTTTTGTGCAATTAATGTTTACAAGCCGAAATTGCCTCAGATTTTTTGTTTAAGATGTGGTCTGTGGCGTAGAGTATTTCCAGGGCCTCAGCGGCGCAGAGGTCACATGGTCTTTTATTTCCGTTATACGATCTAGCCCTAGCTAGGATCTCCCAGTGTAACTTATATTGGGTGTGGTTGTCTTTTAGACTCCAGATATAAGCTGAAAGTGACGTCATATTCCTTCTTAGAGGGTAACGAAAAGAATAGGTATGCATGTAAAGGCGCTGCTTGAATCTATTGGCGGTTAACCCTATGTAGGCCCTACGGGACGTGGGCGTTTCAACCTAACATTTGTAGACAATGTTACTAGAGAGGCATTTCCCGGAAACGTGGTCCTGTCTGCGTGTAATTGTTTTTCTCCGCTCCTATTAATGACGTATTATATTCGTTTTTTCCCATTCTTTGCCAGGGAACGTTTCCACGAACCAAAGTATCGTCTTCCTGTCTTCCTCCGGTTGCAACGTTTTTTTAAATATCCACTTCTGCGTTTACAGATTGACTTTGTTAGTATCAGAAGATCCCGTTAAGGGTGAAAGCAGCGATTCTTTGCTTAAACTTTAATCTGTTATTTTAATAAATATTTGCTCTACGGTTCTTATATATTTGATATATATTTATCCTTATCGAGCCCTCTTTGGATTTTAGTCTTCAAATTTATTATTATTACTATATATATATATATATATATATATATATATTATATATATATATATATATATATATATATATATATATATATATTATATATATAATATAAAACATGATTATATATATATAATCATTTTATTAAGGCTAAATAGTGAGTCTTGTTACTCTGGAGTTTCGCCTGCTCATCATACAGTATATATATATATATATATATATATATATATAGTGACGAAACATAAGTCAATTGCATGAACTCATAATCCTTTATTTACTGCTATATATATTTCGATGATAGCCATTGAGTGGCTATGACCTCATCAGGCAGTTAGTCAGTTCTTAGATATGCCAGCTCTGTGTTTATAGTGTTGATGGTATCAGAGCTTTGGTATATATATATATATATATATAGTTTAAAATGACAAACAAACCAACAAACGCAGGAGTCCCCTCGTTATCGAGTATGGCCGTTGCACGATTATTAATAATTATCAATTAATGCTATCGTGCAATACCTGTGTGTGAAGATTTTTTTAAAGTGAGGAAAGACTGTGCACTGAGCCAATCCCACTCTCTGGGTAACAGTAGCTACAACCCGAAAAGAAGAAAAGATCAACATCATCGGTAACTACTGAGCCGCAGGTTTTATATCGGAGTTAACCCAGTTTCCTGAGTTGCCTTCTCCTAGAAGAATGCCCTGACAAAGGCTAGGGGTCCTTCACTCCCAGGGGTTTAACTGCGCGATCGGGTATTTCTATGTCGCCGTGCATATATACACATATGCATACATGTATATAGATATATGCGCATACACATTCGAACAGATTTGTTCCAGCTCTTCACGTGTTCGAATACTGCCCAGGTCAACTTCGTGTATCATCGTTCCGGAATCGATAAAATAAAGTACCTCATACATAAACATATACACATACATACACAGACACACCAAACTATATAAAGGTATATATATATATAATGATATATATAAAGAGTGAGAGATTGAATATATACATATATACACATATGTGGTTGTAGAGATGCGAGCTTGTTAGCCAACCAACTACACCACTGCCTACCAGTCTGTTATTATTAGATAATTGTTTCTACTTTTGGCACAAGGCCAGCAAATTGCCCAGTGCATTACTGGTACTTTATTTTATCGACCCCCGTAAGGATAAAAGGCAAAGTTAACCTCTGCGGGATTTGAACTCAGATCATAAAGGGCCGTTATTCTATGCTGCCAATCCACCGTTATTATTATGGTGGATTGGCAGTATCGGTAGAGGGTCGGACGCCATGCTTTCCAGCATAGTTACGTCCCTTTACGATCTGAGTTCATATCCCGCCGAGGTTGACTTTGCCTTTCATCCTTACGGGGTCGATAAAATAAAGTACCAGTAATGCACTGGGTAATTGCTGGCCTTGTGCCTAAAGTAGAAACAATTATTATATTACGGCCCTTTCCATTCTGAGTTCAAATCCCGCCGAGGTTAACTTTGCCTTTCATCCTTACGGCGTCGATAAAATAAAGTACCAGTAATACACTGGCATAATTGCTGGCCTTGTGCCAAAAAGTAGAAACAATTATTAGATAATGGACCAGGCCTAAGGATTGGTGGAATCGGTAGAGCGTCGGGTTAAATCCTTTACGGCCTTTGTTTCAGCTCTTCGCGTGTTCGAATACTGCCTAGGTCAACTTCGTCTATGAACGTTCCGGAATCGATAAAATAAAGTACCAGTGATGTGCTGGGGTAGGTTTAATCTTCCTTAAAATTGCTGACTAAATTAGAAACCATTATTAGCTGTTCGATATTAATTAATGGTGATAATATTTAGTGGTATTTCAGTGGCAATCAAAAATAACAGTTATACCCCTTCCCTCCACTTTCTCTAGCTTTCCCGCTCTCTCTCTCTCTCTCTTTCTCTCTTTCCTTCTTTCTCTTTCCCTCTTTCACTCCTTCTTCCCTCTCTCTCTATTTCTCTCTCTCTATTTCTCTCTCTTTCTCGCCCCTCTCTCACTCTTTCTCTTCCTCTCTCTCTCTCTCTCTCTTTCTCTCCTCCTCTCTCTCTAAGTTTCTCGCTTCCTCCTCATTTCTCAATAACCCCATTTCCTATACGACTCCCTCTCTCTATTAGTCAATCCGCTGCGCCCCTTTCTCTCTCTCTCTCTCTCTCTCTCTCAATCTCTTTCTCACTCTCTCTTTCTCACTCACTCACTCTCTCCAGTTCCCAGACACAGTCCTTCCGCATCTCCCCCCCCCCCAATCCGCTCCCCCATTTCCCCCACTCCCCCCACTCCCCCACTCCACCACTCCCCCACTCCACCATCCCATCACTCCACCCACCAAACATAATCCCATGATGACACATTAAACTACATCTTCCAGCAGAAATACCAGAACTAAATTAGTATATACTATAGCAACAACAACAACAACAACAACAATAACACAAACAACAACAACATAAACAACAACAACAATAACAATAATAACAACATAAACAACAACAGCAACAACAACAGAAAGAACAACAACGATAGCAACAGTATCAACAACAAGAGCAAGCACATTAGCAACAGTAACAACAATAACAACAACAACAACAACAACAGTAATAGCAGCATCTACAACAATAACAATAACAGCAACAACAACACAAACAAGAATAGCAACAACAATCACAGCAACAACAGCAACAACAACAGCATCGACAACAACAACAGCAACAGTAACAAAAACAACAGCAAAATAACAACAGAAAGGACAGCAGTAGTAGTAACATCGACAACAACAACAATAACAACAGCATCAACAACAGTTACAACAACAAACACGTGCTCTAATACAATCAATAGCAGCGCAAACAGCAACGATAATTGTCCGACAAACACTACCACCACCATCACCACCACCAACAACACTACCACCACCAACAACACTACCACCCCCAACAACACCACCACCATCACCACCACCAACAACACTACCACCCCCAACAACACCACCACCATCACCACCACCAACAACACTACCACCACCATCACCACCACCACCATCACCACCCCCAACAACACTACCAACACCATCACCACCCCCAACAACACTACCACCATCACCCCCACCCCCATCACCACCCCCAACAACACCACCATCACCACCACCACCATTACCACCACCAACAACGACACCACCACCATCACCACCCCCAACAACACTACCACCACTATCACCACCACCAACAACACTACCACCACCATCATCACCACCACCATCATCACCACCCCCAACAACACTACCACCACCATCACCACCCCCAACAACACCTCCAACAACAACACCACGACAGCGGCCATTACTTACACCACCAACACCACCAACACAACCACATACCTTCCCAACACCACCAACACCACCAACACCACCACATACCTTCCCAACACCACCAACACCACCTCATACCTTCCCAACACCACCAACACCACCAACACCACCTCATACCTTCCCAATACCACCAACACAACCACATACCTTCCCAACACCACCAACACCACCAACACCATCACATACCTTCCCAACACCACCAATACCACCAACACAACCACATACCTTCCCAACACCACCAACACCACCAACACCATCACATACCTTCCCAACACCACCAACACCACCAACACCACCTCATACCTTCCCAACACCACCAACACCACCACATACCTTCCCCATACCACCAACACCACCACATACCTTCCCAACACCACCAACACCACCTCATACCTTCCCCATACCACCAACACCACCAACACCACCACATACCTTCCCAACACCACCAACACCACCAACACCACCACATACCTTCCCAACACCACCAACACCACCTCATACCTTCCCCATACCACCAACACCACCAACACCACCACATACCTTCCCCATACCACCAACACCACCAACACCACCACATACCTTCCCAACACCACCAACACCACCTCATACCTTCCCCATACCACCAACACCACCAACACCACCACATACCTTCCCCATACCACCAACACCACCAACACCACCACATACCTTCCCAATACCACCAACACCACCACATACCTTCCCCATACCACCAACACCACCAACACCACCACATACCTTCCCCATACCACCAACACCACCAACACCACCTCATACCTTCCCAACACCACCAACACCACCACATACCTTCCCCATACCACCAACACCACCAACACCACCACATACCTTCCCCATACCACCAACACCACCAACACCACCACATACCTTCCCAACACCACCAACACCACCACATACCTTCCCCATACCACCAACACCACCAACACCACCACATACCTTCCCCATACCACCAACACCACCAACACCACCACATACCTTCCCAACACCACCAACACCACCACATACCTTCCCAACACCACCAACACCACCTCATACCTTCCCAATACCACCAACACCACCACATACCTTCCCAATACCACCAACACCACCACATACCTTCCCAATACCACCAACACCACCAACACCACCAAATACCTTCCCCATACCACCAACACCACCAACACCACCACATACCTTCCCAATACCACCAACACCACCAACACCACCACATACCTTCCCAACACCACCAACACCACCTCATACCTTCCCAACACCACCAACACCACCAACACAACCACATACCTTCCCAACACCACCAACACCACCAACACAACCACATACCTTCCCAACACCACCAACACCACCACAGCCACCACATACCTTCCACATACCACCAACACCACCAACACCACCACATACCTTCCCAACACCACCAACACCACCACATACCTTCCCAACACCACCAACACCACCTCATACCTTCCCAATACCACCAACACCACCACATACCTTCCCAATACCACCAACACCACCACATACCTTCCCAATACCACCAACACCACCAACACCACCAAATACCTTCCCCATACCACCAACACCACCAACACCACCACATACCTTCCCAATACCACCAACACCACCAACACCACCACATACCTTCCCAACACCACCAACACCACCTCATACCTTCCCAACACCACCAACACCACCAACACAACCACATACCTTCCCAACACCACCAACACCACCAACACAACCACATACCTTCCCAACACCACCAACACCACCACAGCCACCACATACCTTCCACATACCACCAACACCACCAACACCACCACATACCTTCCCAACACCACCAACACCACCACATACCTTCCCAACACCACCAACACCACCTCATACCTTCCCAATACCACCAACACCACCACATACCTTCCCAATACCACCAACACCACCACATACCTTCCCAATACCACCAACACCACCAACACCACCAAATACCTTCCCCATACCACCAACACCACCAACACCACCACATACCTTCCCAATACCACCAACACCACCAACACCACCACATACCTTCCCAACACCACCAACACCACCTCATACCTTCCCAACACCACCAACACCACCAACACAACCACATACCTTCCCAACACCACCAACACCACCAACACAACCACATACCTTCCCAACACCACCAACACCACCACAGCCACCACATACCTTCCCAATACCACCACATACCTTCCCAACACCACCAACACCACCAACACCACCTCATACCTTCCCAACACCACCAACACCACCTCATACCTTCCCAACACCACCAACACCACCAACACAACCACATACCTTCCCAACACCACCAACACCACCACATACCTTCCCAACACCACCAACACCACCAACACCACCAACACCACCTCATACCTTCCCAACACCACCAACACCACCAACACCACCTCATACCTTCCCAACACCACCAACACCACCACATACCTTCCCAATACCACCAACACCACCTCATACCTTCCCAACACCACCAACACCACCTCATACCTTCCCAACACCACCAACACCACCAACACCACCTCATACCTTCCCAACACCACCAACACCACCACATACCTTCCCAATACCACCAACACCACCTCATACCTTCCCAACACCACCAACACCACCAACACCACCTCATACCTTCCCAATACCACCAACACCACCACAGACCTTCCCAACACCACCACAGACCTTCCCAACACCACCAACACCACCAACACCACCTCATACCTTCCCAATACCACCAACACCACCTCATACCTTCCCAACACCACCAACACCACCTCATACCTTCCCAACACCACCAACACCACCAACACCACCACATACCTTCCCAATATCACCAACACCACCAACACCACCACATACCTTCCCAATACCACCAACACCACCACAGCCACCACATACCTTCCCAACACCACCAACACCACCAACACCACCACATACCTTCCCCATACCACCAACACCACCAACACCACCAACACCACCAACACCACCTCATACCTTCCCAATACCACCAACAAGACCACCAACACCACCACATACCTTCCCAACACCACCAACACCACCAACACCACCACATACCTTCCCCATACCACCAACACCACCAACACCACCAATACCACCAACACCACCTCATACCTTCCCAACACCACCAACACCACCAACACCACCACATACCTTCCCCATACCACCAACACCACCATAGCCACCTCATACCTTCCCCATACCACCAACACCACCAACACCACCAACACCACCACATACCTTCCCAATACCACCAACACCACCATAGCCACCACCTCATAACTTTCAGTATACTATTTGCCTCGATTTGATATATATAACTATGTAGTATATGGTCAGTTTTTCCGCCCATAGACAGGGTTGGATTTAGACCTAGGGGGTCCAGGGGCACTTCAGTTTGGGGATGGACCCCTCATGCACAAACCATTAGAATACACAGCACCCCGCCCATTTTACATATCAACGTTAGCTTGGCTAAAGTAATTGGAATTGAAATTGGTATTAAATTCAAAAATTATAACCATCCTAAAACTAAAAAGCCCAGCTGAGAATACAAATAAATTGCTACAGCTGTCGCTGGACCGCCACCCCATTAAATCCAGTACCCCCTTTACACCCCCATTAAATCCAGCCCTAGACATAGGGTTATTTTACCAGATTTTCTAAGCTATTATAAATACCAATCGACTGTAGTTACAGTTATTTTCAAAGAATTTCAAAACTACCCAACGCTCCGATAGTTTATATAGAATAATATATATATATAAATATATATATATATATATATACGATATTAAATAAATGGAAACTATATTTATAAAACCATATTTATTTCATTATATATATTTCAGGGATATCATATTAAAAATATGGTATGCCTTCATCAGACAAAATACAATATAAACAGTCTTATAAAGTCTTTATAAGACTGTTTATATTGTTTATATTGTATTTTGTCTGATGAAGGCATACCATATTTTTAATATGATATCCCTGAAATATATATAATGAAATAAATATGGTTTTATAAATATAGTTTCCATTTATTTAATATCGTAAATATACTCCAAATACTTGTTGAGTGCTTTTATATCAGTTATAAATATTTACTCGTTGTAACCCAACAATTTAAATAAAACTTTGCATATATATATATATATATATATATATATATGTGTGTGTGTGTGTGTGCGTGTGCGTGTATATATATATATATATATATATATATATATACATACTACTGTACGTCTGTATACATATATGTATGTACGTGTACATACTTATATTTAAGTAACAGCCGTACTAAGAGTGGGAAATGAAATTTCGTTTCATTTTTTCCGTTTATCGTTTTCGGTACGCCCGACCGATTAACTCACTTGATATGCAAATTGGGCTGCTCAGCCGTTAATATGCATAAGGAAAGTATATACTTTCAGACGTTCAATCATCTGGCAGGAAGGTATACGTTGCTGACGATAGCTAATAAGCTTGAAACTAGTACAGCGTTCCTTTGTCAGTGTTGAACAAATGAGCAACGATGGTTGCTAGACACTACGGCTTAATACGGGATGTTTGTTTACAAACACACCGAGCATTATAATAAATGTTCGGTGAACCCATACGTACATATATATATGTGTGCATATATGTATATATATATATATACATACTACTGTATGTATACATACTTATATATATATATATATATATATATATATACTCTTCAGTGCTACTGGTAACATGTAACCCAGTACAACCTGTCGCATGGTCGGGTCGTCGGCGACTAAACCGGCAACCCCACCAAGTTTACTTGGTGAGGAGGGTGATTTTGGACACCCTACAGGACAAAAAACAAAACCTGACGAAGGGCGGAAGAACTCATAAGATTCAACGGCCATCCAAAAGTGTGTAAATATGTATATACACATGTACCGCACGGTTAAACCACTGGGAGTGAAGGACCCCTAGCCTTTGTCAGGGCATTCTTCTAGGAGAAGGCAACTCAGGAAACTGGGATAACTCCGATATAAAACCTGCAGCTCAGTAGTTACCGATGATGTTGATATTTTCTTCTTTTCGGGTTATAGCTACTGTCGCTCAGAGAGTGGAATTGGCTCAGTGCACAGTGTTTCCTCATTTTAAAAAATATCTTCATGCACAGACATTGCACGATAGAATTAATTGATAATTACTAATAATGTTATATCATGCACTGGCCATACTCGATAACGAGGGGGCAGCCATCATATATATATATATATATATATATACAAACACACATATATATAAAATATTTTCCTATTATAGCAAGCGTTAAACTATTATATATATTCGCTGTACTCTATCGTTTTGGTGTGCTGTTTTCCGTTTACTTTTCACACACATACACACACATACATACATGCATACATACATACACACACACATATATATATATATATATATATATATATATACATACATATGTGAGTGTAGAATGTTTATTAACTGTGTAATATATAAATAAATAATGAATATTTATGCAAGATAAGGCTTATATATGAAGATTTGGTATACATTTAAATTAGATATAACAACCGGTTTTTTAATTAGAAGCCTTAGCTGTGACAAGAATGAAATATTCCTCAGTACACAGAAAAACATAAAAGATTATTCTGAATTTCATCGATTCCTGTCGACCCATCACACAATAACTGTCCTTTGATTCAGTTTTCCACCGAATATTGCTATAGCAAAGCTATGTATGTCATATAGAATTTAGAAAATGGTCAATCTAATTTGTGTGATATATTTATATATCATCGCAATGTCAACTGTAATTTATATATATTTATTTGTGCGTTAACGTGTCTGTGTGTGTGCGTATATGTGTGCGAGTGTATATATATTTATATTTATATATATATTGCTCAGTATATTGCTGCACACACACACACACACACACACACACACACACACACACACACATATATATGAGTGTGTGTGTATGTGTGTGTGTGTGTGTGTGTGTGTGTGTGTGTGTGTGTGTATATATATATTATATATTCACATATACTGCTCAGTTAACATATAGACAACTATGGTTAGGCATGCTTTGGGAAAGTCAGGACAATACAAGTTAAAACATATTACAATGAAAACTAGTAAAAGACAAACAAAACAATACTTTACACTTTTACCATACATGTCATGATATTTCGAAAGAAAAGGAAGTGTAATGGAAATGCTGGTTGGAAATCCGTTGCTCTGCTCCCACGCGCAAAAGAATTCGCTCTTCATCGCCATCACACACAATGTCCTTTCTTTTGAAAAAGAAGGAGTTAAACCCGAAATATTATGAAATATAATGTGAAAGTGTAAACTATCGTTTTGATTTGATTATTTCACGTTACCCTGCTTTTCACTCCGTTTCTAACATATACTGTCCAGGCTTTCCCAAAACAACCCTAACTATATTCGTCCTCTCTTTGTTAACTGTGTTATACACACATATATACATATATACATATATACATATATACACACATATATACAGACACACACACACACATA
>OZ024743.1:87750640-87753140 GCA_964016885.1 Eledone cirrhosa
CGACGACGACGACGACGAGGAGGAGGAGGAGATGGTGGTGGTGGGGAGTGCTGGGAGATAGGGGGCTGTGGAATGACGATGATGATGATGATAGTAATGATGGTGGTGATCGCGGTGATAATGATGATGAGGAGGGGGAGGAAGAGGAGGAGGAGGAGGAGGAGGAGGAGGAGGAGGAGGGGGGGAGGAGGAGGAGGAGGACGGGAAGTGTGGGGGGGGGGGGGGGAGGAGGAGTATAACGGCGACGAGCGGTTAATTAGGACAACATCAGTCATGTGAAAAGGAGGCAAAATATAAAGTCTGAATGCCATAAATAAAACTGAACCAATAGAATGACAACAACGAAGACGACGATAATGAAGACAACAACAACTACAACAACAACTACAACTAATACAACTACAATAGCTACAACAACAACAACTACAACTAATACAACTAATACAACAACAACAACTACAATTACAATAGCTACAACAACAACAACTACGAAAACTACAGTAATAATAACAACAACTACAACAACAACAACAACAACAACTACTACAACTACTACCGCTACTACTACTACTACAACAACAACAACTACTACAGCTACTACCGCTACTACTACTACTACAACAACAACAACAACAACTACAACAACAACAACAACTACAACTACAACTACTACCGCTACTACAACAACAACAACAACAACAACAACTACTACAACTACTATAATATCAACAACGACAACGTCGGCGACAGCAACAACAGCAACAACGACGATGACGGCCATAATGAAGACAACAACTACAACTACAAAAACTACAGCAATAACAACAACGACGGCGAGAACAAGAACAATAACAATGACAACTACAACGCCAACAACGACGACAGCAACAACAGCAACAATAACAACAACAACAACAGCAACAATAACGACAACAACTACAACAACAGCAACGACAGCTACAACAATAACAGCAATAACAATGACACACTACAACAACAACAACGACGACGACGACAGCAACAACAGAAACAACAACAACAGCAACAACAGCAACAACAACAACAGCAACAACGATAACAAATACAACAGCAAGAACAACGATGACAACAATAACAACGACAGCTACAACAACAATAACAATGATAACAGCGACAACAACAACAACTACAACAACAACAACGATGGCAGCAATAAACAACAACAACTACAACAACAACAACAAATACGACAGCTACAACAACAATAACAATGATAACAGCGACAACAACAACAACAACAACAACAACAACGATGGCAGCAATAAACAACAACGACGACAACAAGAACAACAGATACGACAGCAGCAACAGCAACAACAACGATAACATCAATAACAACGACGACAGCTACAACAATAACAACGATAATAACAACAACAACTACAACAAGCACAGCGACAACAACTCATGACATCTTCTCGCTGGTTCTTACCAACGATACCATCAAATTAACCAATAGTTTCCACAAAATGGCCACGTCAACACAGTGAGATTAGCTGAAGATAGAAAGGAAATAATAAAAGTTAAAATGGCGTCCAAAAGTGGCGTCGATTTGTTGTCCAGTGAATTGGTTGACATAATTTATAACATGGACAATTGAAGTATTTATTATTATTAGTCTATTTACTGGAGCTCACTGTCTCACATTGCTGATGACGGCGACGGCGACATCCACATCGCTGGAGTAATATAATTGTTTCTACTTTTAGGCACAAGGCCAGCAATTACCCAGTACATTACTGGTACTTTATTTTATCGACCCCGTACGGATGAAAAGCAAAGTTGACCTCGGTGGGATTTGAACTCAGAATGGAAAGGGCTGTAACTCTATGCGTCAAAGCATGACGTCCGACCCTCTACCGATACTATATTACTCCACTGTTGGAGTAATATAATGATTTCTACAATAGGCACAAGGCCAGTAATTTGGGGGGAGGGAAAAGTCAATTAAATCGACCCAGTGCATTACTGGTACTTTATTTTATCCGTAAGGATGAAAGGCAAAGTTAACCTTGGCGGGATTTGAACTCAGAACGCAAAGGGCCATAACTCTATGCTGCAAGGCATGATGTCTGACATCGCTGGAGTAATATAATATATCTACAACATGTTATACACTCTCCATTTACAATGATACCAATAACAGCAGCAACAACAGCAACAGCAGCAGCAACAGCAGTAGCAACAGCAGCAGCAACAGCAGCAACAGCAACAGCAGCAGCAACAACAGCAACTACAACAGCAGCAACTACAACAGCAGCAACAACAGCAATAGCAACAGCAACAACAGCAATAGCAACAAAAGCAATAGCAACAGCAGCAACAGCAACAGCAACAGCAGCGACAACAGCAATAACAACAACAACAACAGTAGCAGTTGCAACTGCAGCAATAATAACAGCAACAGCACTACATTAGCAGCACAACATCAGCAGCTATGACATCATCAGTACAACAGCAA
>OZ024743.1:87758140-87765640 GCA_964016885.1 Eledone cirrhosa
TGTATGAGTGTGTGCAATAGTTTGAAAGATACACTGTTGATGCATGGACTAACCTTTTGTTGCAGTAGAACGGGAATAAAACTGGCTGGCCCTTGACGATAGGGCCGGCGTGTCTGTTTAATGATACATCACTCTGCTAGCTAGAACAAACTGATTATGTGAAGTCTGCTTTGAGAAATGAGAGCAAAATGAGACGATGAAGCTAGTTATCTCGTGATAAACTGCAAATAACCTCTAGCTGGATATTTCACCAGATAGGCTGGCACTTTGGCCCGAACAAAGGAGTACCAGTATCCATGTTGCCAAAAGGTCGGCATATGTGGTCACACTGACCTATTGTGTTAACATAGGGACAACAATTCAAATTACTGATAGACATCTACTTTAATGTAGAATAAACGTAAAGACTGATGATCCAAAGGGAGTTTATATCTACTAATCGCATAGATAATCACTTCACTAAACTACATATGTAGAATAAACGTCAAGGCTGATATAAAGGTAGTTTATATCTACTAATCGAATAGATAATCACTTCACTAAACTACTTATATGAGTAACAATCAGTATGAAACATCTAAGAGCTACATTTACTTTAATGGATAAAAAAAATAAATGAATAACCGTCTATTGAATCATGTGTGACCTTTTTTATGACCCAAGATTTTCCAGTCTGTTGCTGTGATGTAATCTGAGGCTTAGCTGGAGTTTGAAACCTTTCAGTTAACCCGCCGATCTTTTAATGTCAGCACTTCCATCTACTCTTTACTGGCAACCTATCTCTCTTTGATTAGACACACACACCCATACACACACACACCCTTACACACACACACACACACATATATATATATATATATACACACATATATATATGTGTGTAGACATATAAACACAAACACACATACACACACACACACACACATATATGTGTGTGCGTGTATGTAGGTTTGAGCGTGTGTATATATATATATATTATGTATATATATATATATATATACAAACACACACACACACATATATATATATATATATATATATATATATATATATATATATATATATATGTGTGTGTGTGTGTGTGTGTGTGTGTGTGTAGAAGTTCTATTTAAATTGTTGGGATACAACAAGCAAATATTTTTATAACTGATATAAAGCACTCAACGGCTTATTTTAAATCTACTGTGATTTAAAAATATTCGACACTAATTTGCATAATAGTATAAATAAATTTATAACCCCACTATCCGGGAGCTTCCAACAGAAATGGTCACATTCTTTAAGGGTATATAAATATTTATTTATAAAACTGATCTATATTATATTTTATCTGATGAAAGCACACCATAATTTAACTTGGTGTCCTTGAAATATGTATAATGAAATAAATATGGTTTTATAAATATAGTTTCCATTTGTTAATATATCGTATATATATATATATGTAGAGAGAGAGAGAGAGAGAGAGAGAGAGAGAAACAGAGAGAAACAGAGAGATGTATATCTGTGTGTGAGTTTATGTGTGTGTTTGAGTGTGTGTGTGTTAGTGTCTGTTTTGATGGGTAAATATTCTCAAAAAACATCGTAGTGTAGATATCTGTTTATGTAATGGAGGGAGTGCTCAACATTGGGTTACGGTGCTATAACGAAAATATAGACATTCCATAGACATACCAAAGATATACATATATATGTTCAAACATAGGTTGGAACACCAATATTAGAATCGAAAGATGGATCAACGTATTGATCTGCTCGTGAATGTAACATGTAGGTGGCTGAGCATTCTTCAGACAAATGTACCCATAACGTAATTTTTTGCGAGATTTAGCGTGAAGCAGTGTATGACAAGGCTAACCTTTTCAATTACAATTACTACAGTACATCCGACGGGCTTCTTCACGGTTTCCGACCACTCAATGTCATTCACAAGGCTTTGGTCGACACGAGGTTATGGTAAAATAGCTGAGGTACCCGGTAATACCCGCGAGCGGGGGTATTCCCAGTTCCCATTAGAATGCCTAATGCCTCTTAGACCAAAAATGAAATCAAAATATAGGACAGATAATCAAAAGCGAAGACAAATTCATTTACGAAACAATACAAACAAATATTGTTGATTACATTGGTCAGGTGAAAACATGTTTGTCAGAGAAGTTGAGTGTTGCTATAAGGAAAAAAATAGAACCCCCATTAGGGTGTCTTAATATTATTGAAATTTGCTGAAATCTTGTGAATAAGCATCATATCTTGTTATTTACCTATGGTTTAAATTTCATATAAATCGAAGGGAAAAAATTTTCAGCAAGGGTTTTTGTGCCTGCGGGGAACACTTTGATTAAAATGAAATATACTTATCCAAGTACCCTGGGCAATGTACTTTCAGAATATATATGGTTATGGAGGTCTATCTCCCAAACCATAGGAGTTCGTGGAATCTTGTTCCATTTATCGGCCAAAATGTTCACTATAGAGTGGTTTAATCCCCATTAGGGTTCTTAATATTATTGAAATTTGCTGAAATTGTGTGATTAGGTATCATATCTTGTTAACCTATGGTTTAAATTTCATATAAATCGAAGGGGAAAAATTAAGTAGGGGTTTTCAGCTGGGGTTTGAACACCCGGGGAACCATTTGATTAAAATGAAATATACGTAAGAAATCAAATGGGCATGAGCCCCACAGACGTGTCAAGTTTCATCAAGATCGGCTAGGTAGTTTTTCAGTTTTAGGTTCACAAACAAACAATCAGACAGAAATTGCCATTTATGTATATAGATGACACTTTAATAACCAGATGGTTGTTTATTTATGTTTTTCTTTAACAAACAAATAAACAAGCATCCGGTTATTAAACTACCCAACTGGAAATTTATAATAAATTGAAGTGAAAACAAACAGGTGCGTGTGTTTTTATTGGCAGCATGGCCCTCCTAAAGTATAACAATATCTGTTTCAACACACGTTTTCAGATAAGAAATCTTGCAAAAGAAATACAAAAACGAAGTATATATATATATATATATATATATATATATATAATATCATGGTCTAACAAATAGAGAAAAAGGTTTAAAATAAATTTTAAAAAATTCGCAGTACTTACTACATGTGCCTTTACCGCAGTTTCATGCTCCAGAATAAACGGAAAATCCAAGCGGATTTTCATTGAGAAGGGAGCAATCTTCAGAAGGCTCTTCTCCCTCGGAGAATATAAAATTCCCGAGTTCAAATCACAAACTGACGCCATACAAAACCATTCCCAAAATGAGAGCAAATGATGAATGAAAGAAAGAATTCTGTCTGGTGCCTTGTGCAAAGACAAAAGGCAAAAATGTTATCTCTACCTTAGGGGGAGATCAATAATAATAAAGTATGAATTCCTACGTGTAAAAAATACATATAGGGCAACAAGTATTATCCAACCGTATGCCAATGTGGTTCTATGGCGGGTTAATAAATTAACAAGCCAGAACATATAAAACCAAGGTCTAGCAAATAGAGAAAAAGTTTTAAAATAAATTAAAAAAAATTCGCAGTACTGGCTTCTTAATTTATTAACCCGCCATAGAACCACATTGGCATACGGTTGGATAATACTTGTTCCCCTATATGTATTTTTTACACGTAGGAATTCATACTTTATTATTATATATATATATAATTGTTTCTACTTTAGGCACAAGGCCAGCAATTACCCAGTGCATTACTGGTACTTTATTTTATCGACCCCGTAAGGATGAAAGGCAAAGTAAACCTCGGCGGGATTTGAACTCAGACCGTAAAGGGACGTAACTATGAATATATATTATTATATATATATATATAATAATATATATTCATACTTTATTATTATATATATATATATATATATATAAGAACAAGAAAAGTGTGGTAAGGAACCAGGTGGACCATAACGCACCAGAGTACTCGATACTTAGAGTAGTAGAGTGGGTAATAGGAAAAGATTCAGGACCCCAACGCCTGAGCTCCGGCCGATTCGACAGCTAGATCCGAACAGTTCAGATCTAGCTGTCGAAACGGCCGGAGTTCAGCCGTCGGGGCCCTGACTCTTTTCCTATACATATATATATGTGTGTGTGTGTGTATGCGAGAGAAATGAAGAGAAAGAGAGTAAGGGAGAAGTTAGCAAGCATAAGAAAGTGGTATATAAAATATATATGAAACAAAATAGAAAGATAACGCAAAGAAGGGGTAAATTTATCAAGGTTAATTGACTCATAAATGTGTGTGTGTGTGTGTGTGTGTGTGTGTGTGTGTGTGTGTGTGTGTGTGTGTGTGTGTGTGTGTGTGTGTGTGTGTGTGTGTGTGTGTGTGTGTGTGTGTGTGTGTGTGTGTGTGTGTGTGTGTGTGTGTGTGTGTGTGTGTGTGTGTGTGTGTGTGTGTGTGTGTGTGTGTGTGTGTGTGTGTGTGTGTGTGTGTGTGTGTGTGTGTGTGTGTGTGTGTGTGTGTGTGTGTGTGTGTGTGTGTGTGTGTGTGTGTGTGTGTGTGTGTGTGTGTGTGTGTGTGTGTGTGTGTGTGTGTGTGTGTGTGTGTGTGTGTGTGTGTGTGTGTGTGTGTGTGTGTGTGTGTGTGTGTGTGTGTGTGTGTGTGTGTGTGTGTGTGTGTGTGTGTGTGTGTGTGTGTGTGTGTGTGTGTGTGTGTGTGTGTGTGTGTGTGTGTGTGTGTGTGTGTGTGTGTGTGTGTGTGTGTGTGTGTGTGTGTGTGTGTGTGTGTGTGTGTGTGTGTGTGTGTGTGTGTGTGTGTGTGTGTGTGTGTGTGTGTGTGTGTGTGTGTGTGTGTGTGTGTGTGTGTGTGTGTGTGTGTGTGTGTGTGTGTGTGTGTGTGTGTGTGTGTGTGTGTGTGTGTGTGTGTGTGTGTGTGTGTGTGTGTGTGTGTGTGTGTGTGTGTGTGTGTGTGTGTGTGTGTGTGTGTGTGTGTGTGTGTGTGTGTGTGTGTGTGTGTGTGTGTGTGTGTGTGTGTGTGTGTGTGTGTGTGTGTGTGTGTGTGTGTTGTGGAAAGGTCATATAGGTAGGTTGAAGACTGTGGGTGAGATGAAAGATCCCTGTGGTAAACCATTTTGTGTTTAGTGGTGTGGAAAAGTCATGTAGACACAGGCTGAAATGTGTGGATGAGAGGAAGAACTCCCCGTGGTACTCCATTGTGCATATAGGACAACATTGTACAACGTATCCATACTGTTACAAAGAAGTGTTGCGTGATTTGAGAAAATTTGGTTGATATTTTTAGCAGATCAAGCGACCACATAAAAGCTCCCTCTTTGGCTTTTAGTGGATGAGGAAATGAGGATATGAGAAATCTCTGTAAGATCTCACTATCGAACTATCGATCTACATCTGAAGTCACGTGATTAAGTCCTCTCCTTACACCTCTAGATATTAGTGAGGAGGAGGAGGTGGGGTGTAGGAGGAGGAGGAGGAGGAGGAATAAGTGGAGGAGGAGGTGGGGTGAGGAGGGGAGGGAGGGTGATGAGGAGGAGGATAATGATGATGATGATGAGGAGGAGGAGATACAACTTTAGTTGTAGCTTCAGTCATATTTACAGACACAGCGTTCTCTGTTGTAATCAATGGAGCAACGGATATCCGATCTAGACGATCCGCGTTCGATTTCGACTCATATTGGAAGCATGCGTGCATTACTAATGCCTCTCTGTTATTGAGTTGAATTCGAAGTTACTCCCACGAGAGGCTAGACTGGTTATGGAGATGTTTTAAAGACTTTGACGATGAAAGCTAAGTAGTTGACAAATGTTTCAATAGTTCACAGAACTGTGGAACATGTCACGATAGATGTTTTAGTTATATGGGGGGGAGTACAGTCCTATGTTTAATGCAGTTAGAATCAATTTATAAAACCCTGGTTATAGTTACATCCTATTTACTTAACACTATACGAGAGGGTGCTGAAAAGTTCCTGGCTTTGGGTAAAAGAAAGTACAGGGAGATCAGTTAATTATGATTTTATTCAACATATTCTCCTTTCATATTCATACACTTATTGTAGCGGTCCTTCAGTTTTTCTAAGCCCTGTAAAAAGAAATCGGAAGGTTGGGCCTCCAACCAGGCCTCTGTAGCAGCGATCAAGTCAGGAACTTTTCAGCACCTACTCGTATAATTTAAACAAATTATAAATTTCAAATATTTTATATATTTTAACTTTCACATTCTTTAGAAGTAAAATTACTTTTGTGGCTTTAAGAATTAAGAGCTTAATTAACCGCATAATTCTTCCTTATCTAGATTAGTTCTCTATACAACTAAATCATTTTCTTTCTTACTTTCTCACTGAATCTAATTATAGATTTGAACATTTTGTTTCTTATCTATGTAACAACAATCCTCGCTCCAAGTTACTCCTCCCCTGTTCATTTCAATATAATTTATTAATCTTCTGTATTAAAAAAATAGACTCCTGTGTACAGACAGACTTGTCTATTCTCTAATTTTCCAGCACATCTCCCTCACCATCCTCCGAGGAAACACCTTCTCAATTTTGTCCGCTGGGGCAACAAGGCAGCCAGCGCGTGGGCCCCCATTTACTCACAATAGTGAGAGATGGGGAGAGCGGGAAAAACGGAGACAGTGACAGTGGGAGTTTGGTTCTTCTGTGTTCGGACCTGGTTATATAGATATGTGTATATAAGAAAGAATGAGTATAAAAGCTGTTTCTTGTACAGTAAACCCATGCTTTGTGTCAGTAAAATTAAAAACTAAAACAAACAAGCACACCTACATTAAATGGTTTGATATATTACACACACAGATTAATTATTCTGTCCAAGTCCAATCTTTCATACAATTCATCTAGACACGAACATCTTGTAAAGATTATGATCTACAATGTAGATCATAATCTTTACTATATGAATTCTATCAATTGAATAAATACCTCGTTTGCTTAAAAAGCTTGCTCAGAGGAAAGTTGCGGCCTTCTGTAACGAATTATATTCATTCTAATGTAATATACAATAGTATGAGTCGCCACTTCTAATCCTACCTTGAGTTCTTTGAGCTACTTTATAACTGACCTCTCTCTCTCTCTCTCTCCCATTAAATATATCCCTGCTCACACGTGTACCTCTAACGTAATTCCAAATGTGATTGAGCGTAACACAGTGTGTGACAAAGCTGGCCGTTTGAATTACAGGTACAACCCGTCTGACGGACTTCCAAACAATTTCTGTTTACCATAGCTCACTCACAAAGTATGGTTTGCCCTGCGGCTTTGGTAAATAAATGACACTTACCAAAGATTCTCGCAATGGAAATGAACCCCAGATCTTCTGAACTATTTGCCTGAGCTGCGGCCACAGTAAGAAGCTAGTCAGTAATGTATCACCTCAAGAAACACAAATTAATTTACAACCAATCAGACTGCTGCTATATAATCAAGGGGTGCACTTTCTTCAGTTTTGATCTGTTTATGTTTTCCTCTGTGACTTACTCTCGCGTCCCAAATAATAGAGGGAGGGGGTA